>CM056744.1:22044767-22504767 GCA_029851415.1 Eretmocerus hayati | reverse complement strand
CTTCTAATGGCATTTGAATCCTCTTGAGTTGAACGAACGTTGGTCATTTTATGATGAAAGTAAAAAATAGCGCATTATTTTTCGAAAAACCCTCATACTCTTCCGAGATGTTGTTACTATTGAAAAATTTTCGCCTCTTTCTGTGACATTTTCCGTCAATTTACAATTATTAAGCGAGGCTACTCTCACTTTTCCTGGCATTTGAGATTCTCATCAAAAGTCCCTCTAGAACTATGCCATGGACTGCGTAGTATTGTCAAAAAACATTAAAACTTTTGCCAGTGAAATCTCATTCGGTAATTCTGAATCAGGGAATCTGCATTGTTTCACGTGAACTTCCATAGAAATTTTCCCAATTAAAACTCCCAGATTTTGAGTCATATTTGGTTTCGATAATATAGATTTCAATTAAGTCTATATGGGTCACTTGTGATCCAATCGAAAAAGTTCGGATAGAAATTTACCCCGGGGTTTTCACGCGAGGTTCCCTCTGAGATGGAATTTTGCATAGGATGCTATGCTCAAGCTGCGAGCAGAAATTCAATGCATTGAAATTCAGAATCATAATACTATTCTGCCCAAGTTTGGACATCATTCTAGTGTCACTCATGTTAGTAAAAATTTTTGCGTCAATTTTCATGGGCGGGAACCCTTCGTTTCTCCGCAGAGATTCTTCAAATTTTCATTTCTGGAACTCTATATAACAAATTTGGATTCTTACATAGAAATTCAACATTAACGTGCCTGGACGAATCTTCATAAAAAATTCAAAAGATTCGTTATGTCAACTCTTCTCTTCAGGAAAATTACAAAGAGGTTAAGAACTGAAACGTGTGAATTCTGAGTAAAATGAGTAACTTGAAGCTTGATAAGCATGAACCTGGCTAAATTACCCTGGTGCCAAGTTAATCCGATCCGCGTTATTTGGGAAACTCTCGACTAATTATCGATGCTAGTCGTTGTAAACGTTATAATAGGTTTCCTGAAACTCAGCAAGAACCTGAGCTTGACTTGCGTTCACTATATGTTACAAACTACACGCGCAAGTAGACGTAGTCAGACTTTAGTGGGACACTCGTTCTATACAAACTTCGATCGATTTCCTCCAAATTTTACTCCACTATCAAGAACTCAACTAATATCGAAGATGAAGGCTTTGTGGAGTTTGTTACACGATATAAATTATCGATTTCCAGATTATTCATGAGCAGACGACAAGAATTTGGAGTTGGAAATCTATTATCTGTTATCCAAAGTGAAAATGATGCAAATAAGCATGTGGGAACCTATGCGTTACGAAATGGTGAACCAGAAATAGGAACATTCTTGCAAGTTTAGATAATCTTCCGCACTTTTGCTGATATGAGGATTCATGATATAATTATTGCTCGGGGAATAACTTACCAGAAGAGGCCATCACATCCGGATCACGGATTGGGCTGAAACTTTGGGAATAGTCTTCTTTTAGTGCCAAAAGATGAAACCCAAAATTATAGACCCTAACGCTCAAGCGTTTCCGAGCTACAGCCAAGAACATTAGCATTGCCCATATAGGCCCATGTTAGAAATTATACATATAGGTATACCTGCAATGCTAATGTCCTTGGCTGTAGCTCGGAAACGTTTGAGCAATAGGGCCTATAATTTTGGGTTTCATCTTTTGGGACTAGAAGAAGACTATTTCCAAAGTTTCAGCCAAATCCGTGATCCGGATGTCATGACCTCTCCTGGTTAGTGTAAGTATGCTCAGATCACTCTTTTGGGGATGTTTCGATCTAAAAATGCGTCCAGTTCAAACAAAAACAATTTCGTAAGGTGTGAAAATCACACAATTGTTCACCTATACATCAAATTTTTCCAGCAAATCATTCTACAGGACATCTTTAGGAAAATTTTACCGGACGAAACCAGACTATGAAGGAAATTCCAAGATTGGAATTGTTCAACCAATAAAAGAAGGCATTTGTGAGTAGTTGAGAGTGTTCAAACCATGACTCCTATATCTATGAAGCATATTTCAGCAAGTTCTATAACATCAGTCAAGGTGCTCCAAACTATAAATAGCTCTACGACATCCCATTTTAAATTCATCATATCGGTTCCTTCATTCGTTCCGGTCTTCCATGTCTTATTCTATCCAAAACATCAGTCTTACACATACAATCATCATTTTACAGTGCGATTTCGCCATCAGCCCAAGACCAAGATTCTGAATCAACCACCACATTCATACCTTTAAATCAAAACTCCGTCACAACCAAACATCAGCCAATGCCAATATCGCAGTCTCAAAGTATCCCCAAAGGCAAGATTTCGTCCCACCCACAATCACGCTACACGAAGGAAATCGATAAGTTAGGCTATAATACTTGACAGTATACATGAATCGGATAGCAGTAGAAATGCTGTCTATTCGCTTCTACGAGAGGAATACTCAATGCCACTACGAGAGCTCATTCAAGGGCTGTCGTTTACGTCCATCGTCGTCGTATACGTCTGTAATACGTCGCGTCGATTGCGTATTATTAGACCCCCTCGTTCTATGAGCAAATCTGCAATCTTGCCACTTGTGAATGCGACGTATAACAGTGTCTGGAAATGGTATATATGGAAACCTCGACTATCTATATCCAAAGTCTCAATGATCAGTTGGTGAATACGTCCAAGCTTCAATATAGATAGATATACACGAGTAATATCGTTGGATTAGACATTTGTACATGGCGACGTATTGGAATCTTGAATGTGTTAGAGGTTTGATTGATCGATTTCAATTGAGCAGAGTTGATTGGCAAGCTCACAGTTGATTTGCTCTTGCGGAGACAAAGCCGGTAGATGGGTATTTCAGAACTGTGGACTGTTCGTCATCGAGAAGGACACAAAAATCTCGTGTCGACTCTTCATGAGACCATCAGAGCGGAAAGTTGAAAATTTCATCCAAAATTCGCACTTGGACGAAAAAATTTCATACCACTTGATTTGAATGTTTTAGCAAATATTCTACTGGAATAGCGCAATTCTAAACCGATTCGCGAGCCTGGCTTTTTTATCCTTGAAAAAAAAAAGGTTCAGGTGTGGGTTCCGCAGACAGTGTACCTATTGCTCGGGTGAGTGTTCTTGACAATAGTCAAAGTAATAATGATGAATCCATTTTTCCATCGAATCATGTCATGGAATCAAGTACATGTATGTGATTGATTTGAGGTCTGGAATACACATGTTAGATGTACCCGATCATCATTCATCTATCAGATCTTGATCCCATCTGAATCTGTTTCGACGAATTTTCTCACAGAGAATGGATCAGGTTTCCAGTGTTTCCGTGTTCAAGTGCGGGTGCCTGTCGAGTCCGGTTACCTCTAACCGGGAGAGGTCACCGCATCCAGATCACGGATTTGGCTGAAACTTTGGAAATAGTCTTGTTGCAGTGCCAAAAGATGAAACCCAAAATTATAGACCCTAACGCTCAAGCGTTTCTGAGCTACAGCCAAGGACATTAGCATTGCAGGTATACCTATACGTATAATTTTCAACATGAGCCCATATGGGCAATACTAATGTTCTTGGCTGTAGCTCGGAAATGCTTGAGCGTTAGGGTCTATAATTTTAGGTTTCATCTTTTGGCACTAAAAGAAGACTATTTCCAAAGTTTTAGCCAAATCCGTGATCCGGATGTGATGACCTCTCCTGGTAAGTACTGGCTGGTCAATGACCAAAACCGAAGCATACCCTGAGCTCGAATCATACTCTGTTCATTATGCTTGTCGAGATTACAACAAATCTGGTCGACATTGTATTTAAGAATAACGCTCGCCATCTCGAGAACCTGCGTTTGAAACATCAAACCTCATGATTGAACATTCTAAGTAATGATACCACGAATTTGGATGATTTGCAATACTTTCCCTCTATCAACAAAAGACCTCCACGCGCGCCACTCCTTACACCACAAGTGCGTTTTGCATTTACATTCGGACAGTTTTTTCAAAAATTCGATATGGTTTTGGACCAGGATCGTTCCGTCTGTACATTCGCCAACAATCTGAACTGACCCAGCTGTTGGACTCGACAACTTCGGACCATGTGGCAATAACACGCGCGAGATAGAGGTACATACATACCTGAAGTTGCCGAGGCAGCGACTGGGTCAGTTCAGATTGTTTGGGAACAACATGGCGAATGTCTCTCGGTATCGGGACTGCTCATTTTTAGGGGCGATCCAGACCTGTCCACAAACCCAAACCTATCTTCAAATGATCTTCAGGTATTCTCGAGGGATTTCCCTACAAGAAATTGATCCGGACGGGTTCTCAAGTCAAGGTACCGCTATAAGTTTTCCTGGTCGTTTGAAACCTTAACCTAATCATTGAACATTCTTGGTAATGATACGACGATTTTAGATGATTTGCAATCCTTTCTCTCTTGTTGAATATGGGCTCCACGCGCGTCACGCTCTACAGTGCAAGTGCATGTTGGTCTTACATCAACACAGTTTTTTTTCAAAACTTCGAAATAGTTTCTGGCCAGGATTTTTCCTCGGAATTTTCCGTCTGTACAACATTGCTGACGATTCTCCGTATCGCGACTGTTCATTTTTGGGCGCGATCTCGACCTGTCCACAACCCCAAGCCTATCCTAAAATGATTTCCAAGTTTTACCACCAAAAAATTGATCCAGACAAGATTTTAAGTCGGGTTACCCCTATAATTTTTGCTGATCGAGAAGATCGCACAAGAATGGCGCCGCATTCACGGAAAATCTGCAATCCGGAATGAATGAGCGGATGAATGGATAATTGAGAATACAGACACTCTTTGACCTCAAATTTGACGATCAATAATCACCACGAAAGAAAGGTACAACGTTGAATTCCCTTAAATGGCCCCGCTCCCTTTCTCTTGTACTCTGCTCTGTAATGTTAGATAATCCACTCGCGTATGACGAGCCAGGCCTAATCCCCTGCCCTTACCAAACACACAAAACTCAATCCGTTCATAACACGAATATGTACAGCCGAGTGCATCATCGTACACAACATCCCTTGAGCAAACAGACGAACAAAACACAAGCATCAAGATGACCATCCGCTCACCCACACACGCGAACTCAAACGAAGCGAGGTTTCGCTCATATATACATATACCCAACCCAATTGCTCGTGGCCAACTCGATAAGCGTTCGCACACACGTACTTCCAAACATACCAACATATATATCGGGAAGCGTTTGAGTTCATATACACGGCCGCAACTCGACGTGTCCCGTCCACCCAAATCCAGTTATCCGAATGCACATACGACCCATGTAGATACGGTTGTATATGGGCGTCAGTGCACGATGCAAGTGCATGAGGGGCAAGATGTCCCGCACTGAGAGCGAGCTAATCCAACCGCTTTCACTCGGCAAACAATTGGTTCTCTCGTCTTCTCACTCTGCTTCTCTCTGTTTGCACCAAACGGGCAATTTTGCGAGGTCCTCGGATGGCCCTAATACATATATGAGCACATTGGCATTCGCGTGTACTCGCAATAGACAAGAAAAGTTGGGAAAAATGTTTTTTTGGAGTGAGGGGACACGCAAACTATTTGGTAGAATCCGGCTACAGATTCTATGCAAAGTGTATGTTCATTCATTTAATCGTCTTTTGTGGAAGATAGAACTGAAGACCAGATCAAAATGAGTGAGGGAAGAGGTCGATGAGGATGGAATTGTTGAGTAGTCTACGGATGGATGATGGTAACTTGAATGGTGACGCAGATCAGGCAGAAGATTTGCAAACCTGATTCATTACCACACAAAGTCTGTCGACGGCGCGGGAAATCTTCAACGAGAAAATTCTGAGACAGGCTTATACGTTTATTAGCAATGGATCATTCATGCTCTCTTTATACTCGTACACTCAATACTTTTCGAAAATGGATTACTATGAGTTTCGAAAATTGAATGTAATTCTGTTCGGGGTTTGAAGGAATGGCCGATCAAATACGAGAGAAACCACTCTTGAAAAAATTGAATGATTCTATCAGGTTACCACAATCTGCGAGATTTGTCAAGGGAACAAACTGACTTCGTAACCCCGGTTCCCCATAGATATCAAGATTCGTGAGAATAGCCCGGTGAACTTCACCCACCCGTTGGGCATTCTTCAATGATGCCATACGAAATTATTACTCATAGTAAGTCACGTGACAACTGCAGTGTTGTTCGGAATCACTAGATCTCTCCCTAAATACTAATCTACTCCTTCGCGAATGTCTCTAGATAGGTTTTAACCTAACCTGACTTGACAAGTTTTGGTAGAGAATTCCCCTAAATCTGTATTGACCCAAACTCACCCGTTTATACCCCTTGAGGGAAATATCTCTAGATTCTTCCTGATTTAAGCTGACCTGATTCCACCAGGGACCTTATTCTAATTATTTATTTCCTCGAGCGCAAAAAGAAAAGAGCGATAATCGCCATTTCTGCTCACTAACCTATCACTCGGGTTGTAATTTAAAATGACTCAATTTCATTGAGATTTCAATTTTGTTGAGATTATTCCTGCACCAATCTTTTCAATGTATGATCATATAACATTTTTTGGAGTTTGGAAGGATGAATCACAATGTATGATTGAATCATATTCACGTAACAACGAGAGTAAAAAGATATATAGTTTGTTTACTGAATGTAAACTAGCTGAAAATGGGAATCGCTAGATTTTCTTCCACCCCTCCGGATGGGAGGCGTTTTAGAATAAGGCCTCAAGAATCCGAACAGGACTTTTTTACTCATGTGAGAACGCTTCTTCCCCTAGACTTTTTCCCAGCGTTGACTGACTTGGAACTCCTCCCTGAAGTATTTCCACATAATTTCACGTGTTTTCGCTCTACAAAATATTGAAATATCTTTGAATTTTCCTCAACCAACCTTGACCATGTTTTCATTACGAGTTTCTGCATTTTTGTAATAAGTTCGTCGGTATTCTCCATCCCAGCTTTTCTTGCGTCCTTCGCACAAATTGTTTCCATAATCCTGGAAGAAAGTCCAGCTGATCGCACTGAAAGAGACAACAACACCGTCTATTGTGACAGACTTCCATCCTGTTGCGCTGCTGTGACTTCTCTCCAAGGTTCTGGAGAAAATAGCTCACGACGAACTCATGGAGAACTTCAAACAGAAGCAACTACTAGATTCACTCCAGACTGGATTCCGGCACCACAGCAGCATGCAGACGACTCAACTTAAACTGACTGACAATGTTCGAATGACCAGAGACAAGCAAAAGATCACACTACTATTGCTCTTTGACTTCAGTGGAGCATTTGATACTATCTCTCCCTCACACTGGGTTTCTCCAAAAATAGCTCTGATGTGGGCAAAATCATTCCTCGAAGAGCGCTGACAAATCGTGACATCTCGGAACAGCGGTGATTCTGATTCTAGCAATCAATTCAAGAGTACCCCAGGGTTCTGTTCTTGGGCCACTTTTATTCAATCTCTACGTAAAAGACCTACCAGACATACTTCACGGACAGCCTGTCAAGCATATATCCTACGCAGATGACCTTCAAATTTATCTTCACATTGAGAAGAGTAAGAGTTAGGAGGGTACCGCTCAACTGTAAGAGATGACACGATTGGTTGCTGGATGGGCCGAGTCCTCCAGCTTGCGTCTCAACGCTGGCAAGACCCAGACTATCTTCTTTGGCTCTGCGAGTAATGTCAACGAGCTGAAGGGAATGTGTCTCGTCGGGGCTGGGATGCCGGGTGGTGTGACAATTTCGTTCAGTGACACGGTCGTGAGTCTCGGTATAACACTCGACATCAGTCAACTGAAGTGGAAACAAAGAAGAAAGTCAACAAAGCCCTGTATGACCTGCGATTCATCAGGGCGTGTACTGCCGAGATAATCCACCGACAACTAGTCGAGACATTGGTCCAACCACATCTGGACTACTGCACAGTGGTATGTCTTGACGCAGACGAAGAACAGAGGACGCGACTTCAATGGTTGTCCAATTCATGTGTGAGATACATCTCTGGGGGTTTATTTTGAAAATGCGTCACTTGTAAACGCCGCCACCTTAGGCGCGCGACTACGGTAAAACGACTACTGCTTACGGCAGTTCGTGCGTTCCTCGCGATCCTCTTCATTGTGCATGATGTTAGGTTAGTCTTTCGAAGTTAGCGGGTAAAATTGAATTGATCCAGAATTAGAAAATATATCTCTGAGCATTTCCTTCAAGTTTGGTTATGAATAAATTGATAACCATTCATCCATAACCAAATTCAGAAGTTTAAGAACATGTATGTTGAATTTTGATGTTATTGGCATCAAGATAATGGCCCTACAAAATATCATGGCAGTACGGAGGAGCTATCTGCTCCAGTTCAATCATGGACAGCGTGTATCTTCACAAGCAGAGGATGCATATCTCATGGTGCAAACATGCAACTGGTTCCTGTGTGCGTTTCTAAGGGATATGTGCTAAAAGTATCAACTCAATAAAATTAGTCGCACAACACTGGAATGAGTTGCTACATACAGATTTCTGTATACATATAGTAACCGAGACTGAGATGACTCTCATTTTCATCACGCTGCACTTTTGAAAATTGTGCAGTATGTAGCTGCAATTTTCACCTATGTATTTTCTTACAGTCTGAACTGTCTGAAGTCTGTGAACTCATTCCAAGATGGGAAAATGGAAATTCATCAGAGTGATCAGACCCACGGACTGGATCAGACACGGAGATGATCCCAATGGTGGAAATAGGGTGTAAACTAGCTCTAGCCCAGGTGGTTCTTATGAACGGAGAGAAGAGAACCACGCCACAAGGTGACCATGTTGGTCTGCATTTTGGAGTTGAAGATAGAATAGAAATTGATGCGAATGAACGTTAGTGGAATTAATCCTGTCTGTTTGATTTACTCATAATTATGGTAACATTGTGTACCCATTCGTGTATAATCAATGACACCATTGGTAGTATGAGCGGTCAGCTGTCCAACCACATTGGAAGTCAAGCTCTGCGTTGATTTAGATGGGAACGCAGATCCAACATGGTGGCCCTGTGGCGTAGTGCTCTTATTCTCTCCGTGCACGAGAACACCATGGCATCACGAGGGCTTGTGCTGGTTGACACCTTATTATTGCTAGTCTGATCACCCTAATGGATTTTGATTGTCCTATCTTGGTCTAAACTTATACAGACTGCAGACAGTTCAGACTGTAAGAAAATATATAGGTGAAAATTGCAGCTACATACAGCCCAATTTTCAAAAGTGCAGCGTGATGAAAATGAGAGTCATCATGTCTATGGAGTCATCTCAGTCTCGGTTACTAAATGTATACAGAAATCTGTATGTAGCAACTCATTCCAGTGTTGTGCGACTAGTTTTATTGAGTTGATACTTTTAGCACATATCCCTTAGGAACGCACACAGGAACCAGTTGCATGTTTGCACCATGAGATATGCATCCTCTGCTTGTGAAGATACACGCTGTCCATGATTGAACTGGAGCAGATAGCTCCTCCGTACTGCCATGATATTTTGTAGGGCTATTATCTTGATGCCAATAACATCAAAATTCAACATACATGTTCTTAAACTTCTGAATTTGGTTATGGATGAATGGTTATCAATTTATTCATAACCAAACTTGAAGGAAATGCTCAGAGATATATTTTCTAATTCTGGATCAATTCAATTTTACCCGCTAACTTCGAAAGACTAACCTAACATCATGCACAATGAAGAGGATCGCGAGGAACGCACGAACTGCCGTAAGCAGTAGTCGTTTTACCGTAGTCGCGCGCCTAAGGTGGCGGCGTTTACAAGTGACGCATTTTCAAAATAAACCCCCTGGCGTGAGAAGGGATCAGAACATCTTTCCGTGCCGGGAACGCCATCGTTGGCTACGATCGGACTCCCGTGGATTATATTTTACAGCTATCATGATATACAAAATCTTGAAGATGAGAGAGCTCCAATACTTGGCTGCAATCTTTCCCATGTATCAGCGCAGGCCTACCAGTCGGAGTGAAGAGAGAGGAGAGAACTTGATATTCCCAGAGTTCGGCTCACCGTGACTGAAGGCCCTTTTCAGTATCGAGGCGCTAGGCTCTGGAACTCTCGTTCTCCCTCCTTGTGCCACTCACCCTCAATATCAACATTCAAACTATCACTAAAATTTCGACTGCTAGAGCTCGACTCCAAAGACTCTGCAATCATCCCAACCGTATTACGTTGAGCACTGCCAGTAATTATTCGTTAGCGAAGATTTTTGTGACCTGTGTTTTTCAACTATGCTACCTGTCATGAGTCGAATCAATGACGTATCATATCTGCGATAAAACTGACCTTGGATAGCTTTGACCAAATTTCCTAGTTATGTTTCTAATCATGTTTTTTGTGATTGAATACTATCGATTCAATCACAGTCAGAAATTGTATTACATATAAGAATATGTTTTTTAAATGTTGAATTGAGTTTTTGCCTGCATAGCAAAATAAAGCTTATCTTGCCAAATTCATCATTATTTCAAACGGCTCTTCATGTCTCACCTTTCTTTGATTGTTTTGTCTTGTCTATCTCCTGCTGTAGACTTGTATAAGACATAATCTGATCATATCTCGAAATAGATTATTTCGAATATGTCGAATGTCTGTCCGTTTCACCCTGATCTTATGTTACGTGGTGTTTTCATTAGACAAAAATCGAGTTGACCTCTAAATGACTCTGAAAATTACCTCCAAGGTCAAGAACAAGCTCAACATCGAATGTCCCTCTTTAAATGAGGGGACACGTGTCCGGGATTATGCGCGATTCCTGAAGAAGGGGGAGGGGGGGGGGGCTACTCACTATTCGAACACCCTGTGTATACATATGTCATGGAAAACATATACTGCTTGCTTTCAAATGCTGTATGGATTGACTTACGCTGTATCAATATTGATACTTCTCGATCGCATGCTCTTTGTATGATTACGTTAGCACTTATTTCTGTAGATCAATGACACTTCCAAGTATACATCTGTTTACATAAGAGTGCACAGTCTGCCCTCCAACCCAATCCAACGTTAGTAATAAATACTCGATTAGATATCAAATCAATGAAATTTAGTAATATGCAAAGAATTCATCATCTGGTAATGAAATTCGCAGAAACGTAAAGATTTGGATTGGAATAGGCATATCACTACCGATCGAATGTTGACTGACCACACTCCACACACACTAAAAATGATGGAGTTTTCTGGGTCTAGATGAGAAATCGAATCTGCCAATGTCTCAATAAAACCTTCCCTATCCAAATACTAAATTTTCCAGAAGAGTGATGATATATCTCATAAAACCGTCTGAAAAGTCTTCTCTACACGAATCTTCTACACTTGCAGCACTAACGTCGGAAAATTCGTTAACCGGCAACTACAAAACGCGGCGATAAGTTGTTGGATACTCTGAAACTGTTTCATTCTGCCCAGAACTGATCTCATTTTCAATCATCACCATCTTATAAAAATTCCCAAAATTTTCAAACGGACTACGAGGGTATCTCTCACAAGTATAACTCGACTCAATATTTTAATTGCAGGATTATAAATAGAGCTGCTTTCGTGGTAACGCCAGCAAGTTGTCGTACTGGTCGGAAGCGGTCGAATAATACTGTTTGCCATTTCCACTTTTTTTCCAACACACACACACACACACACACACACACACACACACACACGCGCACTCACTTTTACACGGAGAATTTTACACAAAATTCACACAGAAGAGTGCACAAGAGCAAAGTTGTTCGCATCGTCTCTCCGGTTTGCTTTCTCTCTTTCATTTGCCTCGCTCTCGAATTAGCGCTGCGCAACGAGAATTCATTATAATCTCGACTCTGTGCTTGCTCTCTCCTGCAGCCACCGAAGTCAAGTAGTGCCGGTTGCGGCCAGCAGCGCGATCCCAACGGCTAGAAAAATTAATATTTTTAACCGTTAGCCGTGACTTTTTACGCTGGGAACGCCTTCTTTAAGCCGCTGCTCCATCCAGAAAATTTTGTCCTCCACGTCTGACTATTCTCGGATGTTACCACTGGCGATGTCTTTTATTTGTTGTTCTTTCAGTACGTCGTAAACACAGATGCACATTTACTAATACTACTGCTCCTGACATTACAGTTTGATTCTTCAAATGAGTCGACAAGAGGGTCAAGGGTTTGTAACGCTGTAGAATATAAGTGCGGCCAAGTTGTACAGTTGAGAATATTTTTCTTGTCTGTGAGAGTTTGAAGTTTACGCGAATTTTAATTAATATCCGCGAGCGCTCGGGCTGAGCAGAATCGGTTGTAGAGGTGACCTACCGTACAGAATGACTCGGTAATGTAATTAATCCATCTGCAGATAGTTGACGTGATAGTGGCGTAAACGAGAGGATGATAATAAGACGATGTTGGATAATATTTTCGAATTATCTGCGGATTAATTTGAAGAATTTGACATGGACTAAGAAACAATCTGCAGAACTCATAATTTTTCAGATTCCTGTATCCTACTTTTAGAAGTTGCTCGTAAATTTGATTATCGTTTTCATTTTACACCATCTTCACTGATCTGCACATGGACTTCAGTTATCGATGAACAATTAATTTCAACATCACTGGTTGCTCCAACTTTCTTCGAGTTGCTCGATGACTGGCTTTGAGCAATATCAAAATATGAAGACACTTTATATAGCTCGTTCGTTACTTTGTGCAAGCCAACGTCGTTCCAGAGGGAAACTGATACCCACCACGACCACAAGCTAATTTCATAAATGCTCGTTAAAGTATACGTACACATCTAGGACATGTGGTTGTGATAGAGTATACAAGTCATTAATTGGAATACGAGCTAATTGAGCAGCAAGTGATCTGCGCATCAAGTACGACTTGAATTTGGCCCGGTGCTTTGAGCCTGTTGATACTTTTGCTCTTTCTTTCAGAAAACACATGATGTAAAAATGTTTCCTTTGTAAGTAGTATACGGTACTTCTCACGCGTGAATGCCTTGCTGATAGACGACTCGAAAGGTACGAGAAAAAAATGTTTGAATGATTAGAAAACGATAGTGAAACAGAGGTTGTCCTACAAAATTCAAATTACTTGCATAAACAATACAATAATCCCTAATTGAGGCGAATTTCAATGAACCGAGATCTGTGTTCATCTTAGAGTGGTGTTCGTATTATCAAGAGAGAGAGAGATCGTAGATTGTAGATTGGTTTTTTATTTGGTGTCTTGGGGTATCACCCTATCTGACACAAATCGATATACAAGATTTCATAATTATTCATAGATATGAATATAGATTATAAAAATTGCATTTTATTCTTATCATAACAATTGAGGTAAAATAGCTAGTTGTCACAAAAAGGAGACTGAAGGAGCGCAAAGAAGTATTACAAAAAGAAAAATGATTGAAATTTCTTAATTTAGCCCAAGTGTGAAGGAAATGAGCAACTAAATCATAAGAATAGAAGTCAATTTTGCTGAGCGCTATTGACATCGAGATTGAAATTTGAAAACGAAAATCAAGAATGATGATTGAGTGGAACATAGTGAAGTATATTAGCTATCCCTTGTTTGCGAGTTCGATAGAATTTGAAGATGCGAATGAGTTTAGATCAGATGCAAATGTTAGATAGGCACGAGATCAAATCGTGCATTCAAGTGAATTAATCGGATAACTTATCTAGAGAAGAGTTTAAGTGAAAGGGAATAGAGAAACTTATAAAGAGCATACACATGCTGTAATAACTGTATTCAGCCGAGTCCGTGCCGAGTTTGGAAATTAACCAAATCAAATTCTGAAAAAATCGGCACATCAGGCCCGCATCTCGGAGGTTTCATACATACGGTGAGATTTTTCATTACAGGTTTCCGTAGTTGAAAACGAGTACTCACGGAATGCGCTTTTTTGAACAAATTATGCACCTCTTTAGGCCAAAGTGGGCTACAAGCAATTTTCGAGTCATTCTCGTATCCAAAAATATCTCTTATTGACTTTTTCTTCAATTTGGATGAATTCACAATAATCTTATCTCTAATTGTAGGTGATGAAAGTTGGATAACAATCGCTTGAGAGTTGGGATGGCCTGCTTCATCAGAGGTTGATTTAGAAGTTTGAACTGACGAACATTTATCCCGAAAGCTAGGGCCTGTCCACTCTCTTACGTTTATGATAGAATTTTTAAGCTGAGGCAGATCAATAGCATCGAAAATTGTTTCTGCGATTTCAGATTTTAAGAGTTTCAAATCATGAGGTATACCTGATAAGATTATCTCAGCAGAGTCTACTAGCGTTGAGTGATGGCGAAGTTGAGAAAATTCGTTGCAAAGCTCGGAAACATCTTTTTCTAAGGCAGTTATTCGATCATCTATCCTATCTTCAAGGGCGTTTAATTTTTGTAAGATTTTTTCTTGTGACGCATTAAAATGCGAAATGAAAAGTTTGAAATACGGCGGTATGTCGCCCGAATTTTCATCTTTTTCTGAGATATTTTCAGAATTACGTGATTCAGGTTAAATCATTTGATCCCGTATAGGAGCACTCACTGTGGTGAAATTTGGAGCCATAGTACTAGTATGGTAGATGCACAGTCACAACACAAGATCGAATCAGCTGTCTGCTGTAGGCAAAACGTCGTCAAGGCAGCTCACGTAAATATAGGCTCAGGGTGGATCACGTGTGGATCAGGCTTCAGGGTAGATAATACAGGAATTAGGTTGATGCCACTGCCATCTATTAGTCGCTGAGGTAGTTACATGGAGATCCGGCAGAATTAGCTGTTAGGTGTTCTAACCTCCAAATTGAGAACGTGCTGGTGGAAATGTTGGTAGAATACTTGCAATATGCCCAGATCCACGGAGATTTATGAATCCAGTGAATATTTGCAAGATTTGGCGTGCAAAGATCTGTACATGAAAAGCCCGGAGGCACCTTGCGGCAGGAAAAAGTCGAAAACACAGAGAAGCACTGAAGAAAGCGTGTGATGAGACTCACCGAGATAGATAGATAGATAACCTTTATTCGCCCGAGGGCAAAATTGAAAAATACAGTGGCATATGTCACATATGTTACACCTACATAATAAATATATAAAAAGTATAAATAATTGTCTTTTTGGTCAAGGAATATTAGGATTATCACAGAAAGTGACTAGTCATTTTAAGACATCGAGAGATGCATAAAAGTCAGGAAGAGAATGATAAAATACATTTCCATATATATATATATATATCAGTGTTCACAAGAACGATCGAGGAGAGAGGACATTCTCACGTAGAAAGGCATATAAAGGCTTGGGCCAGCAGAAATATCACAGGAATTACAATTCAGTGGCGAAGTAGCCACGTATAACTCTTTTAAAAAAGGAAACGCCGGTTGAAAAGAGCCCAAGCCTATCACAGTTTAGAGATTAAAATAATGCCTCCTCTCCACATCAATCCTCTGAGAAGACTGGGTCAGAAGAAAATCTTTTAAGGCCTCTTTGAATACTGATATTTTCCTCAGCTGCCGAAAGCCCGGAGGGAGAAAGTTCCACAGATGAGCACATTGAGCCTGGAATGATCTTCTTCCGTACTCAAGTCTCATATTGGGAACCTTGAGTACCCGCTCTTCTGCGTCACCACGTGCGGGGCGTTCAGATTGGTACCTGGTAAACATCGCAGCTAGGTAGCCAGGTTCTCCAAGATGCATGATCTTATGCATTAAAAGTGCTGCGAAGTACATTCTCCGCGAATCAGTACGTAACCAACCCAAACGCTCCCTAAACGGGGTGATGTGCTCGTCTCTCCTAAGATCAAAAATGTACCTCACACATGAATTGCTCAGTCGCTGTATCCGTTGCCGCTGTTCGTCCGTGGCGTCGAGGTACACGACTGTGCAATAATCTAAATGCGGTTGAACTAATGACTCGACTAGGCGAATTCGGAGAGGTCTGGTGATACACGCCCTAAAAAACCGCAATCCGTATAGGGCTCTATTCACTTTCTTAGTTACTTGGTCGATGTGCGGTTTCCACGTCAGTTCACTGTCAAGTGTAACACCAAGACTCACGACCGTGTCGCTGAACGGAATGAACTTTCCTTCCTGTATCTCAACTCCTGGCAAGTCCATTCTCTTCAGGTCTTTGATATTCCTCTCAGAGCTGAAGAAGATTGCCTTGGTCTTGCCAGCGTTGAGACGCAGGCCGGAACTTCTGGCCCATTCAGCAATTAGTCGTCCTACTTCCCCTAGCCGAGTGATGCCTTCCTTGATCTTAGTTTTCTCGACTTGGAGATAAATTTTAAGATCATCCGCATAGAATAGATGATATACCGACTTTCCATCTAGCAAACCAGGTAAGTCATTAACATATAAGCTGAAGAGTAAAGGCCCGAGAACGGATCCCTGTGGAACACCCAGATTGGTTTCGAGCCAATCAGAACTACCGGATTTTGAAGTGACTATTTGGGTGCGGCCTTGTAAGTATGATTTTATCCACAGGAGTGCCGACCTTGAGAATCCAAGGTTTCGGAGCTTCCTCAACAGCTTTGACGGTGTTATTGTGTCGAAGGCTTTGCTAAAGTCGAATAGTAGGAGTAAGGTGATCTTCTTCCTATCAATGCCTACTCTGATGTCATCCGTCAACTTTAGCAAAGCTGTCTGGGTGCTGTGGTGTCGCCTGAAACCAGTCTGGAAGCGATCAAGAAGTTTCTCTTCTTTCAAATACTCCGTGATTTGGTCATGTGCAATTTTTTCCAGAACCTTGGAAAGGAAGCACAGCAGCGCTATGGGACGGAAGTCCGAGACCGTTGATGGAGCTACAGTCTTTTTCAATGCAATCAGCTGCGCTTGCTTCCAAGTCTCAGGAAAAACGCTATGAGCGAAAGAGGAATTGAAAATATGTACAATAAGATCACCAACTGCCGGAAGAGCCTTCGCGATCACGCTCTGGGGGATCCCATCCACCCCACGGGCCTGCGAGGAGAAATGTTTAATAGCAAGGACTACATTGTTGAAATTTGTGGGCTTAAATTTAAACCCCTCCTCCGGTGCAGAGTTAATATCGTCCATTGCTTCATTGATATTTTCGTGAGGCGAAACGGAAACCCCCGCAAAGTGAGCGTTCAGCTCATCCGGTGTGAAACCGTGGAGTTCCTCCTCTTTGCTCTTGGGCAAGAGCCCGAGATTGCGCATCTCCTTCCAGATGTTCTTGTTCTGATCAAGAGCGTCTGAAAGATGGTTTTGAAGGAAGGAATTACGCTCTTGCTCAATGCGCAGATCGACCTCTTCGCTAAGCCGAAAGTATTCATTTTGAAGCTCAGGACACTTGCGCTGGTTGCGTTGCATGCGCTCCCAGCGCCTGCGCGTCGCGTTTCGCTTATTCATGAGCACCCTCAACTCAGGACCAATCCAAGGAGCATCATTTTTACGCGGGTTTATAGTTTTTTCCGGTGCTAGTTCATCTAAAACAATTTTTAAATTTTCATTCAAGCAGTGAATTGCGTCTTCCAAACTGGTTTCGGCATTTTCAAGAGCTGTCCAGTCACAGCGAAGCAGACGGTCATTCAATATCTCCGGGGAGATGTTACGAAAATCCCTATACTTGAAGGAATTTTTTGGCGGAGTAGGGGTGGAGACGTTGATGGTGACGTCAATGACCGCGTGCCCCCCGAAACTGGGCAGGTGTCTGTTCTGAAAGTCAGTTATGGTGTCGTTGTCATCTACATAAATGTGATCAATCCATGTATGAGATACATTGGGGTTGTGCTGATGAGTCGGGCCATGCTGCACTATCTGCAAGGCGAGTTCTTCTGTCAGTGCAGTCAGTATCTTGGTGTCGGGATGAGCAGTATCCAACAAGTCAGCGTTCAGATCACCCATAATGATTTTGTGACTGTAATCTCCACACAGCCGGCGTAACGAGCCAAACAGCCCATCATCCTTCTGCATGGCGATTTTTGGGGGTCTATAGATTACCGCGACTAGTATTGGGGGTGAGCCGCCTTGTTGTACGCTACAGAAAAGAAATTCAGGCACGCCAGGTTTCCCCGGCCCAAAAGTATTTGAGGAAACTAACTTCTCAATTTTGAAGTCATTGCGCACATACAAGGCAACTCCTCCACCCTCTCTGTTGCGATCTTGTCGCAACAACGAAAAACCTGGAATCTGAACGAGACTGTCATCCACCTACTCATCTAGCTTCGACTCGGCCACCCCAAATAGATGATAGGAGGGATCGTTAGCGACGAGCAAGCGTAGATGCTCAATCTTATCTGTCAGGGAGTTAGCCGTATTTAGTCAAGGAGCCTCCGCTGATTCTGCTGCCGGAACTCGGCTCTGCTCCGGAACGGCTGTGCAGCTCTGGGTGTTGTTAGAGGACGCACAAGCACGTTTTGGAACACTTCGACAGGCCGTTTGAATGACCTGCAGATCGGCGAGGGATTCGAACGTATGTGCTCGCTCACCATTTTTCCGCCTGACCCAGAAACGTCCATCGCTGTGCCAGACGTATCTTAGACCCAAACCGCGTGCAACCGATCTCAAACGTGTGTATTCCTTATACTTCTCACGGGGGAGCATTTCATTTATAAAGATTTTACGGTTTGGCACATGAGCTTTCGCATCTGAGTCAAGTAGATCAGGCTGGATGTTACTAGCCGTGAAATAATTATTGGCGATTGAACGCTTAGCTCGAATCACTTTCCCGACTAAATGGCTACTGGAGAGTTGGACTACGCATGATGGTAGAGTGCGTGAGACGGCAGCTGAGGCTCGTGAAGATGGATCCGAATCACGATTATTTGCTGGAGGCCTCTCCTCAGACGCATGCCTTGGATGCAGGACATGAACATCGACAATGTCTGCCCTCTCCAGCGAGGGAAGAATGGACTTGAGCACTGCGTAGGAAATACCAGATATTTGTGCCGGTGAGGCCACAGAATTTTCTTTCAAAACACCATTAATAATCAATTTACTGCGCTCAAGCCCATCACTGCCATGTCCCCGTCCTTGCTTCCCATCATGTGAATGGGGGGACTCATTCATCCTAGGTGGATTAGTTAAAATCGAGGATTGATGTGTCGATTCGGCATTAGAATTCTCATAATTTCTTAAATTATAATTTTGCAGAGTACTCTGGAAGCCTTCAAGCAGCTCAGTAAGAGTGGAAATCTGGCCCTTCAAGTTGGAATTCTGCTCCAAAAGAAGCTGGCGATCCAAGCAGAGCTCCTCCAGCTGGGAGTTCTGCTTCTCTATAAGTCCCTCGAGAGACGACACACGCGCTAACAGGCAATCATCCCCCTCTTTCACCGCTGGCGTGAGAGATGGAGGGGGAATGGCAACGTTGTGTCGACTCACGAGGGATTTTATTTCGTCAAGCTGGTTCTGGAGCAAGGCATATTGGTCGTAAAATAGGTCCAGAGTACTCTGTGCTATAAGTACCCATTTTTGCTCCGGAGAAGGTAACGGCGTCGATGTGGGTGATGCTGAAGGATGTTTCAAGATGTTGGAGCTGTTTCTCTCCTCCTTCCCAGCAGGGCCGTCCTCAGATGGTGTAGGAAGCAGCAACTGGGAGGCAGTAGTGAGCCGCTCTTGTGTTTGCTGCTTTTGAATATTCGCGGGCTCTACTTTGCTGGAGTCGTGGATGGTGGCGCCACGTGATGGAGTTGAGACATCAGCTTGCGGAATACCCCCCGCTAGCGCGAGCTGTGGACTCCCGGTGGAATGAGAGGTCTTGGTGGTGGGGAGCTTCACGCTACTTCGCACGTTGGTACATTGCGGAGCGGGGGGAGACAATCCAGACGCAGCATGCGTGCTGAGCCGCTTGTGTGAGTTGGGCTGGTTACTCACACGTTTCTGCGAGTTCATATTCTCCTTCTCTCTCACTCTGGCCGTCTGCATACTGAGACGAGCGGCAGAAGTCGTCTGCTTCACTGCTTTCGATGGTAATTTTGCGGTTGGAAATTCGCTCACCTGCAGACAGCTCGTGCATGTCACTGCTTCTTGGGATAACTTTGAGCACTTGACATGTGCAGATCTTTTGCATATGCTGCATTCTCTACTGCCCGTGCGTAAGGTGCCGTTGCAGGCACAGCAGGTGTTGTCATTCATCGTGCAGCAGACAGTGAGACAGCGAGACAGGCCAGCGGAGCAGACGACCTCCGAGCATGCGCCGAGAGCTCACTTTCGGCGCCAAGCACTGCCAACTCGATGTTGTTGTTGGAGTTGCAGAATTGGAATTATTCCTCCCAGGCTCGATCAGGAGCCATGCAGTAATGCTCCAGTGGTATGAGCCTGTAGGAGGAAGCCCAATCTGCAAAAAAGTGCCACTCGGGACGACGTTTTGATGGTTAAAACGATATTCTAACACAGAGCGATGTTGAATGCGTGTAGAAGCACTTACCGCGCCAGAGAGAGAGAGAGAGAGAGAGAGAGAGAGAGAGAGAGAGAGAGAGAGAGAGAGAGAGAGAGAGAGAGAGAGAGAGAGAGAGAGAGAGAGAGAGAGAGAGAGAGAGAGACAGTCAACACTTTTTAAGTCAAATTAATTCGTGCAAACCAAAAATACCGTCCTGCAAGATTTCCGACAGCTGCCTAATTACACTGTAAAAAATTTGTAGGAAAAACTGCAACCAGTGGTTGCAGTTTTTCCCTCAACCACTGGTTTATGCCAAAAATCAACCAGCTGGTTTATAATCAACCAGCTGGTTGATTTTTGGCACAAACCAATGGTTGACTACCTATCCAAACACTGGTTGACTTTTTTCCCACAACGAATATATAAGTATGAATGCGGCGCCCACGATATTGGTCGATGGTGGTCTCGGGTTGACACTTTTGATTCCGAAAAACAAGTTTCGTCATTTTTTTCACAAACAATAAGAGGGATAAACATTAGCGCCGGTCGCGTATGGACACGACAGCGGGTTGCCTGACCTCCAGGAGTCGAATACACCTTGTAAGGCTGGAGGGTGGATAGATGGATGGATGGGGTGGGACTGTAGATGGGATGGATGGATCGATGGATGGATGGATGGATGGAATGGAACGGACGGGAATGGAACGGAACGGACCGGAATGGAACGGAGTGGAATTGAACGGAATGGAAGGGAATGAAACGGACCGGACCGGAATGGAACGGAATGGAATTGAATGGAATGGAACGGAATGGCCCGGAATGGAACGGAGTGGAATGGAACGGAACTGAATGGAACCAAATGATATGGAACGGAATGGAATTGAATTGTATGGAATATATACAAGTTGAACCTTTGGTCTCATCGATCTTGGAGGACGGTGGGGAACTAAATAAATTCCCAAAATTTCATGATGGAAATTTTATTGCGACGTTTCGTCCACTAGGTTTTGTGGACCTCATCAGGCTTCAGGTTTCTGTTTCGACATATGTATAATGATAGAAAATATGAAAATTTTTTACAAATGATGGATGTATAAATATTAAGATGCGCAACTTACGTTATTCTTTAGATCGTCATGATATTTTGGACAATCTTGTAATAGAGCACAGACATAACGTCTGGCTCCTGTCAATACAAGTAAACAGAGTGAGTCATCGGTCTCATTTTTCACTCATATTTATATTAGCGCGATCGCAGTGTACAGTAGGTGACATATATGTAAAAAGTAGTGCATGTGGGAGAGAGAAAGAGAGCGGGGGGTCAACGAGCTTTGTCAGCCGTTGCCCACAACGGGTTATATACTTGACTGAGATTTTGAATATCGTCTTTTCTATTGATGCAATTCTCATCGAATTTTATATGGATCATTTCAGAAATCAACCGTTTTTTCCAATTTTTCTCTGTGTCTAAAATTTTGGTTTGATCCCAATGGAAATCGTGTTTATCATTAAGTCTGTGAACAGAAACTACGGATTTTTTATCTTTGTTTGTAATATGATCTTTAATGCGTGTACCTAGTTGTCTTTTTGTCTCTCCCACATACGTTGCTGGGCAATCTTTACACTGAAATTTGTAAACAACCCCAGTTTTGCTAAATTTATCTAGTTGGTCCTTACCTAATTTTACTATTGAGCTTAATGACTTGGAAACTTTTGGAAGAGTGTGAATATCGTTATGTTTGAACAGAGCATTACATTTTTCGAATAAGCGTTCGTGGTATGGAATACAAATTTTGTTCTGGCCAGCATATAGAATTTGGTTGCAACGTATTCTTTCTGCTCTGTTCATCAGATCTTTTGAACGATGTAATCTGGTTTTTATACATTTGTCAGTGAAATCTTCAGGATAATCATTGTCAGAAAGGAGTTGTTTTACAATTGATAAGTTGGAGGAATGAAATTTTTTATGTGAAAGTGACGTGGCTCTGTCGACTAAATTGAACACTATGTTCCTCTTTTGATTCATGGTATGATTGGATTTGAAATTCAAGATCCTGCCTGATGACGTTGGCTTTTGATACCAATTGGTGATGATTTTTTCATCCTCTCGGATCAGAGATATGTCAAGGAAATTGATGGTATTATTGTTTTCAATCCCATGTGTGAACTGTAAATGCTCATTGTAGCTGTTGAAAACATTGAGGACTACATCTACCTGTTCTTTCTTCACACACATTAGAGTGTCATCGACATATCTATAATAGAAAAGAGGAGTGCAATCGTGATCATTTTTCAATTTACGTAAACATGAAGTTTCCAAGTCATCCATAACAATGTCTGCGAAAAGTGGAGAAATGGGTGATCCCATCGGACTACCAAAAATTTGTTGATAAATTTTATTATTGAATTGAGAAAATGTGTTGTCAAAAAGGAACTCAGTGCATTTACGAATTTCATCAAATGGTATGTTGGACTTATTATGTATATCTGAAAATCTGCGGTCAAGCGCCTCTAGCACTAACCAGCATAGGATGTTTGTAAACAGAGAGCTAACGTCGAGAGAAAGGAGTATATGATCTTTTGGGATCGTTAAAGTCTCCAACCGTTTTTTTAATTCAAAGCTATTGTCAATGCGTGATGCAGGCGGTTTAATACATTTCTTCAGCTCTTTATATAAAACGGAAGCAAGAAAATGAGTAGGGCTATTGACTGTAGAAATTATTGGTCTGAGTGGAACATTTTCTTTATGAATTTTTGGTAACCCATAACAACGAGATAAGTTGGTGTCCGTCTGTGTGAGAGCATTATTATGATATTTTCTTGACAAATAATTTAAATCATTCCAACTTCCTAGTATTTTATGTACTTTTGCCTGTAAACTTTTGAGTGGATTATTTTTGATCGGAACGTATACTTTTTTGTCACTCAACAAACCGTTCATTTTATTGGTGTAATCAGACTTATTCAAACAGACGGTGACATTGCCCTTATCTGCACGAGTGAAAAAAATATCTGAATTTTGTTTCAAGAAGTGCTTAGTGAAGCTCAATTTTTTTGCGAATACCCTGTCTTCAGGAGAAATGTGCCTTTGTTTATTATTTTCAGTGTATAGGATATTCGTAATCTTGTGACGGATGTTATTTTTCTCCCTATTATTCAAATCGAGGTTCTCTATGCACTTTTCAACATTTTTGACAGTATCTATGACATTCTTTAGACTGAGGTTGCCTTTCTGACTGAAATTGGGGCCCAATGAGGATATGTCAATAACATCTGAAGGGAGAGGAGTATTGCTGAAATTTTTTACCCAATTATTTCTATCTATCGTGCAAGGTGTTATGGACGGCTTGATTTTTTCGAATTTTTTCATATGTGTAGAATCACATTTTTTACGTAATTTGATAGATTTTTCATTTGTGAAATTTTGGAATTGGCTCAAAATATTCGGATCAATATTCTCGTTTGATAATGATTGTGAGGTTACTGCTAAGTTCTTTTGAAGTCGAAAAATTTGATTATGGACGTCCCTAATTTCATTATTTAGAAGTCTTCGAAAGTGAACAGAGTTTTGTAAACGAAAATTTTTTGAACATGACTCACTCGAGAAACTGATGCGTTGAAGGCGCTTGTTGATGTTTTGGATGTGTGGTGGTAATACATCGTTGCTTCTGCATCTCAAGAGGAAGACTCGGCGCGACGATGCCTCGGCAATACGATGTTGTAATTTCGTAGAGGCTTTCATTAGATGTGCTGTTCGATGTCCGAAATCTTCTCGTATATGTTGAAAGAAACCCATGTTTTTGGAGAATGTGATGGTGGCCTCTCTTCGATCTTAGGCCTTGGATATCATAAGTGATTTTGGTAGATTTTTTCGTCCTTGATGGTTAATATACAAGTTGAACCTTTGGTCTCATCGATCTTGAAGGACGGTGGGGAACTAAATAAATTCCCAAAATTTCATGATGGAAATTTTATTGCGACGTTTCGTCCACTAGGTTTTGTGGACCTCATCAGGCTTCAGGTTTCTGTTTCGACATATGTATAATGATAGAAAATATGAAAATTTTTTACAAATGATGGATGTATAAATATTAAGATGCGCAACTTACGTTATTCTTTAGATCGTCATGATATTTTGGACGATCTTGTAATAGAGCACAGACATAACGTCTGGCTCCTGTCAATACAAGTAAACAGAGTGAGTCATCGGTCTCATTTTTCACTCATATTTATATTAGCGCGATCGCAGTGTACAGTAGGTGACATATATGTAAAAAGTAGTGCATGTGGGAGAGAGAAAGAGAGCGGGGGGTCAACGAGCTTTGTCAGCCGTTGCCCACAACGGGTTATATACTTGACTGAGATTTTGAATATCGTCTTTTTTATTGATGCAATTCTCATCGAATTTTATATGGATCATTTCAGAAATCAACCGTTTTTTCCAATTTTTCTCTGTGTCTAAAATTTTGGTTTGATCCCAATGGAAATCGTGTTTATCATTAAGTCTGTGAACAGAAACTACGGATTTTTTATCTTTGTTTGTAATATGATCTTTAATGCGTGTACCTAGTTGTCGTTTTGTCTCTCCCACATACGTTGCTGGGCAATCTTTACACTGAAATTTGTAAACAACCTCAGTTTTGTTGACCCCCCGCTCTCTTTCTCTCTCCCACATGCACTACTTTTTACATATATGTCACCTACTGTACACTGCGATCGCGCTAATATAAATATGAGTGAAAAATGAGACCGATGACTCACTCTGTTTACTTGTATTGACAGGAGCCAGACGTTATGTCTGTGCTCTATTACAAGATCGTCCAAAATATCATGACGATCTAAAGAATAACGTAAGTTGCGCATCTTAATATTTATACATCCATCATTTGTAAAAAATTTTCATATTTTCTATCATTATACATATGTCGAAACAGAAACCTGAAGCCTGATGAGGTCCACAAAACCTAGTGGACGAAACGTCGCAATAAAATTTCCATCATGAAATTTTGGGAATTTATTTAGTTCCCCACCGTCCTTCAAGATCGATGAGACCAAAGGTTCAACTTGTATATTAACCATCAAGGACGAAAAAATCTACCAAAATCACTTATGAATTGTATGGATGTCTCCCATCCATATTTTCCAATTCCATCCCGTTCCATTCCGTTCCATTCCATTCCGTTCCATTCCGGTCCATTCCGTTCCATTTCGTTCAATTCCACTTCGTTCAATTCCGGTCCGTTCCATTCCATCCCATTCCGTTCCGTTCCACCCCATTCTGTTCCGTTCCATTTCGTTCAAGTCCACTCCGTTCCATTCCGTTCCGGTCCGTCTCATTCTGTTCCGTTCCATTCCATCCATCCATCGATCCATCCATCCCATCTACCCTTCCACCCCATCCGTCCATCTATCTATCCCTCCAGCCTTACGACGTGTATTCGACTCCTGCAGGACAGGCAACCCGCTGTGTCGTCCATACGCGACCGGGGCTAATGTTTATCTCTCGTTGTTTGTGAAAAAAAAGACGAAATTTGTTTTTTCGAATCAAGGGGGTCAACCGGAGACCACCATCGACCAATAACGAGGGCGCCGCATTCATCCTTATATATTCGCTGTGGGGACGAAGTCAACCAGTGGTTGAATTCTAACCAGTGGTTGAATTCCAACCAGCTGGTTGATTTCAACAACCAACCAATGGTTGACGATTTTGGTGGAAAGTCAACCAATTTTTACAGGGTACAGCAACAGCCTCAAGAAGAACAAAATAATGATCCGTGGTAAATCTACCATAGAAAAAATGAATAGTACATTTCGGTACAAGGGTGGAAAAACTGTTTTTCGCATCCGAGTGATGGGTTCCCGGACTGAGCCCTAGGCGAGGATTGGAATCAACACGAGGATGCGAAAAATAAGTTTTACACCCGTGTTTCGAACTGTGTTTTTTCGACAAACTTTGCGAGGAAGTGGAAAATCAGTGCAGAAAGGACGCTTTTCCGCACAGCGTGTCGAAAAAGTCATTGATGATCAATCTTATTGAATAATATCACATTCTGATACAAGATAGTCCGGGAGCTGGTGAACTCTTTTGTGTCACATTTAGTAAAACCTAGAATAGTGTTTAAAACATTGTTCTCTGTCTCCCGACCCCAAAACCGGCGTCAGACGGCCTAGTTTTGGGGGGTTATTTTCTTATTGATTTTCAAAATGATTATTTTGACAGGTTTATGTGTCATAATCCGTAAAAGCTGAATATTTCGAGGAAGATAGTTTATGATTAGAGATGCCCAAAAATGGCCGTCAGACCGCTCCGGAGTGGGGGGATACGCGTCAGCACAATTTTGAAAATCGATATGCGATAAGATCGTGTGTCATATTCAGTAAAACTTGGGAATTTGTAGTATCGTAGATCTCATGCTTCTTAACAAGATTTCAATCGTCAGACCACTCAATGGTGGGGGGTTTCCAAATCAGACGGCCCATAAGGTGCCGGGTAAGGTCACGGAAATAGGGGGTCAAACTATCAATAGAGGTACGAAAAAATTCAGGCACGCTCTTTCTACCGTGAAGAATGGAATTCTCTTACTTTAGACCAAATTCTGTGCGAAACATAACCTACAAAAATTATTTAATTTTCCAAAATTCTTGGGAGGTATATTTTACGTATGAAAATGTCTGAAAACATTACTGCTGGTTATCCTTGTACGCATTTACGATATTTTTTTTAAATCTCGTATTCAAAAATTTGTTCAGTAAGAACAAATTCTGCTTGAATCTTTCGCGATTCGGAATGTCGATTAAATTTGTGACGCCACGCTCGCAATTACTCGCAAATGTGAAGACGAGAAGGGTCTCCTGCGTCCCCGCTATACCATCGGTTCTAATAGTACATTATGGAGACGTTAAGAATTCCTGCTCAAAAATTGGGGAAAGGCATGAATAAACAACAAAAACATGCTTCCCCGATTTTTTTCAGTTTTTTCATTATAAATCGGAAAATATCGGTCTTTTGGAAAAACATCGGTGATTTGTAGATCTCTAAACGATCTACAAGATTGATCTGTACTCTTTCCCCCCGTGAATGCATCCTTTTGGAGTTATTCTTTATCAAAGTTATAATCGAATTTGTTTATATAAATTTGCTAAATTTGTTTATAACGGATCCTAATTATTTATCCTGGGTGATTGAGTCAATTTAGAAGAGAAAAGGTCTCTTAGTATTTTTGCCTTAGTGTCATCGATTTTAAGTAATGGAAAAAGCGAATTTGCAACTTCTCACCCTCATTGCGGTACTTTCCTACATCACTTCGACTTGGAAGTCGCGAAATCTTCTTTTCTCATTACTCGGAAACGATCAAACTTAGGAAAGAGTACCAGGAGACCTCTTCTTTTTAAAATTGACTCTGTTACTTAGGAAAAATAACTTGGACCCAATATAAACAATTTTAGCGAATTCATTTAAACAAATTCGATCATAACTTTGATCAAGAAAAACTCCCAAAGGATGCATTTTACGGGGGAAAGTGTATGAACTCATCTTATAGACCGTTTAGAAACCTACAAATTACCCCTCAACAAGTTTTTCTAAAAAACCAATATTTTCCGATCGATAATGGGAAAACCGTAAAAAGGTCGGAGAAAAGCATGATTTTATATGGTGAAATAACCTGGGAATATCTTCAAAATCTAAAATTTTTTTCAATTAATAAATTTTGGAATGAGATATTTGAAGAAATATATGAAATATCGTCGTAGATGCGTACAAGGATAACCAGCAGTAATGTTTTCAGACATTTTCATACATAAAATATATCTCCAAAGAATTTGGGAAAATTGAATAATTTTTGTAGGTTATGTTTGGCACAGAATTCGGTCTAAAGTAAGAGAATTCCATTCTTCACGGTAGAAAGAGCGTGCCTGAATTTTTTCGTACCTCTATTGATAGTTTGACCCCTTATTTCCGTGACCTTACCCGGCACCTTATGGGCCGTCTGATTTGGAAACCCCCCACCATTCAGTGGTCTGACGATTGAAATCTTGTTAAGAAGCATGAGATCTACGATACCACAAATTCCCAAGTTTTACTAAATATGACACACGATCTTATCGCATATCGATTTTCAAAATTGTGCTGACGCGTATCCCCCCACTCCGGAGCGGTCTGACGGCCATTTTTGGGCATCTCTAATCATAAACTATCATCCTCGAAATATTCAGCTTTTACGGATTATGACACATAAACCTGTCAAAATAATCATTTTGAAAATCAATAAAAAAATAATCCCCCAAAACTAGGCCGTCTGACGCCGGTTTTGGGGTCGGGAGATAGAGAACAATGTTTTAAACACTATTCTAGGTTTTACTAAATGTGACACAAAAAAAGTTCACCAGCTCCCGGACTAAGAGTATAATATGAAGTTCTTTGGCGTCCGAGTGATGTATTTCCCTCGCCTGCGGGTCAGTCGAGAATCGACCCGAGAACACAAAAAATGAGTTTGATCCCGTGGATTGAAGAATCCTTTTCGATAGACAGTGGGTCAAGGTTTGTGAACTGTGCCTTAATTACACTTTTACACACAATATGTATTAAAAATAGTGTTTTTTGCACAGAGACCATGAAGTTGCTGGTAGCTTCAGATAGATTAGATTTTGGCCCGAAGCGGCTGGGGTCGAAACCACGAGGAAGCACAGAATCTCATAAATAAGCAGCGGAAAGTTCTTTATACAATTTCAGAGGCAGCCGGGTAACAAGAAATTCCATAAAATATGTAGTCAATCAACAAAACAGAGCAAGTGAAATTTCACTCTAGCTTGGACGCACTATCATGTACTCAATGTGACAATCTATTCGTGCTTTGTTTGGCAGGAAACTCTCGGAAAAGCCACGGTTAATGGTTTTCAGGTGCGATAAATACATTAACCCCGTCTGTGCTCTTCAAGTTGGAATGTCCGATTTTTCAATGTCAACGAGCGCTATTATTACAATTTTTGAAAGTTGGTCCCATGCCACTCCATTGAGAACTAATAACGTAATATCTGGATTGGTGCTAGACTTCTCACGTTTACTCATTTCCGCGGACTGGAGTGTCTCTAGCGAGGCCATTCTTCTATTCATATTCAACCGATGAAAACTATTAAACAAATATGAAAACTGAATGAATTAAAGAATTTATTGGCTCCGGAAGGTTTGGAGAGTTGTTTATATTTCGTTCTAACGAGGTATTTCGCATTAGACCGATATGTCACCTATACCATCCCATGCATATTTGAAGGGACCGGAATTTCGTTCGTATTAAACAATGAGTTCATCTTGAATGAGTTCGTAATAACCAGGTATTAGCGTAAAAATCTTCCAACCCCCATCAATTTCGGGCTAGTCACTGATCATACCATCGAATATTCGATCATTTCATCAATTCATTTACTGTCGCAGCTTTTATCGGTACTCATCTTTTTTTTGTTGCCTTATCCGGTTCACAGGTCTTTCACTCTTAATTGATTGCAATTGGGAAGCATTCCTCCAAAATGGTGAATTTTTATCACACCTGACTCGTTCATATCGGCTTCGTCGGAGACTGTCCGGTTAAATCCATGTACAAGGCTTCTGTCAGAATTTTAATTGTACGGGTGGAAAGAATCGAGCTGTCGAATGTAAATGGAAGAAGATGGAACTTGATTGAAATATTCATAGGTGATCATGGGGTGATGGCACTAGTAGCCGTCCACATTCCACTAGCAGCCCACTCTCATGGATCTTGTGCTATAAATAAAATTTAGGAAGAAAAATCGATATTGTGAGGATTTGGTGACGTTCTTTGACATTCCGTCTATCAACTCAAAGATCCAAGTTAACCGGAAGGTGATGAAAAGTTATCAAAATAATTGATGTTCTTCCACGTTGTAATGCGTTTTCACAATTCTGCTCCATTCGTGAATGTTTGGGTTAGAAGCAGCGCTCTCCGGTACTCTAATAACTCGTGAGAAGATTCTATGCAAATATTTGCCTCCAAATTTCTTTTTACATGGGCTGAGGCTCCGCAAAGTACAATCGCGCCACAACAACACCACAATCAACATTCTAACAACAAATAATTGGATGGAAAGTAACTAGCTTTGGTTGGAACGGTGGAGTTAATTGCCGCATACCCTGTGCGACAACTATAGTGCTCGGCTCTCTCTCTCTCTCAGACGCAGAGCTAGTTGCCACTCACCTTGTTTACCACACACGATTTTTTTACTGCAAGTGCTTGCTCATCGAAATTCAATGAATTTTGAGTAGATTTTTCATTGTGAGCAATTACTAAGCAGACTCGTCTAATTCATCGGGCAATGACTGCAGATCCAAATTGTTCACCGGGTACAGTTATCAATGGTCACACCGGAGTGATGCAAAGCTAACCTCTTACTCAAAAGAGGAAGTTTTTAAGCACGATTGTTCGGGTTTCGGTTGGGGCTGGAAATAATACAGTGAGTAGGTATCTGAATGAAAAACATCTCTAAATAATACTCAGATCCGCGCACTGATGGTAGGTCAAATAGCACTACGCGGGTAACTAGGAGAGTTTGTTTTCAGGTGGGCGAATATTACTAGCACCTGGCATGGGCGGGCACTGGCGCCTTGTGAGCGGCTACTAGCGATTTGCATGTTTTTTAAACTGCATCTCATCAATTCAGCGCCTCGGACAAAATCTGTCATAGAAAAACACGTTCTATAGATGGCCGATCAAATTTTCCCGGAGTGATTTAGTTAATTTTGGAATAGTAATACAGCATTCTTCCCCCACGATTTCTCTCAAGAGAGATGCTGCTAGTGCCTTCGACTTATAATATATGTTACAGTCAATGCCCGAAATCCGTCAATCCTAGCACTGACTGAAAAAGGTAGTCAATGTTGCACAATAAAGGTAGAATTTGGACATTGACTAGCTAATCCCAGGATTGACTGACATGCATCGGTCAATGTCCGAAGTTGATTTCTGATAAATAATGAGGGGTATTTTCTACTAGAATTCTCAAAATCTGTTGTGAAAACGTATTTCAATTCATCAGAATGAAAGGACTCTTCCACCATACGAACAATTATATCACAAATATATCACATACAGGACTGATAACGTCATCGGTATATAATATATATTTCATATTGGCGCGAAATATTCCAACGCTTTCATCGTCAAAAAAATGATTGAAAAATATGAAATCATGAAGATTAAGGGAAGAAATTGAACAAAATCATGTATACAGGATTATTCTTTACATAACTTTGACTATTATGACATCTCGAATTACAAAATACTTTGTTGCCTTCTAAGAGCATATAATCGTCAAACATTTCATCTTGCAATTGCATTTTGTCATTCCTTCACCACCTGTGGTTGATAGTTTTGATGATGCTTCTCGTACACTAACATTTTTTGATTCATCAATTTCACTGAGATTGATGAATTTTCCTTTGCAGAGCTCAAGCTGGCTTCTCGTGAAAAGATCGTCCCAATTTTGTAAAACTCTTGATCGACAAAATCTACAACAGGAGATAAAGAGAGTAGCTCCTCCTGCCACTCGATTGGCGATATCGACGCAACGTTTGAATGCTAATCAGCTCCCAGCTCCTCGTTGATATTTGATAGATACCTAGTAAGTATCCTGTGATGAACTTTTCTTAACACAATTTATCAATAGTTCCGGTATCAACGCAGCGAGGGCTGGAATGCACATTTTTTTGTCTGATAGTTCACCTCGATATTGTTGAGAACTTGATTACGGACATTTACGGAGGCAGGTCACTCAATCCTGGGATTAACTAGTCAATGTCTGAATCACCTCTATCTTTTCAACACTGACTGAATGAAGTAGTCAATGTCAGACGTTGACTAGATAATGCTGACATTGACTGGGCCCACCAGTCAATTCTAGCATTGACTAGTCAATGTCCGACATTGGCGGATTTTGGACACTGACTGTTACATATACATTACCTAATTTCATGAATTAACTGGTGGTTTATTCTAATGGATCTGAGGAATCCTCAAATTTATGAAGGATTTTGACCAGAACAGGAAGTAAAAAATATATCTGGTCATTGAATGTGATGTGGCAACGTTTTCAAAAAGCACCATGATACAGTGAAATGGTCCAGAAAGGCAAAAAACTATACGCTAGTTAAGCAAATGAATGAATAAACATGAAAATATTCACCCTAGCTCGTTGCAAATAGCTTCTGCTCTCAGACTTCCCAGTTATAATGAAATAATGGGTAAGATTTGATCAACTCATTTTGAAGTAATTTCCTTGATCTCAATTTGTGACCCCGAGCAGTATATTTATAATGCAAAACCTCTCTCTAAAGCTTAAATTTCTTCATCAAAATCAACCAAAGGAAATTTTGAGTGACGAGATCAAAGTTATAATACTATTTCGTACAATCATTCCAACTTTTCCATGTCTCAGAATTTAGAAAAAAATTGATTTTTATACTTTGCGGAGCTCTTTCCTGCGAAAATCTGGTTTTGCTAAATTTTTTGGTCAGTTCCGTGTGGTACTAGTGCGACCCTTAAACGTGAGATTGCGGAGGCCCTAGTCAGTTTTTTTCAAAGTATCTGATGGCCAAATGAAAACCCCAAAACCTCAAGACTGTAGCTTGGATCGTTTGGCCGTGAGATCAATTTTAGTGTCAAATGTCAGGTTCCGTGCGCCACTATACCGTGTTATACGTGTTATCCTCATGGTACCGATGGGTGGACATTCTCAAATCCGTGCGCGAGTTGAATTATTATACATTTTATGCTTGAAAAAGTCGAAAAATACATGTGAGAACCTTCCGAAGTGGGATTTAGGTTTGGTACATTTTCGGCCTCCGAATGTTGAAGTTTCCACGGAACTCCTCATATGATGTAGAAAACCATCATCGTTCTTCTTTTTATATTGTTAATACCATTTATCCGAACTTTTTTCGAAATTTACAACACAGAGTACGCACAACTTAGCCCTAGTCTGCTTTTTTATGTCAACTTCGTTTCGTAACAGCGTTTAATTTTTCAACATTCTAAAAAAACACTGTAGCTGATGCTCCGATTCACACTTACCTATTTTGGCTCACCCTGGATGATGTATTCGCCCAACAAATTGCTTTTAATTCTATGGATCTACCACGCCAGTGGCGTGATTCCACTTTGTTGAAATCAGTGACCCCGTAATTTTTTGTAAAGATTTTCAAACCCTCGCCATCGTATGAGTTTAAAAAATCGGCCAGACCAATTCTATCAGCTCGTGAAAGCAGACAAAATTCGAATTCCCAGTGCAAACTATCCTGATTTCTCCATTTTTCCCAAAAAAAGGAGGAAATTTAAAAAATAGCCACACCCTTGCATGTGGATCAATAAGCGACAAGGGGTGGGGAAAAAGGAAGAGAAGTAGGGTATATAGTTTTACTGAGAGAAAAATCCCCGAGCCCTCAATAAATCAGCTCTCAATTACCTCTCTTAAAAATACTCGTTGCAAGCGAAGCTAATTAAGCGTCGATATACACCACCCTATATCGTAGCTTTGTTAGCGAGAAGTGAACAATGCTTGACGCGAGTGATTTTGCTGTAAGTATGGGGATTCATTTTCCGTAAGAATTGGTGCATTCAGCTCGAATTTGAAAACGATTGGAGATGAAAATGTGAGACTAATGCCATGGTGATTTCCTCGTCAATGTTTAGATGAAAACAGCAGCGCCCCTGACATGAAATTACATGTTACGATAAAATACTTGAAAGAAAATATCCAGTTAGAGATTGCTATTGGAGAATGACGAAATCAATCAGATCATTTGCCTCATAATGATAGAAAAGTGAAAGATTGACATGGAATATACATTTTTCTCTGATTTACTGCGCATACTGGTACGTCAATCGTCTAAAAGAAATTTACCGTACGGATATAGGTGTCAGGAAATTTTAATAAAATACATTCATGCCATAACCCAAATCACTTCATGTACACGATCTTCTAGTTTTCGACTAGGGATTTCACGGGTTTGACTGTCAAATCATAGGTTTAGTAATTGGTTTTCACCAGTTAGAGATCTGTGAAACCACAGGTTGGCTGGAACATCGCAGACCTCCTATATTTGACCACTGCCAAAACTAATCAATCAATTCGACAGTTTTCAGAACCTTGATTACACAAGAGCTGCATGTGGATTCGCGGAATTTCACTGTCCTCCCTAACAAAGTAAGATATAGAATTTCGAGAATGGCGCTCCATCACGTGAATTGCCTTTTAATTGACGCTAGAATTTTCATTATATATACAAATCTATTTGCGGATACTGTACCCCGTAGTTCGAATTGAATTGCGAGAAAAGTATATTGAGGACAAATATGTTTTGGAGTAATCGTTCTGATTGAGAGTAAATGATACTCTTTCCCACAACGATCCATTCAATTTTCTGTTAGAATCAAATATATCGTATAATACTTTGGATTATATTTGGAGCTCTGACAAACCTTTGCTCTCTTTAATATTTTGCTAACAAGTTATGCATGGAGATAATTCCTGAGTTCAGAATATAGAATCTCTGCTTTCAATTGATTTGATGTCATTACCACTGATTTATATTACCCAACTCGCATACTGAGACATAGAATACAATTGATGAACACACGGTTTTTGTGATCCATCGGAACAAGAGCCGATGAAATATAACGAATTGATAACACTGGCATTTGACATGTACACTCACCGGACATTATATTTGTCCAAATCTGAGGAAAAGTTTTCGTCTTTGGGCTGTTGTTTCAATCTAAATCAGATCGTTTTTGGTACCTTGATAATCGTAACTTCGTCCTCAACAACTCAGAATTGGAACCTTGTCTCGGGATTTCGAGTAGCAGTCCTGGGACGGAAAAGCTTTTTTCAGATTTGGACAGATGTAATGTCCGTCGAGAGTACCTTATCGACATGATTTAAATATTACAATGGTCATGGTTCCTTGATTGACGGCATCGACAAGGTTGACACTGAGATGAGAGAAGGCTCCCCCGAGCGAGTAAATACGCAATGGCCTTGGTGGTCTAATTGTTAGGGCGCCGGGCCGGAGTACCGGAGACTGCGAAGTTTGAATCCTGCCCGAGGAAAACTTTTTCATCTTTCGGTCAATCTTCCATTAAATGATAAAAAAATTTAAAAACATAAAAATCCCTCCATGATGTAGTAACTAATCTGAAAGAGGGGCCTCGAAGGTCGCAATTTGACATTTGTCAAACTGATTATGAGTGGCTCGAAAGAACGATAAATTCATTCATCGAATGTATTTCATTAAATCGAGCGATAGAGTCGATATATCGACGAGATCTACCTTATCGACATAATTTAAATGTAAACAGTATTATGAATGAATAAACATAGCATCGTTCGTTCACTCGAAACACAGCTAAGAACCTACGTCCCAACAAAAACATTACAATATCTTCCTAAAAGAAACAAACATCAAATTTCGCAAGCATCAACCCATTAAAAACACCTCATTAAAAAAAATCTCACCCTCTCGAGAACCTTCATCTCGGTAATTCTTACCAAAGCCGTCGATCAGCCCAGCCAAGCATATACTCTTGGTGTGAGCGGCGCGGCGCGGGCGTATAGCGGCATGGTGGCGTGGCGGCGGCGTGCGGTGAGCTCAATCCGAGCGAGCGACACTCTTCACACGCTCCAACGCGCGGAGCCGGAGACATTACACTCCCCCCCCCCCATCCCCACCTTTCAACTTCAATCCCCCTCACATTACCCTCCCCAATCTCCCATCCTGATGCACAATCACGACAAACACACACACACACACACCAACATAAGCCACGTGGCGTAAGCACAGTACTTTGGTACCTAACCGTCCGTCTGACAAAAGCCTGACCTATACTACTGAAAATTTCCCTCTGTCTTATATACATATGATGGAGAGTACAGAAGATAAAAGTAAGGGGGTGATAGGGGAGTATGTGATCGATTCCCGTTTATTTTTGAACTCGAATCGTGGAGGGCAGAAAGAGAAAGAGAATACGATGTCTCCCAGAGGTACGCTATACATACTGTAATCCCGCTTTTCCAAGTTCCACCTAGAATTCTGACTTCAAGAGCCCGTGACTCCCGCTGTGTGTTTGCCAAGGATGCATAGAGGATTGAACTAGCGAATTTTACCCGTACATACGCTTCGGAATGAATTTGTCTTTCTCGTGTCAAAAGTACGACGAGCCGTGAAAGCCGTTTCAATTGTTGACTCTTTGAACGTTTGAATTCTAGAGACGATTTATCTGTATGTACGGTGATCGGTTACTCTTGAGTTTTTCAAAGTTTAGAAGGATGCAGCTTTGGAAATTTGATGATTTTCGGTAGATTTGTGGCAATTCGGGGATGCGATCTTTTTGCATTTTTGAATTTTATCGATCGGGTTTGGCATCTTGGAACCCAATTTTAATCATCTATGAATAAAAGAATTGTAAATGATTCTCTGCTAACTTAGACATGTCATTGATCAAAAAGAATGAATTATCAGTACGATTCTTCTTCGCATCACGCACGCCACCTTTATATTCATTGTGAATGAACCTGAGCGAATAACAACTGAAATGGATTCCTCGAAGAATCGTGATATTGAAAGAAAAGCTGTGCCTCGGCATCGATCATTTACAGCGTTGAATAATTCATCATAAGCGATAAAGTCAACTCACCGTTCTAGCCTGCCTCTCAATTACTTCAGCAATTGGTAACGAGGAATTCCTTTCGGTAAAGAGCTTGAAAAATTAGCTTCGATTGTAAGCTAGTTCCTTACTCACTATCAGTTCATCACACTCAATTATTTCTGGTTGTAATTTGGATTTTCTATCGTAATGGATAATGGCTTTTGCAATATCTAGATGATGATTTGCTGCTGAAACTAATGAGTCGAAAGTCCTCTATGCTATGAAGTGAAAAGCAATCTTTTTTGGCGTGAAAGTGGAAAAAAATGGAGTTTAACCCTGAGTGTGAGATGATCATTTGAGTTTAAATTTCGAAATAGTACAATACATCTCTTTCAATAAAAACAACTTGCTGTTAAATCTAATTATGTGGTACTTTTGATGTCTCAATAAGGGGTGCTGAAATTTTCTGTGAGTCTAAAACACCATCCGCAATCAAACATCAATGGAGGCTAGTCCCATTATGTACCTTATCAAAGTCACATCATTACGAGTGACTTAAATCAGTCTAAAAACCTTAACGACTTAGGACAATGAGCCATTGCGAATCGGCATGCCGCGATTTTCGAGATTTCTCGCTCTCGCTTCAATCTCGTCTCGCAATGGCGAGACGAGATCGAGACGAGAGCATATCAGTAATTTATCGCTTGAGACGATAAGAACTTTTGTTCTCGCCGAGGCTCTCGTCGAGATATCGGAAAAAAACACTCTAAATTGTAGCTCATCATATTTCATCATATTTATTCGATCAAAATAACATATTTGTTTAATTGTGTTTTTGACATCCTACAGGAATATTCGTTTTGAAGCAAGAACACTTAACATTTTTCCTATATCAGTGATTCCGTTGAAAGTGTGATTTTCCGTGTTCCAAGTTCCCCCAAGTTTCTGAGGGTTTGAATATGCATTATAACAATTTTCTGGGGTGTACTCTATTCGTGCGCAACTAAATTGATAGTTCTTGAGACGATCCTAACGTTCGTGTATTTTGTGGTGCTTCAGAAAGGGTCGGAATCACTCATATATTAACTTTACAAATGACCGCTTTTAAATTTGATTTTATCCATGAATTTAGACATAAGGATGCTCTGACACTCTGACGGCTGAGCCGATTTCTTGAATAAGTCATTATCAATGAAACATCACAAAAAACGCGTTCGACTGGCACTAACGTAGCTTGTATGTTCAAGATATCTCTAGCCCCATTCGGCTTACGAAGAGGGGGTCAGGCCTTCCGATCACGGATTCGCCTGAAACTTTGGAAATAGTCTCCTTTTGACACAGAAAGAAGATATCCAAAACCGCGCTTGCCAACGCTCAAGCATTTTTGAGCTACAGGCTAAAACATATGCATTACAGTATATCTATATATACCATTTTTATGAATACAGGTATACTGTAATGCATATGTTTTAGCCTGTAGCTCAAAAACGCTTGAGCGTTGGCAAGCGGGTTTTTGGATATCTTCTTTCTGTGTCAAAAGAAGACTATTTCCAAAGTTTCAGGCGAATCCGTGATCAGAAGGCCTGACCCCCTCCTTGTTAGTGATGGATACTCTTCCACGATAAAAGGATGTCCGTTGTTCCTTTAGTAGCTCTGGCAGCTCTCAAATACTCATTCATCTCTTTCTTCCAACTTAGGGACTCAGACGTATATCAGTCTTAACGCATAGATATTCCAGATTCAACAAGTTTTTGGATTCCTGAGTTTTAACTTGAGTTGTGGTATTACAATCACTTGTTGGCTATTTAGCGCATATGAAGCCGAGGAGTAATGATATTTCCTCTTTTTGAACAACTCTCGTCGAAAGCCTCGCTCGATAACGAGACGAGACGAGACGATAACGAGACGATAACCAAATTTTCTAATTTTCTCGAGAGCGAGACGATAACTCCCAATTCCTCGCCTCATCTCGTCTCGCGGCATCAATAATTGCGAATTAATTCCCTTGGTTTGTGTCTCAATGTTTAGATTGAGTCAAATGGTGTACGGTCATTTTCACATTAATGATTTTTATGCTTCAAATAACAGTCAAATCTTCTACCCTCATTTTGCAAATACCGCAAGATTCAATTACATTCTAGAGTGTCTGCATCGGGTTCCTCTAGAGTTTTTTTAGGGATCAGGATTGTGGAGAGACTAGACCGAAACACTTTATTCTAATTTCTTCGTAACTTGTTGTTGTAGCATTTCGGGATTCCATAACAGTCATTTGAATTTTTTATTCATATTTCTGCTTCCGAATAGTGTTCCATGGATATGAAAAATGTTAGCAATCTACGCGAGACACTGGCTATTTAATCATTAGATTTGAATTCTCTAACTGGTTTATTTTATTTGCCGAGTAAACATTTTCTAAAAATCAAATTAAAATATGCGATTAAAACCATTTTACACTACCAACGTCAATTATCTCATCACCAATCCCCAATCTTCAACAATACCATCCCAGCCAGTTCTATTCATAGATTAGTCAAAGTGGAACTGGGGAACACCTCTCTGACCGTTCTCATCCGAGAACCGATTCTCTACAGCGATGTCAGGTGTCCAACTCGGAGTGATCTAACAACCATCGCTTATCTCATTCCTATATATAGGAAGTTGGCGAGGTGGAAGGATATCGATTTTAATCGTTGCAAACTAGCGTCATCGGTTCGCTCTATATTTAATCTACAGCAACAGCCACAGTAATCCCCAGCTATACCTGGAATCGCAAACAATAAATATATATATGTATGAATTACATTCAGGCGAGGTTGTACTTTCACAATTAGCAGTTATACTCGACGGGCAGGTCGTGGCCCCCGACGATCTGATTCAGTTTGTTGGGTGCTATGTGAGATGTGATGCAGATGCGCAGACGTAAACGAATTCACTCACGCGATGCGCTTGAGTGTGGAACGATGTCGATGTGCATCGTGGGAATACCCAACCGAGTTTCGAAGTATATAAATTACGAAGTATAGTGCATTATTACAGAATTAGGTTTGATACTAAATGAGGCGTGGATTCATGGGGTGATACGGTGCGTGGAGAGTTTGTTTGAAGTGACAGTGGACATTTTGACGGGGATCATAGTTGGATTTCTTTACATTTTTTTCAGATATTTTGTTTGAAATTTTATGCGTTCGATGGAAACTCCAAGATATTCATGGGTGATGATATTCAAGGGTACCGTAAACTGGGGGGAATGTGTCCACTTTCCCCGAAAAGATTGTCAGCATCATATTTCCGCTTCTATAGCACCTACAGAAACTTGCTGGGGGCCAATGTGAAGCTTGAAATCACTACGTTCCAAATAAATAACTTCAATTCCATAGAAATGGACTCTGAAGTACTTTCATTGCTGTTTTATGAAGTTGGAAAATTAATGTCCCCAAAAAACAGGTTTTTGTGGCTAGCAAATAATTCTGTTAGCTCAAAATAAACCACGTGATCGTGTTCAGACGATGATTTTGCGTTGGAAAACTATGATCAGGTACCCCGTGCAGGGGAAAATTTTTTGTCTCGTGATCTCAACACAGCGAGTGTTATTGCAAAAACAGTAGGTTTTTATAAAGAAACAGTTCTGACATCAATCCAGTGCCTCAACGGCCAACGGACAATTTTTTTCTGAAAAGTATGTGATAGAACGAAAAAATGCGAACTTGAACGTTCAAATTGATCTACTCTAGCCCGTATTGTGATCTTTTGAAAATCGATTGCAAAATTAGATTTTTTTTCCAAATACCAGGAGATCTATTCTAAACTCTGGTCGTGACCGCATGACCGCAACGGCTGGTCGCACGACCAGTGCGGATATCAGCGCGCGCGTGGATTAGAATGTACGGCGTTTCTCCGGTGGCGTCTCCTGGGCTTACGCCACCGGGTGAACGCCGTATGTTCTTATCCGCCGTGATTATGTAGCCACGGCCAGGGTTTAGAATAGACCTCCAGGTAGACTAATTAGCTCGTATGACTACAAGGTTGCATTGTATCGTTCTGAGACCACCGGGATCATGTTCAGGGGGTCAAAATACAAAGAATAACATATCTGTGCGACCAAGAATTTTTTCCCAATGCAGAAGCGAGAAAATCAAAGTCTATATTGTAATGCTTTCTTCAGACCAGTCCATGATTTTGTACCTGTAAAGAAAAAACGTTTTAAACGCCTCAACACGTCCCGCTTCAGCTTAAAATCTTAAATTGATCCAATCCAACAAAATCACAAATAACATTTACACGCTGATAAGATTTTAGTTCATAAACCACTATATTTATATTCGTGTTCATTGAATCATACAAATTTATGCTTCTTATCTGAAGTGGGACGCACTGAAGCGTAGAAAATCGCGAACTGGTCCAATAGAAATGTTAGAGTATAAGGGTCAACTTGTTTGAAATATTGCATCTTGTGTTATACCGTTAAAAATCAATCCCTATCATGGCTTGTTACACATTCCAAACTTCGGGCTTCCAAAACATTAAGCTATCAGTATCTCATTGAAACAACTGAGTGAATTTTCTCAAAAATTGACGATGGTAAGGTAACTGTGCCTGGTTTGCTCCTATTCCCCAATGTGCTCCCACTCAAGTTCTCGAATGTACGCACTTGTAGATCTTGCTACGCATTTCTTTCATTTTTGTTACGTGAAAATATGAGAAAATCAACAGTTTGGACCGATGCCGAAAGGCCCGCGCTGGTTTTAGAACAGAAGAAACTAGTTTTCGGTACCTTTGGCTTCTTTTTTGTTAGTTACTGAAAGCTATGCACATCAAAATCGATGTAATCGGTTTCCCCGTACCTTATGTAAGTTTCTTTGTCTTTGTCCAAACTTTGAATTGTTTCCTGCAGGATTGCAAAATTCGATTTCTAGCTGATCCTATGCTCATACTACTAAAAAAAAGTGCAGTGTTCCTAATATGCCCCCATAGTCTAATTCAAACTCATTCTTCGCTAAATCAAACTCCATTAATTTAATTTTGGAAATTTGAAAAGGGGTGAAAGAAGCTGCAGAATGACTTGAAGCACGTCTCATTTGAAGGTCTCGGAGGTGAGATATCCCGATTTTACGGAGAATCCGTATAGTCTCGTGAAAATAGGCCTATTTTTCACTTCGAGGCAAATTTATAGAAATACACTGTCAAAAACTCGCAAAGAATCTTAAAATTGCGGAAATTAAGACAGCTCGACTCCAATTCTTTGAAAGCAAACGTTCCTTAGCTCATTTTGAAGGTCTTGAAATAAGCTTCAAAAATAAGTTGAAAAACGTTGAAAAATATTGAGAAGAGTTAGAATGGTGAGCAAAATAAAAGTTGTGAGGGCAAATGAGACACACCTACCTCAAATCATACATAATAGTACATTACTGCCCTGGGTGCGCATGTTCAGTTTGGGCTACAGGGGAGTTCATTTTCCGAGCAAAGCGAGGAAAATAAGTCCTCCGTGCCTGGGATGAGCCTGCGAGAATAGGGCAATTGTGTTTTTTCATCAAGAGAACCCTAATTTCAGGTTAGAATGATGAAAAAAATTATCTCATAGCCTCTTCCGTGCGAGAACTGACAGAGTAGGTGAAATAATCAAACATTCAGCTCGAGCGATAACTTCTAGAGATATCACGTTTCACACTGGTCCGGAAGTCAGAGAGCAATTCAGTAAACCACCGTGGAAGAAACGTAGATCTAGGTGTCGGGCTGGATCCTGCCAAAAATGCGTGAAAGCTTTACGAACAACTGTAGCAGTATCAATCGAGAGTATCGAGTATCAAAGAATATCGCATTTCGTAAACGATATCTGGGAGCCCGGATGTAACCGAGTAGTTGTTAAATGTGGATTGAGTTCCAAAAGTTCTCAATATAACCTTCTCTCAACATTTAGAAGTACAATATGGGTGCACATTCGGTGCTCGCAAATCGAATTTTTATCTGCTGATTCGATAAATTCACCGAATTATGCTTACTTGACGAGTATGTCTGACTAAGCATATCGACTTACAAGTTTTTGATTCAGTCAGACAGGAATGAACAGGAAATACTTTTGTTTTTCAGGATAACTCATTTACATTAAGATTTAGCTTTCATTTTTGAAATCGTTAGAAATTCCAAAAAGTTAACAAGATATTATAACAAGAGCGATTTCCTTTCATCATTTTCCCTTAGAGATCTCTTGGTGATGATGGGGATAATCGGTGTTAAAGACATTTTTATGAGACATCTGACAATTGTAAAAGAGAGATCCCTTACTGAGTATTCACAAGAACTATAAAAATTGATGATAATGAGCCATTAATAATAGAATGCAGAATAATACTCCACAGCGTGTATCACTCATGAAACTAGCCCTTCGAACTATTCTTATCCATGTGTAAAGACGAATAAATATTTGATTCAATTATTTCCATGAACGCGCTTTCAAGGAAAATTTTCTATGTCACGATTGAGTCACACATTTTATTGAGATGACATATATGAGGAATCCGCAGTTATTGAAAGAGTCAGAAGAAATTTTCGGCCTCCGAAAGAGGCGAATTTTACTCACACGTACAAGATTAGCCATTTTGTGAAATACTCATTCTGTTGAAATAAAAAAACAGCGACGATGACATGGTACCTAAGCAATTCTGTTTTATGCAGTGGGATCTTCACTTATGCAAAATTTATGATCTTATGAAAGCTGCACAACGATTTGTTGTGAATCTCATCATATAATTCGTAACCTGTACTCTTATTTTCTAAAATTGCTTCGTCGTCTTGGGTGAATAGTTAATACGTTGAATTTGTGTGGAAAAGGCATTTATGTCCGTGCATATGAATCGATAAAATTGAAGAGTGAATAAAATCTATCATCACCGAGCTAGCACGCCATTATTGATTCGCAAACCTCTCTATGTTGAATAGTTTCATTATTTTCGTATTATCTTCGATATGAAATGCTGAAGGGTCATCCGGTTTCACGAGTCTAGATAGGGTTTCCCAGAGTCTGCTTGTACTACTTGTCACGAATTTTAAACTCACAAATGTCCAATTGCACTGACGGTGATCTGGCATTTGAGTGTCGGAGGATCAAATTCACCGTATTTTGGATTAAATTTTATAATATAATGGATTATCTCAACACAGAAAAAGCTGTAATTTAAAAGTACAGGCTCAGATCTAACTGACAAGGGAAGGACCAGACCTTTGGATCGCCAATCATCCCCAAAATTCTTTCACAGTTTCGTGTCACCTAGAATATGAAGAATCCAGAGTAACTCGGTCAAATGGGCTCCCTGTTCAGAGCTACGAGCAAAAATGTTAGCGTTGCCAGTATATCTATCTATATATCACTTTTTAACGTGGGCCTATATGGGCAATGATAATCTCGGTGCCTGTATCTACGGACAGGAGACCCATTTGACGGAGTGACTCTGGATTCTTCATGTTCTAGGTAGTATCAAACTGTAAAAAAAATTTGGACAAGATTGGTGGTCCAAAGGTCTGGTCCTCCGCTTGTGAGTGCAACAGTAGTTTAAAATACCAAATCAATACCAATCAAAGAATAAAAATGATATAAGAAACAAGCCTTCGGGTAGACATTTACAGCACTATTTGATAGTATGTCGACTATGATTGGAAAATCACAAAGAAATTGAGTGAAGAAGAACAATGTGAATCTGATTCATAATGGAGCTCAAAGGCCTCAAGTACCGTACAGCAAACCGACAATGGTTGCTACGTCAAGTCAATTTTAGTTTGTTTTTACTTAATGCAATTGAGAAACTGCAGCTTCAACTTTGAAAATTGTGCAAAAAATCCTGACAGATTCTTATTTCACTTCAAAATGAATATAGAAAATGACAATGAGGACTCGATTTGGCCACCATCTATATTTCTGTGATCCTACTCCATTTTCAAATTCTTTGACTTATTCACACCGTTTGAAAACTTCATGAGAAATTGGATTGGATTTATAAAAGAAAAGGAAACTAGACAATGCGATGTCGTCTACCAAGAATATTGTCAGTGGAGGTATTTGGCACACTATTGATTGGATGTTTCTAAAGCACTTTTTCTAATCCATGATATTCGTACAGAAAATTCGAAAAATCTTCCAATTCACGAGTCTTAACTCACAAAACTGATCCCAGGTGAATAATACATGAAAAAATAACTTCGTGACCATGAAACCGCTCCCAAAGAACCCCACACGAAATTCATTGCTTGTGGCTCCGGGTGAATATTGACGAAACTTGGGGAGACGATAGATTAAAATGTACTGATCAACGTTTAAATGGGATGCTAAGAGAAATAATGGACCGATTTTGAGATGGATCCCCAAGAAAGTATCTAGATTTTGAGGTTACGGGTGCTTGTTTTGAAACGATATTCGAATACTCTGTTTGCCGTGCCAGGATTATTTTTCAAGGGCTTGCTCTATCTCATAGCTCATATCAAGCGTGCATGTGTGTGAGCGATCTTGTTGAGCGTTGTTGTGTCTGTACTTATTGAGGTCCTGGTCGAAGATTCGGGCGATATTGCTTTATCGATGTTTTACATAGAGCTAAAATCACATCACACCGTTAAAAAATCGGTGATAATGACGGGCAAGATCTAGACAATCCAAACGTCATTTCAGGAATCACTGCAGAGCAGCGCGTTAATTACTCGTAACGTATGAACTTCACGCATCGTTCGTTCATCGTTATAACACAGATATGAATCTTTCATCGAACACATTCGAGAGATATTTACGGCGCGCAGACCTGTACTTTGTACTTGTCCCTCGATTTACATGAAACCATCCATTCGTTACGCCTATTTGAGAACTGTGGATCGACAGATTTTTGACGCAAAAAAATTATTTCATGTTAATCGAGGGCCGAGTACAAAGTACACGTCTGCGCGCCGTAAATATCTCTCGAATGTGTTCGATGAAAGATTCATGTCTGTGTTATAACGATGAAAGAACGATGCGTGGTGTTCATACGTTACGAGTAATCAACGCGCTGCTCTGTGATGATTCTTATCACTGATTTTTCATCGATGTTGTGTGATGTTAGCTCTATGTAAAACATCGATACAGCAATATTGTCCAATTGTTCGACCAGGACCTCAATAAGTATAGATACAAGATCGTTCACACACATGCACGCTTGATATGAGCTATGAGATAGAGCAAGCCCTTGAAAAATAATCCTGGCACGGCAAACAGAGTGTTCGAATACCGTTCCAAAACAAGCACTCGTAACCTCAAAATCTAGCTACTTTCTTGGGGAAATATCTCAAAATCAGTCTATTATTTCTCTTAGCGTCCCATTTAAACGTTGATCAGTACATTTCAATCTATCGTCTCCCCAAGTTTCGTCAATATTCACCCGGAGCCACAAGCAATGAATTTTGTGCGAGGTTCTTTTTCCATCGCCCGTCGTGCCATCGAAAATATAACTGTAGTCCATATATGAGACCGCCCATCGCTAAAGAAAAACATTTCAGGCAACGGAATTCATCCTAGCTACACAAATCTCGCTGTAGATAACGTCATACAATATCAATCAATCAATTATCAAGCCCTCCATCAAATAGATACTTACTCCCACCCCACCCGGTCTGTGGATCCCCGTATCAATAAACTCGCAAACATCAAACTCCTTAGGCATATCAAAATAACTATCCACATCACTATAACTGATCGATCCTGCACCCACTACCCACCGCAATGAATTCCAACTCATCAACATCAATGATCCACCGACGTCTGTAACACCCTTCTCAAAAACAGTATATAGTCTGATGTGCTACCTCATAAAGAAATCCTACATTTTCTTCGCTCACGTATTAAACATCCCGTAAGTCTACGTCGACATCGTCGTCGCTCATCAAAAAGAATACCAAAGTATAAAATTCCACGTGTGTAAGCAAGCGTCCGTTCATAAGTATGCATTTTGAGCCTATATATACTACATCATGTAAGAAGCTATACACAAAGCTCGAGCTCCACGACAAGTGCCACTTGGAATTTGTCCCGAAGCGGCTTCTCGTTATACTCCGACGCCCGCGAGAATAAGAGTAGGTATATGAACGTCTCGAGCCTAGTATAACACCGCGACTGTCCGCCCGAGCCGACTAGTCGTGCTCGCTATGCCGTTGCGATGAACTAGGTCGCTCGAAAATAGCGCCGTGTTATAATACACGAACCGAGAAATTTAACCTTACAAGTTCGCGCGTTTTCTTGCTCGTCTGACGGGTAATGATTGTGGTTGTTTCCGTACAAATTTAATGAGCAAACGTGATTTGATGGGTGCAAACGAGGTTGCCTGCGATCGATACAGTTTTTGAAAAACCGGGGTTGATTGCTCGGATTGTGAGTGATGATCATGATGAGATTTGATAACTATTTGTTGTTCTAGAATTTTATTTACAAGCGATATGTACGAAGAATTTCTGTGTGCGACACGAAGGTTTATTATGAAAGTGGGAGAGTTCTACGCCCGTCGAGTCGTCTCGTCAGTAGTACGATGCGCGTTTGGTCAGACGTGGATGATTCATTTACCAAAAATCTTGTTGGCCATTGGAATATTTCATAGTATGTATTTCTTTTCTGAGTATAATAGTTTGATGAAAAAAAAGTTTAATTTATGATATGTTTATGTGGCAGAAATAAATTTTACGCTTCATCGAGATTTCAATGAACGCTAAGATGCATCTCTTAGAGACCTAGATTTACGCCGTAGTTCATTGCCCTTTTCAAGAATGAATGGCTAGCGGGCACTGTCTGACTTGTGAAATATAGATTCGAATGGTATTTTTGGAGCAGTCTTTTTCAAATCATAAGAGATGCTATGCAAAATCAGTTAGCATGAAAAAACGCCCCTCCATTTGTTTTTACTGATAGTGCTGATGTCATTGACGATGGTTCTAAGAAGTAGAAACGACACTGGCAACACCTTTTGATGGTAGAAAGGGACAATTCTCGGACTTTTCAGTTGGATCTTTGGCTCACAGGTCGAGCATAGTATCTTCAAAGTTCCAATGCAAAATGCGTTATGGTGTTTCTCTGTATCAATATTTTTACAAAATTTAGTTTTCAGCCTGTTTACCACTCACTACCTTCTCGGCCCTGACAACAACTTTCGAGCCAAAGCCTACGCTGAATCCAGAGCGACCGACACATCTCAATTTCACGAAATTATCTCCAAAGTCTTCTTCTTTTAATCATAACATTGCACAATACGTAAAAGTTATCAAACCTTGCACCATCATACTCACCGCTTTTGCCGGTCGGCGTTGGCAGCGTGGGGACATTGCTTGTAGGCTCAGGCACCGGATAAATCGGATCGCAGCACTCGCGCTCGGGGAATTCACTGGCTCGACACGAGCCCAAGAGGCCTAAAGGCCAGGCCCACGCTAATAGCAGTAACATCATCGACCAGACGACTGGGCCCAACCTTCCAGGTGGTAGGCCCGCTTCACTCCTACTATGCTCCCTCATTTTTTTTAATAACCCCAATTCAATGAGGCCTGGTCTCTATCGCCTGCATCATTGCACTCGCGAGCACTCGCATTTTAGGTTATTGGGCCCATGGGCCCCACCACTTAATCAACACTCCAAAAGCTCTTATAATTATATATATTTACATATATAAATATATATATAGGTGTGTATGTGTATGTAACTGTGTATCACTATCTGGAAACTTTTTGAGAATATCTTCAGAGAAGCGCGGAAAATTCAAAACGCACACGTGGCACGCACTCACGCGACGATTGTTACAACACTCGGCCGGGAATTCCGGGTATATGGTGTAAACGCGACGAGCAACGTCGGTCGACTGACTCTGTCAGCTTTGAGGGGGCCGTGGCGCACACCTTTTGAGTTCTCGCGCACCTTTGCCGGCGCGCGAGTTACACCCCCGCTCCGCAACCAGGTGCGCCCCCCATCATGGCTTTACTACATAGACACAAACTGTATAGGCTCATAACGCCACCCCCCGGCTTCAATACACGTGAAATATTATATGTGTCTGTATATTCCAGTGTATTTGTAGTCTTCTTCTTCCGCGAGCGTGGTTTCCTGACCCCGTTTTGCTTTCTAATGCAGCCTCTCTTATTCTATATCGATGACTATCCGATTGTGGCTTGAACTGGTTATCTGTGAGGATGGTGTCAAGTGTATGTACATGTAGGAGCCTCCTTAATAATTAATGACGAATAGGATCGAATGAGACAGATGGCCTGGGTATTGACGAGAATTAATTTATATTTCGTGAGAAGCGCTGGGCCCGGCCCTGCCAGATGTGAATACTACTACGTTTTTAGTCGACACGTAGTACTGCCAAGACGTCTGGTCATGAAAAACATTCGACTTGGGTGATTTGTAGGGGATGCCTTGCGGGGCTCGGAATTTACAACGTGATTGAAAAGTACTTCCCCGATAACGGGAATTCCGAGAGCTTGCATGATCGTGATTTCTGCATTGTAGTTTTAGAGAGGTTCATTTTGTTCTGGCTTAGTGCTTAGCTAGTTAATTTCATATCGATTTAACATCATTCGCGACAGAAATTTGCCATTTTTTCCGCCGGTAGTAATCTGGTCCTGCATCGATCCTCGTACGATGCCGGGCGCAGAGGTCCGAGGGAATGTGGGGACACGCCACACCAGTCTCAATCTAGTCCTGTGCCAGGTCTGGTGCGATACCGCTGAAATCCTGGGGGACTGTCGACAAGCACTACTCGAGTCTCGATCCGCCCCCCCCCCCCAGTCCTGATATGCAGTGTCATGCAGGTCCTGAAGGAGTATCGGCAAATGCCACTCGAGTCTCCATCCGGTCCTGCACCAGCTCTGTTGCCGATGCATATGGACGGCTCCCGACCAGAACGGTATAAGTCCATTTTTGGCATTTCTGGCAAATGAGCTTCAAAGTTTTCTTGCAATAGGAAATTCGGATTGTCATTTTTAGTGATTATGCTTCATTTATCATGTAATGAGTATGTTTTTACGACAGTTTTTGCATGGGGCGTGATGATTTTCAAACATTTTTTATCACTTCGTTTGCAATAAAAAATGGACTTGTACCGTTCTGGTCTCCAAATTTTTTCGACTTTTTTTCCGGACCAGAACGGTATAAGTCCATCATTTTTTCTGAAGTGGACTTATACCGTTCTGGACCGGGGAAAGTAAAAAAACTAGCTTTCACCCTCTAGAATCGTAAAATATTAAAGAAATGTCGATTTGAACCCTTTTGCATCAAAAAACGTCGAAACACTGTGGACTTATACCGTTTTTTGCGTAAAAAAAAAGTTGAAAAATTCTGGGGGCCAGAACGGTATAAATCCATGTTTTTTTCTGAAATTGATGACTGGGAGCTGTCTCGGGGTTGGTAAAGATATTTGCTAAGGTCCATGAACCATCATCATCGGGTTACATCGATAGATCTCACCAAAAAATGTTACATTTGGAATACTACGACCGTAATCGATGACATGTTTAAAATTGCAGCCCATGTGTGCGTATTCTAGGGTTTCAGTCGAGCGGTATCCATTCAATCAGCCTGGTTTACACTCTAATATAGTGTTTGGGAAGTGTTAAGGGATAGAATTCCTACTTGGAGATTCACATGATGGAGAGAGTTTATACTGAAGAGATCAGAATCAAAATTCCTCTATTTCAAAACGCGGAATTTTAATGAGTAATCGGACTTTATTCAATTTAGCAGTCTGAAACAACTAATATGGATGAAACACATTAAGCGATCCAAGTTGGATGCAGGTGGCTCGATTCGAGGAGTATGGTATTTCCACAACAATATCGAGTATAATGAGATTCACTTGTAACTAGCGAAAGAATCGAATTCGGACAGTTGAGTGCTTACATGATAATAATAAGAGTGCAAGTTGATAATATTCAAAATGATTTCTCGGAATAATTGTAAGTGAAAAATGTCTATCCCATGACGAGGCTAGGTATTTTTCGTCATTCACATTGCTTTAACCAGAAGGAATAGAGCATATAGATTATCGAAGTTGTCTGTATCTCAGATGCAGTTATTCAGTCCTCTGAGACGATATCATCCCTGCAGAAATGATTATAAACGAGAACCAAAGCAAGTTCAACATCGATCGCTCTATCGACTGAAATTCTTCTATTGACTTTGTAAATCCTGTCTCATTACTGACGATGAAAGACGATGTAAGCAGAAAATCAATTTAGAGCCCTCAGCAAAGTCACGATGTTCACACAAACTCGCACAGAATGTTATTCCGCGATTTTTAATGTAGATGAGCCTTGTCCATGATGTCAAAGCGTGAAAAAAGCAGCGATGAACTTCGATGTCGACTCGATGCAGCCACCTCCACTAAATAGGGTACCAATATGCTAGTTTTTGGGGTCTACCATTACCTTACAAAACCTAGAGAAGTGCAATAATTAAGGATAGAAGGTGCGAGAGTCGTGTTTCGATACTCAGGCATGGACTTATACCGTTCTGGTCCCCAAAATAAGTCGAAACTTTTTTCCCAACAAAAATTGTCATGGTGCTTGTGACGGCTCAGAATGAATTTTCACTCCCGGAGTTACACATACATGCTTTCGCATCTATTCCCTATCGTTTCCCGTCAAAAACTCAATTTTCACCAAAATGGACTTATACCGTTCTGGTCGGGAGCCGTCCATATAAGGTAAGTGTGCCTAATATGCCCCCATTCCCTAATATGCCGCCACTCAAGTTCTCGAATGTACGAACCAGCAGACCTGGCCGCGCACTTTCTTCATGTTTGTTACGTTAAAATATGAGAAAATCAACGTTTTGGACCGATCCTAGATGACACACGCATTTTTTAGAACAAAAAAAGTGGTTTTTGGTGCTTGCGACTTCTTTTTTGTTAGTTACCAAAAACTATGCCAAACAAAATTGGTGCAACCAATCTCAACGTACTTCAGCTCATTTTCTCTGTTTTTGTTTCAACTTCAAAATGCTCTTTACAAAATTACAAAATTCGATTCCTAGCTGATTCTACGGCCACATTACTAAAAAAAAGTGCAGTGTTCCTAATATGCCCCCACCCTTTTTTCCGCATCTAGAGGGCTTTGCGCAATGCCGCGAGTACTTTTAGCACTTTTCTGTCGAGATAAAATCATTTTTAGGTATATATTCAGCGATATACAGCAGGATGGGACTTTCAAAACGCACCACATTTCGCAAAATACACTAAAAATCGATTTTAATGTTAATTTTGAGGTTATGTGCACTCTAAATCATCGAAATGGCGGCTCATCCATTCAGTACATTATCGCCATGTTCCGAACCGATATCGCTTTTCCAGAGCTTCAGAATCGCGAAAATGATTATCGGGGCATATTAGGAACACATTGTCAAAAACTCGCAAAAAATCTCTTCCTGCAAAAATCAAGATAGCTTGGGTCCAATTCCTTGAAATCAAACGTACTTTAGCTCATTTTGAAGGTCTTAAAATCATCTTTAAAACGAGCTAAAATACGTTGAATAATATTTAGATGAGCCAAAACTATGAGCAAAACAAAGGTAGTGGGGGCATTTTAGCCACACTTACCTTAGCTTATAGTAAGCACTCTTTTGAGTTATCTTCAACAAACTTTCGGTAACATTCTGACTCTTTAAGGTAGATCTCAATGGAATATTGCCGCTAATTATGGTCGTTTTGAGTCGGTAATCACATGCATACATAGGAAGCACTGAAAATGGGCATTTCTCGCCCCCCCCCCTTGTCACACGAGGTACAATGTCACTGACCCTCGCTCTGCGTGATAGTCACAGCTCGGCGACCCCCCCCCCCCCCTTATTTATACGAGAACAGGACAGTTTCGTTTTCCGGACTGATAAAAACATATCTTATGCGATTATAGCTATGCTCTTTATTTTTTTCGGAACAGTCTCTTCTACTTGGGACGTCACAGAGCTTAAGAACTAGAATAATTAAATGCACGGAGCTCATAATTTTAAGATATAATTGCTAAAACTCTAACGATCCTCAGTCCAAGGCTCGGCCCAAGGACCTCGGATCCAATTTCGTGACTTGGAGATCAGCGGAAGCGGCTCGTCGTCGTGGAAATTTCCTAAAAAAAATTTCACATTTGTCCCGGTCGTGGATTGACCCACCTCGCCTCTCCGAAGTCACCATCATCATGCAAAATACACAGAGCCTCGTCGTTGCGGTGAGCAGCGATTCGAACGGGTCGAGTTTCACGTATTCTTTCTCGAATGTCTTTCCGTGACACCCACTCTTACATGAGGGTTTCCGCGAAACTTTTAAGTTTAGTGTAACTCCAGTTCTCCACGGATATTCTGAGCTAATAGTGCCTTTAAAAAATGGAATTATATAGCATCTTCCATCATTCAAGATATACTCTATCCACTCTTCCTGAAACGCGTTCTGATTCGTCAACAGCAGACCGAAAACACCGATTTTTGAGTGTTCTGCGTGCAAACTTTCGCTTCTTTCAAAATTGATAGTGCTGCACCAGAAATACCTAACCCTCAAAAATTCAGATGAGATTACATATTCATCTACTACGATTATTTTTTCAAAAAACTTCGATTCAGAGGTGTGCCTGGCTTTGGCTATGATTACACCCCTCATTTTTCCGTGTTCGTGTCAGTGTAACTGATTAACTCTAGCTATAGTTTGCTCAGATGATGGAATACCTCGTCCGAAACGGAGAATGTAGGAGGGAGATTTCAAAGTTCAAAACAAGACAAACCAAATTTCGTTCTGTTCCTAACTGCACCATTATCCAGAGAAATTTCACATGGCTCGAAAGCTTATAAAAATGTCACACGACTGTCTTAGGAAATCGTTATTTTTATAGGGCACGCTCGCACGAGACGCACAAAATTCCTCTATAGAAATTGCGGGCACAGTTGGGGTAATCTTGAGACGTCCGACATTTCAGGCTACTTATTGCAGATGAATGTCGAGGGAAATGACCTGTACTGACTGGTAAATTTCATCTCAGGTCAACAGTGATATCGAATTTAGTGAAAAAGTGCGGTGAATTCGGGTAGATTTTGCGAGCATTTAGGATAATTTTTACCCTGCCAGTATAAAGAGCTGTGCCTGCCCGCGCGCGCCACGAGATCATCGCAGAGCGCAGAGCTGGGCTGAATGGAACGATTCTACCGTGGACATTGTTACAAATTGATATGAACTTCACGGTAACAGTCAATAAGTTGGCTTTACGAACAAATGAAGTTTTGTGCGCTCGGCTCTCGGCATCTCACCTTACCTCACAAAAATTTCCGTTTACCTACATTGACAAGGAGTACATTATTTGATCCGTTCTAATGAAGATGCCTAAATTTCGATTCGAGGTTGGAGGATATACACACTGATAAAACCGTTTGACACTTGCTGAATCATCTTCAGTCTCACTCGTGGTGATTTAAATATTCAACAGAGCAATATCACAGTAAGGGGAATGGGAGAAACCATCTCCATCAACTCCATCGTACAGAGAAAAATTACCCTACATGCCCATAAAAATTGGTGTTCCTTAGTGTCGCATCCTACGATTGCGGGCATGTAGAGTATTTTTTCCTCTACCGGTATCGTGGTTTTTATCGAAAAATTCTGTGTATGTGGGGGAAACCTCATGAACGAGGCACGAATACTATTTCATGCTTTTTTGTAAGCACCCAAACATTTCATAATTAATTTTTGTCAATTTACCCCAAAGATTGGCATACGTAGTCAAGAAGTGATGAAATTCTGTCGACTGTAGCTCTTACGAAAATTGCGGTAGTCGACTTCTCTGACAAGGATAAGATAAGTTCGAAAGAGGCCCAAGAACCGCCAAAATCTGCTCTCAGCAAACAGCTCTTAGAATTCGCTAGGCTCAATCATTGATTATGAACGATTTTCTCCCTACTCAAAGCATAAATCTCAAAGGAGAGAGAATACGCCCAAGTGCGTCAAAAAAGGTTGAGTTTACTCGAACCTACAGTCCCTACCATAAATAATGGAACACGTAGGGTCTCACTCAAACAGTGATATTTCCAATTCGATTGGTCGTACGGGAATTCTGAGAAAAGGATTTTCAAGAGCACAAAAAAATCCATCAATTCATGGGTTTTGATAACTTTTCACGTGCTTTTTAAGTGCCCGTACACGTGGTTGAGAATCAGAAAAAATTTTCCTTCAATCAATCACCTACAATTTTGACGGGAGTGATCCAATCACAAAAATACTTACAAGATCTTGTAAATCGTTCAGAAATATAAAAATTTGGTCCTCTGTAAAATTTTCGTACGACCCTTCCCGTTTGACTTACGAGCTCCGAAAGAAAACTTTATATTGACATAGGGTGCTTACGGCGATATCGAGACTGGCACCTATTTAATTTCCTCTCGCTCTATTCTGAGGCAAAATTGGATTTAAAAAATATCATGACACATAATTTCGACGTAAAATGATCTCATCTTTCAGAACATCCGATCAGATTTTGTCTCAAATGTGACTTATAGGAGCAAAACACGAAATTTATCAATTTTCACATCAAATTTCGAGAAATCGTTGCTACCTCGAATCTTAGACAAAATCTGATCAAATATTCTGAAAGATGAGATCATTTCACGTTGAAATCGTGTGTCATGATTTTTTTTACTCAAATTTTGCCCCAGAATAGAGCGGGAGAAAATTAAACAGGTGCCAGGCTCAGTATCTCCATAAGCACCCTACGTTAATACAAAGTTTTCTTCCGGAGCTCGTAAGTCAGACGGGAAGGGTCGCACGAAAATTTTACAAAGGACCAAATCCTTAGATTTTTAAATGATCCACAGGATCCTGTGAGTATTTTTGTTATCGGATCACTCCCTTTAAAATTGTAGGTGATTGATTGAATGAGAATTTTTTCTGATTTTCAACCACGTGTACGGGCACTTAAAAAGCACGTAAAAAGTTATCAAAACCCATGAATTGATAGATTTTTTTGTGCTCTTCAAAACCCTTGTTTCAGAATTCCCGTACGACCAATCAAATTGGAAATATCACTGTTTGAGTGAGACCTTACGTGTTCCATTATTTATGGTAGGGACTGTATGATTTTTCAAAAATAGGCTCGAATGGGCCCTGATAGTGAAAACTGATGAGGAATCAAGATTTCTAAACTCAAATATTGATTTTCCCTCCAAAATTTTTAGTTTTTATAGGGACCTTTCATGTACCCAAGTATTGGGAAAATAAATAAAAGTTATTTCGTTGCATGCAAGATTTGCCACACTCTCGGTGTATGCTATCGAGTGATATGGTATGACTATCATCGTCGATTGATGAGGGTGGATGAACCTGAACCATAGCATCGACTCATTTCCGTGCAAACCCGATCCACAATCGAGGGTATCCAGGCGTAAACGGCGTGGCGTGTAGAGAACTCTGCAACTGCTTCACCGTGCGCAAACCTGTTCTTAGGATTACTCACTTGCCGGGATACTCATAAAGGACGTCACAGTCGTTGGAGCTACTAATTTCGATCTCAATACCTCAGCGTGAAAGCTTATCCTTCAATCAACTATTTTTGTATTGTCTCCATCTGTTGACCCTGAATTTGAACATTTCGAGGCGGGTCTCCGTCGTGTGCACCATACCGACGTAGTCTTATAAGATGACATTATGATATGGTATGCCAATGAAGTTTATTAGTTCGAACAAGACCTAGGAGCTAACAAATATGAGTAGTTCTGTGAAAACTTTGAAATAATGTGTACCTGATTGTACGAACCCTTAGAACGCTTGGGAAAAATTTCGTACAAGTCATTTTCGACGTATTTTTGGTGCTCTTTTTGGCGCAATCGTTAGTTTGGCGATCTGAGATCACCAAAATAATTATCATCGAAAAAGGGGTCAAAATGTCAGTTCTGTGCGTTGTGGTTTTCCTTTTTTTTTTTTGGACTTTGTGAGCGTGAAGCGCCGCAGTGAGGCTCGTTTAAGATTCGGGCGGGCAAATACATCATATATCATAGTACTAAGCAGCAAATCCCATTGCTATAAGAGCTCAAAGACCACTTTTTGCATTCCGCGGAGCACATACATTTTGTGGCGCAGTTTTACTTGGAATTTCACTCACTCAGTTTTCCTCGAAAAAAGTGAATTTGCTTCATTCTACACTTTTCCGCACCAACTTATTCTTAAAGTAAATCGTTAGGAGCAACTTCTATGTCTCAGAATTTCGAAAAAAATTGATTTTTATACTTTGCAGAGCTCTTCACCGCGAAAATCTGGTTTTGCTAAATTTTTTGGTCAGTTCCGTGTGGTACTAGTGCGATCCTTAAACGCGAGATTACGCAGGCCCTAGTCAGTTTTTTTTTTCAAAGTATCTGATGGCCAAATGAAAACCCCAAAACCTCAAGACAGTATCTTGAATCATTTGGCCGTGATTTGGCCGTGAGATCAATTTTCGTGTCAAATGTCAGGTTCAGTGCGCCACTATAGCGTGTTATACGTGTTATCCTCATGGTACCGATGGGTGGACATTCTCAAATCGGTGCGCGAGTTGAATTATTATACATTTTATGTTTGAAAAAGTCGAAAAATACATGTGAGAACCTTCCGAAGTGGGATTTGGGGTTGGCACATTTTCGGCTTCCAAATGTTGAAGTTTCAACGGAACTACTCATGTACACTTTGTTTAACTTGAGGAATCATTTCAGTATTGCGCGGACAATAATAGTATATTACGCAACTAGGGAGTAGTGTGGATTATCGCTCGAGGCGAACCCGAGAGCGATAAACACCCGGTAGTTTGAGACCCACATTACTCCCGAGTTGCGTATGCTATTTTTTATCCTACGGGACTAAAGTACGCCCCCCCCCCCCATCCACGCGCGCATCCGAGCATGCATTCTTTGGTGCAGTGGGCCACAACGACCGTGTCATTGTCAGTTATGCCGCATTGGAAATACCGAAGCTAATTGTCGGGGGTGGCGGGGACGGGGTCCGGGGAAGGGGGGGCGGAGTCCCCGACGGGGGGTTGGATGAAAATTTTGGGGATTGGACTGGAAATTTGGGAACTGGAAAAAAATTTTGAAAAGGTCTAAAAAATCTTCATTTTGTAATATCATATCAACTTTTCTGAATCTCCAACCAGAATCGATCTCTTGATATTCTCCCATTTAACGTTACACAGCTCAATATTCGAATATTATTTGAAAAATGTTTTTGAAAATTAATATTCATTGATACGTTTTTGAAATCCTTTCAATAATATGATCACTCCAGAATACGTTTGTATAACGCTCGAATCATTATTTATCCAAAAACAACAAAATACGACCTAATGAGAGGTTGTATGCCTATGCGTGAGTTATGTAGACGATTAGTGAAGCCTCAAGTGTGATCCTTCGTGGAGGGGTCGACAGACCGCTAGCCTTAGGATCACACCAATCTCTTGGGCGTGGGTTCGAATCCCGCTCGAGGCAAAATTTACTTCCGGTTTTTTTCAACGACAAGTCCGTTGAGGGAGTAAAGTTTGATACCCGGGTGGAAATGAACCACATTACGCCCAAAAATAAGGGGCAAAAGTGCGTACTTTAGTCCCGCTAGGATAAAAATTATTTTATCCGTCGCAGAACGTAGAACCAGCGCATTCCACGTACTGGCCGATAAAATAGGGTGAGCGTCTCGTGCTCAAAGCTTTTGTTCTTCAGGCACTCGACGCGTAATAGTATATTATGTATCGAGTACCGAAAATGAGTTGTTACGCAGTAACAGCACGAGTTTGCCGCGTTTACGGAATAAACGCGTTTTCGGAACGAGATGCATACAGAATTCTATGGCTATTCATCGTGGAAGCCAACTTTCGGCGCATCTACGCGTAGCGTAGATGCATCGAAAGTAGCGCTTTCAACGATGGATGCCATCTTATGTTATTAATGGATAACTTCGATATTCGAGATTCGAGGCGTTCCGATCGAGATTTCGCGCGCCACTTACAAGTCGTCTCAATGTGTGTTGCTGTGGATTAATAAATTTGTAATATTTGAATGTATGTACAGGTGGATCAATATAGTTGAAAGTATTCAATTATGCGATCTACATAGCCGATTTATTATATCTGTTGATTATTTCCAATTTATCGAAAGAAGAGTAATGATGAGTTTCAAGCATGTGAACTCATGCACTGTAGCGTTCTGTCCAGTTCTGTCTGCTTCGTTGTCAACATTGAGCAGGTGATCGGTCGCGCCTGCGCATCATATCGGGTTTTATTACACCTGCTTGAATTAATCGGATCGCGATTCGCTCGCTAAATGAGTGATAGGAAAGTAGATTTCTGCTTGACCAACAACAGGAATATCGGATATCCCGTGTAATAACGAGGTTAATGGAAATCATTTCAAGATTTATTTTCTGATATTTAATTCATCGAAAAGATCTCAGGAACGCTTATTTAAATTCTCAAAATGATCCATACAAACTTAATAGTTGCATCCATACCGTTTTTTGATGGGGTAGATTATCTAGAATTTTTCTCGTTTTTCATGAATGTTTCAACATAATCCTTAAATTACATGTATAAAATTTTGTGATTGAGGTAGATCAACTAAGATTCTCTTTGTGAATGTTGAATATCCTTACATAATTTTGAGAAAAGTTTTCAATTTGTGAATATAATTCTTCAAGTTCTAATGCGTAAAACAACTCTTCAGTTGGTGGATGACACTGAATTGGACCGAATGGATTGAGGAATTTTTTATTTGTGAATAATGTATTCTTTCAAATTGTAGGAGGTTCAATAACTTTCTCATTTCTGGATGATGATCAGTTGAATTTCAAATGATCGATCAAAAATTTTTCATTTGTGGACTAAAAAAAAGTGTCTACAGAAGTATTCAAGAAATTTTCGCTTCACAAAGGCTGATATTTGTGCATATCCTTGAAAAAATTTTCCTCCTTCTCTCCTGTAGCTGACTTAGAGGAGAAGAAAGAGAAGGAGAGAAACATGTCTCCATCCGAAAATGAGTGAAAACCTTTGAAAATCTCAATCAAATTGGAAACCCACACATTTCACGTGAAAATTGAGATTTTCATGCGCAAGCGTTGCATGAATTCAAATCATTGATTTTGGAGTTGAGCTCAATTCTCCAGTTCTCAAAATGATCTTCGTTTCTTGATGGCCACCCTCGATGATGTTTTATAAAAACTGGATAGTTTTTTGACCCCACACCATATGGGTGGTTGAACCATGCGCGCGCAGCGCGCGCACTTCGTAGATTGAATAGCTTTTTGAGATTATTCGAAAAATCCCTCAGACAGTCGTGAATTTTTGAATCAGCAATCCATGAATTTCGATTTCGAGGAATGTTAGATGGATAAACATATAGATGAATGACATTTCCATTCCATATTTGTATACTATTTCATATTTGCTCCTTTCTGGTACCATATATACCTGCATAATTATTTTTTTCAAACACAATAGCTTTTTCCGTATGTTCCAGAATTTCAAGCCATCGTAACCATCCGCGCGCAACGCGCGCGTCTTAAAGTTCTAGTAATATACTATTTCATTGACCTAGCCATTTGAATGTTGTCGTAACAAACTTTATCTCAGCTGGATGGAATAATTTTTGAGGCCGTCTTTTGCAAAAGCCCAGAGCGTGACTGCTTATGTTTTTATTCCGATTTATGTTATCCCCGGCAATGATGTGCTTACGTACCTTGTTCTTGGATATCCTGATGCATCAACTACGGGAGTGATGCTGTTATTTGCGAAATAATCGGATAGGCAGATTGAGCTGGATATCATCTAGGTATGATCCAAAAGTTTATTCTAGTTATTCGGCTCCATAATTTCGTTCTTTTTTATTCTTTTAGAAAATGGCATGAGATTTCATCTTTGATACAGACTGTGCGTAGATGTCCTTCCAGTTCTCATTGAAAAAAAAAATAAAAAATCGAGTCATGCTTTGTCCCTGTGGGTCACATTTATTGCGACGTTGTTTGTGAGAACAGAAACTGTTACAATGGAATCGTGCTGCGAAACATTTTACCGTTTAAATTTTTTCATTGGAAAAGAGCTTGAATAAGTGACCGGAGTTGGTGTTATATTTGGTGTCTCTATAATGATAGGCTTATACGACAAGTTAAAAACAATTTACTTTAGAAGCTCATAACTCAAGCAGCGAAGCTCAGAAAATATTGAATATAAAATTGCAGGTTTTGAAACAATGTTCAATGTTCTGTTGGACTTTTTGATTGGATGGGGACCTCACTTGATGAGACACGCATAAACAATGGTCGTTGTGATTTTAATGCTGTTCTTGGACTATCCTTTTAAATATACTTATGATTAGATAAACGACGTTTCAGACCTCTGATTAAGTCCTTCTTCAGGTTGAATATATTGTTGTATCTGTACATATGTAAATACTTGACGTTCGCAACCGTTGGTATTTATCGATCGGTCGGTTGCTAGTGTGTGTTTGTTTGTGTTGTTATGTTTTGAAGTTAGTCTGCTCGTGGCTGTCACGAGGATAAGACGCTCTTGTTGTGTCAAAGAAATAAAGACACGTGTTATTTTGATAATTCGGTGGCTCTAATTTATTGTGTTACGAGTGAGTGTAACAATTTGGGGGCTCGTCCGGGATTCAACAACCACGGACGGTAGTGTGAAGCAGCGAAATAAGGACCCGGAATAAGGAGTATTTGCTGCCGGGAGATCGCACGGACGCTGGGTCAGTATCGTTTTATGTCCCGATACAAAGCCCGAGATCATCTGATGCTGCATCTGGTTTCCGTGGATTTCCAGGTGAGTGCAGTGACCAAGGCCCTGTTGTCATGCGTGAGCCGACCACTCATCGCCCTGCGGCTCCTTCCGTGGCTGAGATGATCGACGTGAGGGCAACCCGCGCTGACAGCGGCAACGCCACGTGTGATGCGGCCGGTGATGGCTTGCAGCCTGACATCTCGGGTGACCCTGGTTCTACTGCGCCTACCGGTGGTGCTGCGTCTGTCATGCCTGCGGATATGGAGCCTTCTGCCGCCGCTGTCTCTACACCTGCAGCAATCGGCAACGGTGGTTTCGCTCGCCCTGGTGTCTTCGGTGGTGCTGTTCTCAACAACGCTGCGGACCGAGGCACTGCGACTGCGGACGGCATTTTTGCAGAAGTCGCTGCCGTCGAACGAACCGTCGGCGCAGCGGGATCGTCCTGCGCTGCTGTGACAAACGGTGAAATACGGCACGATCCCGAGATTGACAACATGGCTGCTGAGCTTCGCCAACGAGATCGTGATTTCATCGCTGAGCGACGAGCATGGGAAGCAGAGCAGCGGGTTTGGATGGAGGAGCGACGGTTACTCATGCAGCGGATTGAGCTTCTTGAGCAACGACCACAACAGCTGAGTTCAACCAATTCTCACACCATAACACATAACGCGATCCCCAACATTTCTCACACAAATGAATTACAAACGGGCTCAGAGACAATTCCACTCACTGCACAAATTCACAAATCATTTCGACCAAAGGCAGATGAATATACCGGAGAGACACCTCTACGGGAGTACATCAATCAGTTCAAATTAGTTGCTCTCGCGAATGGTTGGGATGACAGAGCTAAGGGCATCATGCTGGCATCGTGCCTGCGAGGAAAAGCGAAATCTGTTCTTGACAATGTGGATCCAGAGACGATCAGTTTTGAATCTTTACACTCAAGTTTAGATTTACGTTTTGGCGATTCTCATCTCCAGGCTATCAATTTTTCACTTTTCCAGAATCGAAAACAGAAATTTAACGAGGATTTCTCATCTCTAGCTTCCGATATCTCTCGATTAGTTCGGGATATTTTTAAAAATTCTCCGGTTGAAGAACAGGATCGGATCGCGTGTTCGAAGTTTATATCTGCAATTTATGATCTTTCAATTCGGGAAATGTTGCAACTCGAAGGTATATCTTCAATGAAAAAAGCTTTAGCTCGTGCTATGGAAATAAAGGTTATTCGGGATGAGAATCGTAGAGAGCATGTTTATAGGAACTCGTTGAATTCAAATCAGTTCAGTCAGGCATCTTCACAGTACATGAAACCAAATTCAAATAACACGACACAAAAAAGACAACTCCCCACTTGCTGGTCGTGTGGTCTTGAAGGACACATCCGCTCGAACTGCCCAACGAATGCTGACAAGGGAAACTGAGACGCGTCAAGCTAGACGAGGCAAGCTTGACAACATTGACTCCAGTCCTCGGCAAAAACTCGATGAGTGGCTCTGGTTTTGGGAGAATGAGGAGAATTACTGGGAGTTCTAACGGGGCTAACTGCTATCTAGGTTCATTGGACGGCATGCCTTGTAATTTCAAAATTGATTCTGGATCAGATGCGTCAATCATTAGTAAGAGATTCATGGTGAATGGAAAAATTCGAACAACCAGTAATTTTCCGATTTTGAGATATCCAACGGGAGAGAGAGTGAAAACTATTTGTAGAACGTCGGTTCAGGTAGAAGTTGGTATTCACAAGCTTAGTCTATCAGTTTATGTTACTGATATGGAAGATGATTGCATTCTGGGTACAGATTTTCTTGAGAGAGTAGGCGTCACGACGGCAATTGATGAGGTTATTCTAGGAACATCTACATCCTCAGGCCAGTCGCGTGAAGTTGATCTTAGAGGAACATTTATAGGTAGGATTCTATCGGAATTTCCGGAGGTTGATAGGACGTTTCAGGCTCCAGAAAAACTCCCCCCTTTTCTTCTTGAAGTTTTTGAACGCGATTCCGTTGGGTTGACTCCGGATGAGAAAAATCAATTCTATAAATTTTTGTTAGAACACCAGACGCAATTTCCTCACGGTGAGGAAACAGGTAGATGTGATTTGAGAGAGCATAAAATCGAGGTGGTGGATTCAAAACCCATCAAACAGCAAATTCGTCGAGTTCCTATGCATTTGAGAAGCAAAGTAGAAAAGGTGATAGAGGAAATGAAGAGACACGGGGTGATAAGCAAATCCAAAAGTTCTTGGTGTTCGCCAGTGGTCATAAAGATTAAGAAAGATGGGTCTATTAGATTTTGCGTTGATTACCGTAGACTCAATGCTGTGACCAAGAAGGACTCTTACCCATTGCCGAAAATCGACGAGATTCTGGATACTTTGAAAGGCGATTCTTTGTTTTCTACGCTCGATTTAAAATCAGGATACTGGCAAATCCGGATTCGGCCAGAGGATAAGGAGAAAACCGCGTTCTCAATAGGCAATGGATTATGGGAATTCGAAGTTATGGCATTTGGTCTCTGTAATGCACCTGCAACTTTCGAAAGATTAATGGAAGAAGTGCTGTCCAATCTGATCAACATAATTTGCATGGTTTATCTAGATGACGTTATTGTCAAAGCAAACACGTTTGAAAGAATGATTGAGAACCTTAGGATCGTTTTCTCTCGATTCAGAGATGCAAATTTAAAGTTGAACGCGAAAAAATGTCATTTTTTCAAACGTGAAGTCTTGTATTTAGGACATATCATTTCAGCAGAAGGAGTGCGAGCAGATCCTGACCAAGTTTCCAGCATCGTGAACTGGCCGACACCGAAAAATAAGAAACAGGTTTTGAGTTTTCTTGGTTTAGCGTCGTACTGCAGGAAATTCGTTCGACATTTTTCGGCGATCGCTAAACCTCTGTATGCTTTGACAGAGCAAGCAGCCGTTTTTATTTGGACACCCGAATGTGAAGATGCGTTCATGAAACTCAAAACAGCGTTAAGTTCTCCTCTAATTTTAGGATATCCTGATATGGATGCCGAGTTCATTCTGGATGCTGATGCTTCGGGGCATGGGCTGGGAGCAGTGCTGTCTCAAACACAAGGAGGAAAAGAACGAGTTATTAGCTATTTTAGTAAAATTTTCAGCAAATCGGAAAGAAATTACTGTGTGACTCGACGTGAACTACTGGCTGTTGTGGAATCTGTTAAAAATTTCGCACATTACTTGATAGGAAAGAAATTTACAGTAAGAACTGATCATAGTGCTTTGAAATGGTTGCTATCTTTTAAGGATTTAGATGGACAACTCGCGAGGTGGGTTGGAGAGCTGAGCAAATTTGATTTTGAAATAATTCATAGGAAAGGCGCATCTCACGGCAACGCAGACTCGCTGTCTCGCAGACCGTGCGAAGAATCATCGTGCAAATATTGTGATAATCTAGAAGATAGATATGACTCACATCACACTTTAGGTCGGATCCAGTTGTCTCAGGGGAACGAAATCGAGTGGAGAGATGCGCAACATACAGATCAAGTTCTACAGAAAGTCATAGAATACAAAAAATCTAATGAGAAACCGACATGGGAAACCATATCTTCCCAGAGTTCCAGTTTGAAATTCTATATCCAACAGTGGGATTCATTGGTTCTCAAAAACGAAATTTTATATAGACGATGGGAGTCCACTGACCTCAAAACGAGTACTGATCTTCTGGTAGTGCCTAGATCAAAAGTTTCTGTCGTTTTGAGAGAAGCCCATGATTCTCCTGGTGGTGGCCATTTCGGTCAGAAGAAGACTCTGATGAAAATACGCCGTTTATTCTATTGGGACCGTTGTCGTAAGGATGTGGAAGAGTACTGCAGAACGTGTGATGTATGCATAAGTAAAAAGGGTCCACAAGGCAGTGGTAAAGGGACTTTGAATATTTATAATGTAGGTGCGCCGTCAGAGAGAATTCAAATAGACATCCTGGGACCGTTTCCACAATCATCATCGGGAAATAGGTACTTGCTAGTAGCTGTCGATTGCTTCACGAGATGGCCTTGGGTTGTCGCATTATCGAATGTTAGAGCAAAATCTGTAGCTGACGCGCTGGTCAATAACATCATTCCTGAGTCAGGCGTTCCTCTAGAAATCCATACAGATCAGGGAAGGAATTTCGAGTCAAGGTTGTTCAAAGAATTGACTGATAGGTTGGATATTTTGAAAACCAGAACCACTCCATTACACCCACAGTCCAATGGTATGGTTGAAAGACTTAATAGATCAATCCTTCAGTATCTCTCATTGTTCGTTTCAGAAAACCAAAAAGACTGGGACAAGCTGATACCGTTCTTCCTACTGGCATCTCGATCTTCCCAGAATGAGAGCACTGGATTCACACCTGCCGAACTCCACCTCGGCCGAGACCTTCGTCTTCCTTTGGACATGATTCGCGGAGTACCACCGGACAGCGCTCGAACATCTACGCCTGGGTATAGCCAAGAATTGCAAAGGAGACTACAGAGAGTACACCATCTTGCTCGAGAAAGAATGACAACCAAATCGGCGAAAACAAAAGCACGCTACGACTTGAACGCGAAGACGAAGAAGTTCGAAGCAGGACAGAGAGTTTGGTTCTATTGCCCAAAAAGATCAGTCGGCAAAACACCCAAACTACAATCATCTTGGGATGGACCGTACCAAATCCTGAAGAGAATCAACGACAACGTCTTCTGTATCCAGAAAACACCAAGACACAAGAGACGGATCGTCAATGGAGATCGGCTCGCACCTTACTTGGACAGAGACAAGAGTTGCCCCACCTGAGGTTTTTGGCTGGTTTTCCCTTCAGGTATTCTGGCAAATGCCGGGGCAAGGGTTGTGATATCCAGCATTCAACATCTTCTATCACAAACCCGAAGAACAAATACCCAAGGACCCTCGAACAGATAACACCATCGAATCACGAATACTTCGAAACCCCTGGAATCAGCAGTTGGATTGGAAGTCCTGGAGCTGCTGTTGGAGCAACGGAGATTAATTCGTTCAACAATCTCGAATATGGACCTTCATCGCGTCCTGGAACGACGGTTGGAGCCGTGATGCATCCTGGAGCCGACGTGGATGTGAGAAGATTCTCCATTGCAGAGCCTAATTGACGAGGACGTCAATTGTTCGAGGGGGGGATAGTGTTGTATCTGTACATATGTAAATACTTGACGTTCGCAACCGTTGGTATTTATCGATCGGTCGGTTGCTAGTGTGTGTTTGTTTGTGTTGTTATGTTTTGAAGTTAGTCTGCTCGTGGCTGTCACGAGGATAAGACGCTCTTGTTGTGTCAAAGAAATAAAGACACGTGTTATTTTGATAATTCGGTGGCTCTAATTTATTGTGTTACGAGTGAGTGTAACAATATCTTATACTAGAGGGAGAGAATTGTAAGAATATGATAGAGAAGTTCTTAAATTCTAGGACTTATGAGCGCAGGTATGGTGCTTTGTGATCCCCTCGGAGATGGAACCTCATGCGGATTTCGATGCTCATGGGCCCGCAGCGACTGTTTCGTAAGTTGGCTGTTAGATCAACAGGCTGGCTGATTTCCGAACGTACTGATCCACTTACATAGTCACAAGGATCACTTGGCACTAACGTGCACTCTGTTAATAATTAATATTACTGTCGGACTGTTTTTCTGTTAATATGTAGAAGGATTTTTTGAAAAAGATTCGTTCCCTTCAAGAGACGGGTAAGGACCTAATCAGAGGTCCGAAACGTCGTTTACCTAATCATAAGTATATCGATGGTGTCATGAGGGATCGGTGAGGGGGGAAGACAAGAACTAACCTGACCCGCCGCTCGGCTGCACGAAAATACACGGCGAGTACACCTATATGTTGATGATTTTCGACAATAATTCGATCATATTTCCACAAAATGCATGGTAAACTGTGATCACCGAAAGGTATTATTGTTCTTTAGAAAATTTTCTATCGTCTGAATATTTTATGAGAATTTTCTCTACATCTCAAGAGGTGCTAAGCTTGTTTTGGTGGCGCCGTCCATAAAAGCCCATGTTATTTCGGAAAATGTAAGAGCTTAGATCTCGACAAAACGACTGGTGAAAAATACTGAAAAAATTCACAGAGTATTTTTTTGTCTCAAAGATGATTATGTAAAATGTTTCGTCACGATCTCTGCATCCTCGTCAAGACCATCGAACCTCCTTAAAAGAATATTCCAAGAACAGCATTAAAATCACAACCACCATTATTCTCTGTCTGGACATTAGAGTCAAAATATAATAACGCATAAACAATGTTTTGCATTAGTGCAAAGGCCTCCAACAGCTTGTAATCCTTTTATATGCTGACTTTCTCAGAAGTGCGTTTTCAATCCACCAAACAGGCTCTCAGAGAAAGTGGCGTGGTTCCGACTTTGGCAGGTTGAATCCAAGGTAGCTGAGCTAGATTTCACTTATCTGTACCCATATCTGGACGAATCTATTGTTACATTGGAGTATTTTCACGAAGTTCCAATTTTGTAGAGTAAAAACTGACGAGTACGTATTTTTCTTCAGAAATTGGGGTAACTTTGGAACACTTGTTCATGTACTCTAAATTATCTCCCAATTTCTATATCATCATCAAATTCTACTTACTTGAGTAGCCGTTAATGAGAGCTTCAAAATGAGCCAAAGAACGTCTCATTTCGACCCACGGAAGCCGAGTTATGGCAGTTTTTGTCAGAAACCGACTGGATGAAAGTATTTTCCTCCTCGAGAGTTAGCCGTGGTGCAGACAGTGGAGTATGCTGAAGGTGTCTAATATGCTTGATTGTAGAAGTTAAATTCAACCAAATGGTTTTTTACAATAGGTCAATAGAAAGCTGCGACACTCAGCTTTCGATTACTGATGGTGAAAATCTATTGCGTTACCTATTTTATGAATTAATTGACGAATAAATAATGATAACAATTTCTGTTCCAAAGTTACCCCAGTCCGTGTCTAACTTTGGAACACGACTTTCAGCGCTCGTTGCTCCAACCAGATATGTCCAAATGGACCTTATAAGCACCGCAATCGAAAGCTGAAACTGTAAGCTTTCGTTTGACTACAGATACAATGCGCTTCTGATGCAAGACGTACAAGTTTGGCGAAGTTTAAGGAAAAAAATTCAATTTTCGTTCCAAAGTTACCCCGGTTGACGATACTATAATCTGTCTATCAATAGAAGTATGAGATTTTCATTTTCGGAGATAGACATGTGCGGGAACAATTGACGAAAAATCTCCTGAAATCATGTTGTTACGTGGGAATTTGTGGAAAGTCGATAAACTCGTGAAAAAGTAAGCGATCGATTTTACATGGAAACCGCGGAGATTCGAACCCAGGACCTTCGACTTCGCGATATCCATGTGTCCCGGAAAGCAAGCATCCAAATCACTGGACCACGACCGCCTATTCCTCCGTCGTCTCATCGACTTACACCTCCAGAGATAGAATCCGAAGATGCCCGCGTTGCACTTATTCGAGGCTCGGCGCGTAGTGACATACGTCTCTGTAAAAATATTCCCATCGAGACAGTAACAACGCGCCTCGACAATGATTTAGACGTTGAAAAAAGTAACTTTCTGCTCGATAATATTCAGAAGTTATCATGAATCAACAAAGGGTGGTATACTTACATCACGTGTTTAGCAATGATTTTGTGAAAATGTTCCGTCCCAATGGAAAAAATTATTGGTTATTCAGAAATCATTTCTGAATTCTGATAGAACTTGACCCTTCGTTTGCCATGAGGAGTGAGATTGAATATTTTTATACTATCATTTTGTTGTCTTGAAAATGTCTTGCTGGCGGAGTTATCCCAAAATCACTTGCATGCACAGTGGGGAAGGGAATGTTTATCATATGCAAATATAATTCTTTTATGACATTTTAATGTCAAGTGGACCGGAAGATAAGAGAATGAAAAAGAAGAAGCGAACCATGGCCTTTACTAAGCAACATTTTGGCTATGAATAGCGACATTCTATTCAAATCAACTTTTATAGCACTCTAACCTAAAAATCGCAACTCTGAACATGATTTTTGGATTCTTGTGCTATAAAATATCATATGAAACTGCATGCAGATGGGTAGTTTTATTACGAAGGACTTATAACACTCGCTTCGCTCGTGTCATAAACAGTCCTTCGTACAAAACTACCCATCTACGTGCAGTGTCATAATATACTATTTCATTGGTCATTCACTTTGTCATTGGTAAAAGTCCGCGCTACACTTAGATCTGTTCCTTTCCTTCCACGCAATTCGCTCATCCTGGTCTCTCATCATCTCAAACAATGTCAACTACTTTGGCCAATTCATTCAAGTTCAAAGTCTTGGTTTTCACTCGACAAACATGACATAACACATAATCTCTCCAGTTTATATTTATTCTGAAGTGTTTCCTATAATATATTGTCGATCACTGCCGGTCATGCATCGGTATTGGGATGATAGAAATGAAATGTGAGTAAAATAAATGATTAGCAGATAAAACGTTCTAGTTTTACAATTTCACCGTAATCTGTGAAATGCATCGGATCGGTTTGATTTTGTGTTTAAAGAATAGAAGTGGTGAATTGTGGTATACGATGACGGAAAAAATAGTACACATTTTTGGTACTTACAGTTCGATTGCGAGAGTGAGTTGTGTCGAAGATTGTGCTACTGGAAAGACACTCTTCTCATTTGAAGCACCCGCTGTGGACGTAAATTAGATTAACATGTTTGGAAAAAATCGAGCAAGAAACAGCGCTCATGATCAATTCATCCATTTTCCAACGAAATTTTTCTCATTATTACGATGTTTATTATAACAAGATTTGTCCGAAGAGTGTTTTTTGCCACTTGGGCTAGATGATATTAGTTTTCCCGAATATACTCACCAAGAACGGTATGCCATATGAGCCATTTATTGGACCTATCGTCTGAACCTACAATAATCGATTTTTTACCTGCACCAAGACATAAAGTTTGATTGACTTTTTTCTTCTTCACCAATTTTACTATTCAAGTCTCACGAATAATTGGACTGTTGATGGACTCAAAAACCGATAGAAAATATCATGTCGGGCAACGAGAGCTTTGAGCTTCGAGTTCCAAATATCACAAATAAAGAAGGAGGAACGACACGTAGGAACAAAAAAATATCACAGTTAAACATATGTTTCTTAGAGGAATAATAATATTTTTTCCATATTACAAATTATTCCATACGTGACGTCTGACCAGGCTTGAGTGCGATGGTTACTGTGGAACGACCATTGGGAAGTGACAATATCGACTACCGGATCGCCCGGAGTGAATGTGACCACCTGCTGCAGGTCGGCTAGATTTGATCTATCCCAGAAATTCTGGTGGTTTCAATGGATGTGTCCACCTACTCCAGGTCGGCTAAATTTGGAGCATCCGGTAATTCTGGTAAATTCTGTCGACCGGGTTTGAGTGCCACGGTTGATTGGGACGTTCATTTTGGAGAGACACTGTCAATTTCCATCTGAACCGGGGCAAATGTGTCCCAGGTCGGCTTGATTTCATCTATCCAGTAATTCTGTCAAGTTCTGTTTTCAAAATATTTTGTGAATTCATTCACGCAATCCTGGATCAATTTTGACAGACAGATCTCTCAGACGTTGGTTGAGGGTACATTCGCAAGGCATATGTACTGCATGAAAGTCACTCACGACCCTGTTTAAATTGACTAACTCGTCAGAAATGACTCAGGAATTTGAGACACTAAAAATGACTCATTCGAGAAACGATCCGGATGAAGTGATTCACTTGGAGGGTCTTGTCCAGAATGAGTAATTTGAAAAATCTAGCTGAAAATAATATTCTACGTTTTGAGATAGTAGAAGGGAATCTGCAAGGTACGCTGATTGTTTTAATGATTTTGAAGTTTCCCTAGTGAGTCAATTTTAGTAAGTCATTACTATTGGATCATGTGTACTATTGTATGTGTTAAAATCAAAATCTGATACTGGGATCTTGTAGCTGAGCTCAAAATTCCAATTTTCACTACTCATACATTATGTTTCACAAGAACACAAAATAAAAAAAAATCTGCGCGGTGCACAAGAGCACGATGTCCGACTCAAATCGATTCAACTCTCAAGGACGAATCAACTACCAGTATTCTCTTGGGATACGGATTTTGTGCCCGTTTTGCCTGACCATGTCACAGAATCTTTTGGTAAGCGCAAAACCACATCTTCTCAGAGGTTTTCTAAACGTAGACAAAAATCTTGACATGATACACTGCCGGTCAAAAGTTTCAGGATGCCCAAAATTGATTTTCCGATATTGTAAGTGGATCTACGAGGCTCTACTTGACCACAAAAGACATTATCATGGCTCATTTTGAAGGTCTTTTCACGTTCTTCGAGATGGTGTTATTCATTTTCAGCAGTACGATTCTGGATCTTCCCAATTTGAACTTGAAAAAGTGCCGATTTCGATGATTTTTGGGAGAATCTCCTGGCTCCGGTGGCTCAAAGGTACAGGAATATTCTGGAGTAGGTCTCAGAAGACTTGAAAATACAATATTAGAGCTTCAAATTTCGTTTTCCAAAATCCTTCTCCGTTACTCCTACTCCGAGCTATGATATTTTCTCTGAGAAGAGTTTAAAAAATGACGAAGAAATTCACTTTTTGAGGCATGTTGCAAAGGTTTCACGTTCTTCTGATCATGACTTAGAAGATAGATACCAGGATCAGAGATTACATGCCCCTTCAAACGCAATTGTCTATCTTTTTCGAATTTTGGTGTTAGTTTTAGCGAAAAATCTGTCTTCACGGAAAATTTCATAGCTCGGAGTAGAAGTAACGTAGAAGGATGTTGGAAAACGGATTTTAAAGCTTCAGACTTGTACTTTCAGGTACTTTCAGATCCATTCCGGAATATTCCTGTACCTTTGAGCTATCGGAGCCAGAGGATTCTTCCAAAAATCATCAGATTTGGCACTTTTTCAAGTTGAAATTGGAAAGATCCAGATTCGTACTGATGGAAATGAGTGACGCCATCTCAGAGTACGTGAAAAGACCTTCAAAATGAGCTCTGATAGTCTCCTTTTTTGTCAAGTAGAGCCTCGTAGATCCACTTACAAAATGGGGAAAAAAATTTTATGTGTCCTAAATCTTTTGACCAGCAGTGTTAAATTGGAGCATGGGATGGTGTTAACGCGGTCATTTTGCATCGGATTAGCATAATTGGATACCTCTCGCTGGCTTACATTGTTTTCCTCGTCATTTTTGAACAGCAAGAGTTGTTGCAAAATAGGTGTCCTTTCATGTTGCAGAAATCAGTGACACGCTCTTTCGAAATAGTTCCGTTCGTAGAATTGGAAAGATTTATACACCCAAAACTATCTAAAGTTTGGCGTAAAATTGTCTGAACTTTCGGATTCCGTGGTTGAAATTATTTTCAGACTCGTTTTCAGATGTAGGACCGATTTGCTATTGTCGTTTTTCAAGCTGATAATACTTGTTTCAACTTGCGAAAATTTCATCAATTCGTAGAAAATCAGTGCCCTTTATCGGGAGACAGCAGTTTTTCTAGCTGAAGAACGAATCGCCTCGAGCAACATTCAGAGCGTACTGGTATGGCTCGATTTGGCATGTCTTTTGAAAAGCTTCACTGAGGGCGTGTTTTTAGAGAGTGGATTCGGTGAGTGAAGTTTTCGTTTCATCAATCTCTCTTTATGGAATTCTCATACCTGACAATTTTGGTGCCGGATACCTCTGCCGTCCACACCTGACACTGATTCCGATCACGGATTCTGGAAATTCAACTAGTTCTTCGTCGAAATGTGATTTTGATATTTTTCGTTGTGGAACTCAGTCCAGTGTTATAAGGTCAGAACTATTTCGAAAGAGCGTGCCTCTATAACCCTTAAGTCATGTAGAGATACCTATTTTTGCAATAATCTTTGTTGTTAAAAAATAACGAGGATAAAAATTCTGGATTGCGCCGAGCATCCGAGTATGCTTCTCCGTCGCAAATGGCCATCCAAACATTACCCCGTACTCTAATTTCATCTACCACGCTGAAATTTTTGACAACATCAGAAAAACCTCTGAAAAAAAGGTTTATAATTCTGATGTGGCATGGCGCAGCAAAACGGGCATCTGCGTTCTCTTGACAACCGCTCAGATCACTTTTATTCATTCTGTACCTGCGTAAAAGATACACAGTATCTACTTCCTGCGACAATACAAACAGTATGGCCATCACTTTTTGCCCATTATAGCATAACTAGACATCGATTCATCGAGATTATCCGGGGACTAAACCTCACTAGAGGGTCATAGAAATTGGATCACGTCACCAGACTTCTTTTTCCGTATTCATCCTGAGTGAGGAGAGGAATAAAACGAAATATTTCATAGAACAACTAACAAAACGAAAACTGGACGAAACTCCTATTCGCAGTCCTAGTAACAAAGCTAAGACAAAGCCACTCAATTTTATTGTCCCATTAGTCAAGCTTTTTGCTACAGACTCCAAAAGGAGGATTTGGCCTGTCGATCACGCCTAGGACTTGTATATGTCGTAGGCCGATAGAATCTTCGGGCCGTTAGGATTTCACGTGCGGCGCAACACTGAGCACTTTTGCGTAGAAAGTGATTTTTTATTCAACACTAACCCATCCCTCTTGTTATCGACTCCGAGGAGATGACAGTATACTGTTATCTCGTCGGCGATCGGTAACAAGAGGGATGGGTTAGTGTTGAATAAAAAACCACTGTTTAAATAAACTTCTGTGATGCTTCTTACGCGCTTGAACGCGTGAAATCCTAATGGCCTGAAAATTCTAACGGCCTACGACATATATATGGTAAAAAATTGACTCCCACTGAAAAACTGATATCACAAATTATATAGATTTATGTTCATTGCGCCTTGTGCAGATGTTCCTTAGAACACAAAAGCTTCGAAAACTTTCGGCGAATCTTCGCAAGTATTGCAAGATGACCGAGTCAGTCATTTCCTCAATTTTCGAAATTTGAGAATTGATCGTGACTGAATAAGTGAAACATGCGTTACCAAAGGTACCGATCAGAGAACGAATTGTAGCTTGTAGCGAATGTTCCAAAATTATATGCATGTAAATTCAATCACTTTGAGCTGTGACCCGCTGACGGCGGTGCTCTCACTTAGGGAAGAAAGATGGATAAAAAGGGATCGGAAACACAACGAAATGAGTTAATTCACTTGACCAAAGCCCAGAACTAAAAAATTTTATGTATATGCACATATAAACGACACATGAATTTCTCATGTATTGGTGGGCATTAAAACACATCAAGTTTGTTTCAAGTGGAAGTGAAAATGTGCAGAGCTCAATTCACAAAGAAAATAGAAATAATTCAAACTGCGATCACATTATTTTACTTCTCTTCCAACGGATTTTTTCTAGATCATTTTTCATCTTCCACTTCCGCGAAAGATTTCTTGATTTGCGCTTGATCGATTAACATAGATCAGACCTAATGAGTATCAATTGTGTGCTGTAACTTCATTGACAAGCATGAATAAGTTTCTGGAATCCTCTCTGTTTGTTTCTTGGGAGCATTAATGTTAAAAGGGAGCAGTGGACTGGAGTTGACTTCGATCCATGCCAAGCTAATATCCTTGTTTTAAATACTTCAATACATTTATTTTTATTGAGATCAATTGTACAATTGCTTGATCGAAGGGGAATCATTCCGCTCTTTCTTGTTCCCCTATTACATAATTTCTTCGCTTTTCTAAATGTCGTAGATCTCTTCACGGAAGAAAAATAGTACACAAGATATTCTCAAAATTCCAATCTGTACCCGTTACTTCACATCCAGTGTTCTACAAAAAGGGACCATTTATCGAGGTCCATCTACGTTTATAATGAAACTCTCAATGTCACGAGAAAATGAATAGACTCAATTAACAAGTCGACCCCACATGCATACGGATCTCAAATTTTTCACTCACACTCTCGGTCAGAGCATCCATTAGATTAGAACATCGTGAGAGTTTACTTCATACTACATTTTTCAACTTTCATCCTCCTCAAGTTTTTCCATAAAAAATCTTAGTCTACTTATACATTTACGTGATTGAAAGTGGTATGACAGAAAAAATTGTATCGTTTCTTTCTTACTTCATACCTTATATTCGTTCAAAATTCATCGCCTTTCGCTTTCATTCATTTATTGTTCACTAGATGGAGTACAATGAAAAGTTTGCTTGTCGCTCAACTGGTTCCTCTTCAAATCTTATTCTTACGATTTATCATTAATTTGCGTGAAGTGCGTATTCATCATTTTGCTTGCACGTGATTTGATTCTGAAGACAAGATGGACCGCTTAATTCATCTTGTTTTCGGGACAAGGTATGTGCACACACATTTATATTGGGAAATCCTTTAGGATTGAAGAAAAATCGCATATAAATTCATCTGAATGCTCCTATGTGCAGCAACTCAATTATATAATCATATCAACCCTTTGGATCAGGGAAATACATCTATAGACAGCCTTGTACATAACTGTATTGTTGTACATATATGACGCCACGGAATCCATATGGTACTTTCTTTTTTCGCTTTTTTTATCTATCAGTTTTGATGATTCTGTTCGGCATAAAGATTTAGGGATATCAATCCATGAATATCAATAGACGAACCATACACTACTCTCTCGGACTTATTGACCGCTCCATAAGTGCGAGATTTGATGTATGAGATCATCTTCTTAACAACTGTGACAATGTAATTGTTTTACGTGGTTACAGTACACGCCAAAAAAAAGAGCTGATACAGTTTGGGTGGTATAGTCACGACTAAGCGGAGACTTGGAAAAATTAGAAAGTATCGAAATGCAAGGATTTTTAAAATTGTGTAGAACAAGATGGACGATTTCCTTGCTTCTTCCCATGGAATCGTACTATAAGTCAAGCGACTCGTTCAGCATAGTTACTCTCAAACTGCAATCTCAAGGGAAGTTAAAAAAACAGTACGAGGAATCAGCTGAAGATTTCATCTCTACATGTTCCATCTTACTATGGTCATCATCATAGTTGAACATAGAAAGATTTTTTCTTGTTGTCTCAATTATCATCTCTATTCACATTCTACGCGCCAGCACAATTTCTTTACAAATACATACATAAAATACGCGCTTATTAGATGAAAACCGGGAAGTTATATGCAGGAGCAACCGGTTTCCACAAGATTCACGTTTGCTCATTGTTTCTACTCTATGGTCAAGCTCGCACTTACGCACGTGTAAAAGGCAACGAAAACTCTCATTGTATGCTTTACAATATAATCGAAGAATGAAAATTGACTTAACATTCTTCGTTTTTTTTTCTCATATTTTTCTCGTTTTTTCATTAGCCAACTCTTCATTTTTTTTTTTTTCATAAGAAGAGGTTGTGGAGGCCATGCTCAACAACCGAGGACAGACCTGCTACTCCACCGGTTCAATTCATTCGCCTCTGATATTCACATTTATCCTCCCTGATCACAATGATTTTGTTTCTTCATTACCTTATTTTCAGAGAGTTTTTAACCTCTTTCGTCCAACTATATAAATGCATGAGACTCTCCAAATTTCTCCCTCTCGCTCCACTGGTGAGTATCTAATCCGTTACGCGCACGTGTTTCGTCTAATTTTTGTCATCGGCATGCAACGGACTATGTTAAATCACAGACAATTATTTCTAGAAAAAATTCACCTTTTGCTTTGCATTATATCTCTATAAATTATTCTCGTACCCTGGCACGGGAACTCTTATAATCTACGTATAAAAAATGTTTGTTTCCGCGTGCGAAACTTCTTTCCGTAACTCTCAGACTCTCTTGCAGTATTCAACGCTTCCATTCTAAAAATTTGGAAAAATTCGTTGCATCCAGTTGAAAAAATCTTGTTCGTCTATCAATGAGTATATGTTCACTAGGTTTCAGACACAACGGCAGAAAATGTAAATTAGAACGAGAAAAGTGAGCAACATCATCAGTTCACAGCAACGGGCTTTCCAGATGATTTTTCTAATGGCGCGCCTGAAACGTCTCACAATAATCGTTTATGCGTACTCAACGCGCAGTGACACTAGCTGCACAAATCATCCACGGTTTTGATTTTTTTCGTGGCATAAGAATATAATCATCCAGTCAACCAGCCCTGCTCTGCTCATCCGAATCCACGAACAACCTACTAATCTCAAAGATCTGTAATGCACAGTCAAATAGCAGAAAATTCACAATCTAGCCGGGCTTATAATCAGGCTGTTACACGTATAAAATGACTCAACGGTCATTCTTACTCTTTCAACGAAAAATGTTTGATTTTTCAAAAACTGGTCTCAGTGCCTGCTTGGCAATACCTTCAGACAAAATAATACACGATTCGACTTACTGCTCAACGCATTTTACAAAACCAATGATATCCTCTAATATTACTCCAATGGAGATTCCCAGAAACTCTGGACATTTTCATGAATCTACGTGGTGAAAATGATATGATGGCTAGGTTTCAGGGGCTTAAAATGTCCACTGATGATATTGCCAAAGAGGTGAGAACTGGACCTTGTATCCTTCTTGATAAACCACACAGTCCACCCGAGATTACATTTAAAGCTTACGCTTGTTGCAACGGCGCAGAAGAAAGAAGCTGTTGAGCTGCTAAAAATTGTTGCTGCTGATGGAGCAACTGATCGGCAACAGCGCTGAATTGCTGCAGTTGACGTTGGCGCTGGGCCTGGAGCTTGACAAGCGAATTTGCTGGGGCAAACGCTGGATACGCCAAAGTAGTAGTAAGACATTCATTGTGTTCTTCCAAAGAATTTTGAGCGTAGTGCAGAACAAGATGCCTCAGTGTTTCGTGGATATTATATGGTTCTGCGAAACCAAATCCACGTTCAGTCGCATAAATTATGCAATGATTCACCGTTCCGTTACACCTAGAATTATTCAAGTATTGAGAAGCCGTTCGATATCTTCAAACTCATCTGGAGTATATCATCTACTACAGGCCAAATTATACTCCTAGACAACACAATTTCAGCAGAATAAGAATATTTGATACTTACATAATTGATAAGGCATATTGACCGACCCTCGATCTACGAATGAGGAAAGTGCCATCGGGCTTGCCACTTAGTATTCGGTCAGCGTCGGAACGCGAACCTTCCAAAAACAGCCAATACTTCTCGTCAGCGTGGATCTCGAGATCAAGTTCTGGAAGCTCGAATTCGCGACCCACGCTCGGCGCCATACTATTACTTGAGAGCGTGTAAATTTTTCCTTGGTTGACACCATTTTTCTTCAACCACCTACAAAAGAAATATTCTTCAATACTCCGCTCAAGCTCGCTAAATAATCGATATTCAACGCACTGCATCTACTTTGCAGAATATTACAAATTCAGACTTCGCCCAACATTTTTACTTACAGTGTGTGTTTGTCTTTAGAACGCATGAGCTGGAAGATCTCAAGTTTGAGTTTACTCATTTCTCGCTCAAGACTTCTATTGTGTAGAATTTGCTGTTTCAAGCTCTCATCTACTTGATCTCTACTTTCTTCCAATGATTTGAGCCGGCGTCTCAAAAGCTCTGCATTTTCTGAAAGACTGAAGAAAATAGCCAAGTTTAGAGATCAAGTCCATGTCTCGCAGAATTCAAAATTGTATGCCTGCGTTAACAATAATTTCCAACTTACTTAGCAATTTCGTGGGGTTGAGCCTCCTCCTGGAATTTCTCGTGCAACTTCATTTGATCCTCAAACATCTTGATAGCTTCCGCAAAGGCTTCGAGAGCTTGACGCTTGAGAGTAACTTCGTACGTCGTGCGACTGTAGATATCTGAACATTCTTGGTATTGGCGCATCGAATCCGTTACATCTTTATCCAATTCTACAAATTTTTGCATCACTTTCCCCATGTCCGTAGCATTTGATATTTCATCGTCCTATGAATGAATCAGGCATTGTTGGTACTAATAACTTAAATGGTATTCAAATTGTCTACGAATGAAATGTACACCCAAGAATTTCTCTGTTTCACGATGGGCTAGAATACGCGCAGATTGTCAGTTACTTTCAAGTTCAACTATTCTTCAGATAAGGTCATAACCGCGAAGTATCTTTGACTGGTTCTTCTTCTTTCCGTCATTTCTTTTTCAGAGACACGAGACATAAAGACGATACATTAAACGATCTAAAAAAAGTCAAAATCCAAGGCGCGCTTATTCACGCCCAAGACCGTGATCAAATATAACTAAATCGCTCATCAAATGAGCTCGTTTTCTTCTCAATTCCGAATAAAAACACTAGTCAAAAATCTCCGCGAGGTAGATCAAGAAAAACAGGAAATGCTCAATAGCTTCGAAAAACAAAATTTCTTCGCGTTATAAAATGATCTGATTCATCTGTCTCACAAAAAGTTCGATTTCGATCATCAAGGGTTAATAAAAAGAAACTAGGGGAAGAAGCGACTAACCTGCTGGGATCTTGAGACGGGATAAAGAAGCTTGATATCCAAGGTTGCATTGTATTGTGCGAGAGAGCAATTCCTGTAATGGTCCACGAGGTCGTTGACAGAGTTGAAGTTGTAGGGCTCGGAAAAACCGTATTTGCCGTTCCGATGACAAATTTTGATGAGCTTATTGGCGCCACCTTTGCGCAGTGTGAGCGTGTATTCGCCACCTTTGGACGAAGCGTTGCGAACGAGAAACGTGCCATCCGGTGTATCGATCATCTTTTCATTGACTTCATCACGCGTGATATCACCCCAATACCATTCAGCATCTTGCAGTGTGCGTGGCCTTCCGCCCATTCCAGATTGATCTTTGCTGCTGAGTTCAGAAGATTTTTGGTTACGTTTGAGAAAACGGAGTTCGATTCATGGAGGAATACAAATTCCATAATAAGTAAGAATGCAATAAAGGTACGATTTCTTGGTGACTGGGAGTAAGTCACAAAATGAGGGCGGCTATTGACTCAGTATCTTCAAAGTCAACGAGTTTCATCATTTTGACTTATGCAAATAAGGATAAAATGTCGAGTATGATACAATCTGCGGTAGTTTGAAGATTATCCAAGGAGACGCAAATATTGAGTTAATTGAATTTAAATCTAACTACACGGTTGAAGGCAACAGTAAACTACTGCAGAAATTTTATCAAAAGTGCTCGGCATATTGAGGAAAATCAAGATTAATCAAAGCCCATTTGCAATACTCCTGAACTCATTTTGGAGTTTACTTAAAGCGATGAGTGGTTGAGTGGAAGTAATGCAAAGGAAAAGAATGTTCTAAACTCGGCATAAAAATCAGTGATAAAATTGGAATTCTATTATAATTATTCCCAGAGTCTGGGATGAATCCTCTTCACGAGCAAATAAGCCATGAAAAACCTCACCTCTGATTATCGGAAATCTGCCGGTCGCGACTATTTTCCTCTTCTAGGCTGGCTAGAATAGTAGGATCCATGACGGGAAACTGTGGTCTTGATACCTTTCTTGGTGGTAGCAAAGGTGCACTCGCAAATTCTGGCAGTCGCTCACCCCAGTCACAATGCAGTAGCAGTAGCTCCATGATACGAATATGCGCCTCAATATTATGTACAACTTGTCTGTTGGAAGAAAGTGAAGATTCGCCGTAAGAATATATTCTTGATAACGCCCAAAAAGCCTCCAAGAAAGAATTAAACCAATCAAGATGTAAGAAAAAAAAGCTAAAATACACGAAAAATGAAGCATGTTTCCAGAATGAACGTATCTCGCTCCTCAGTTCCTTTCATCACAAGCAAGAACAAAGAACTAAACTCGTTGATTCAATAAACATCATTAATTTGGAACGGTACGAACTGATAAAAAACCTCTAGCATTGATTTTTTTTTTCTTCGAGACGAGACAGTAAGATACACAGCTTATTTGAGACAGATTAGAAGGGCAGCTGAGAGATAAACTCACATGATGTGCTCCCAAGGAGGCCTGAGGAAATGATGACAGAGAACCTGGACAAGAACAGTGGGTGGCTCTGTGTATCCTCTTGTATGCTGCAGCTGACAGATGCGACAAAAGTGCGCCATGAGGTGGCGCAAAGTGCTTCGATGATGATGCGGCAGCTCTGAGACCATTTGAGAAAGCCGTTTTGCGCACTGCTCGTCTCCTGTACCTAAATGATGATAATAGAAGGTATTGAAGAATGGTACGTAGATTGAAATAACATGAAAAATAATTGGTACTCACTCGATGCTTCTAAAAATCTGTCGTACCACTGCACGGGAATCACTGGGTCGGGCAGCTCCCTGAGAAATTTTTTCAGCACGCTCGCTATGCATTGCGGAGTGTACAGATTCAGATCAATCTTCCGGACGTCTGGAAAAGAATTTATGATGTCTATAATTGTCATGTCTTCAAAGCACTGAATCAGAATGTTGACTATATTCAGAGTAAAAAAATCTCCACAAGCGCAGAATGACTATTGCAACTTTCTCAACCAAATAACCACCAACATCAGCTTGATTTGATTGAGCTGACAATTAGTCAGGGATGGGATAATCGAGAGTGATAACCGATAGATATTAACCCGTACAGGATAGAACTCATCAGAATCTTGTTAAATTATACTGGAGTAAAATGAAAATGAAATTTTTTACCTTCATTGAGCTGCTGTCTGAGTTCGAGGGTCTGCTCATTTGGTGGGCTGCTATGGTAGACTTTGTAGAGGTCGACTGTAGGATCTGTCAAAGCGCGCTCCTCCAGGGCTCGCGTACATCTCTCCACTAGTAAAGGCGCGCTCCTCGTTGTCGCGTCGAATTGCGAGCACAGCGCCAAGCCGAACACTGACGATGACAAGGATTTCCATCGTAAATAATTCATAAGAGACAGTTTGACTAGATTTTCATCGAACTCTACGTGGTTGCGCGAATTTCACGAAAATATGTCAACATGGTCGATGTAACTATATCTACGAGCAACTATAGATTTCATATGAATTTTAGAATCAAATGGCTGGCACAAGTCTTGACTCAAAATGTAGCGAAAGTTAGGTACGTTTTCGAGGAAAATTTCGGTTTAGTGCTACCTATCTCATTTCCCACAAGATTAGTACGTACAACTCCAAATATTAAGAAATTAAAGGTATTTATTCTAGACTGTGGATAATTTTGACTTATCCATGGTATTATCAATGAGGTATGAGAAAGCGAAAAAGTTCAATTAAATTCTCATCGATAGAGGAATACAGGGTAAATTTACTTACCAGATGTGAATTTGTTGACCCGCGAGTCTGACGGAGCACAGGGCATCGGCAAACCCGTGGCCGAGCATGTCCTGTGAGCGACCAGACCACAATCTAAAACATAACAAAAGTTTTTATGAGTTTGATGTATCAAAACGTGTTTGAATTTTGAAATTCTTCGATCAAGATGGGCATAGAAATTTTTATTGACCTGAATCGATGAAAAACTTATACTTCGAAATTCAACTACGATGACAGTCTTCAACGAAATAAGGCATTGTAAAGCAGACCACGAATGAAAAGAGAATTTATTGGACAACCGAACACGTTCTCGTGTAGTAAATGGTTTCGATTATCAAGAATGAATAAGTCTTATCCGACACACGCTATGCACAAAGCAGATAACCCTAATTGAACTTCATTTTCAGATAAAGCACAATAAGTTGATAATTCAGCTTATGAGATGTCAACTTGGGAAGACGAATAATCATCACTTGGTTCGTGATTGCAGTAGACAACTGATTGTATTTGACACACGAAGCTCTCAAGGAAATCATAATTTATTGCTATTTGAAAAATTACAGAACTGAAAAAAGTGAATGGATAAGCCAATTCCTTCTTCAGAAAGCTTCGATTCCCCATCTCTGGCTCCTTTTCCCATCGGGCTTCACGTACAAATCTTTTCCTACTTCACAGTTCTGATTGATCTGGAAATTGCGAGAAGTGGAGTTCAAAGCAATCATGAAATCTCGTGTTCCCGTAAATTACAATACTTCATCGCATCGTACGGATACATAATGGATCGGATTTGAGAAACTTTTGTAAAAATCAAGTTCTAGGAGTTCCAGTAGAGCAGAACTATAATTCAAGTTTCCATTTCTCATCATCGAAATTGGAAATTCTCACGGCGGATTTGACTCCAGAAAATCTTTACGGGTAAAAGATACCTCAGACACGAATTGCTGTTTATTAGCAAGATCCAATCAAGGCTAAGATTGGAGTGGTGTATTTCTTCTCCGATGAATCAAAAGCAGCCTCATAAAGATAAGGTCCACATATAAATTCCTGGTAATAAGGTGAGTTTATTGTATCTAATGTTTCCGATAAGATTTTCGAAAATTGGAATTTCTAAGGATTGTAATAAAAACTATCACAATAGAAAGAAATTATTTCTTGCCTTGGCAGAGAAAACCCTGATGCAGCAAGCCCCTGAGAAACTTATGGCACTTGTCGCACTTTTCGAGGACGCTGAAGCTATGGGGCACGAGGTTATGCTGCTGTTGTGTTGTGGTTGATGCAGGAGCTCTTTGCTGTTGTTCAACTGGAATTTCTGAACCTGGAAGCGTTGGTGGCGAAGTCGATGGCTGACAGAGTTCTTCGATGCACACGAGTATATTCTTCTGATGAAACTCATCTTTTATGCCCATATTCTGCAGGGAGAGCGGAAAAATATTGATTAATATTCAATTTCAATCTCACGAGCCGGAGAAAAGTTATTGTCCAATTCGGAAATGATATATTCAAATTTCAAAAAATTCCAAAACGATGTTATACATCGGAAAATTATTTGCAACATAGAGGGATGATTAAATTTGATGATTTATCTTCGATCTAGCTTCTAAGGTTGCGGTCGTATTTTGAAAATTCTTAAAACCTTCAGTTTTCATAGAAGACCGAGACCAATTACATGAATCAATATTTTCATTCCACGAGAATGAGAGAAAAAATTGGCTATTATACCGCACCACATTCGAGTCATATCACATTCGTACAATCTCTCAAGATTCTCATCACATTTGCTCAAATGGCAACATATTTGCGTGATAAGAACTCCTAATAGGCGTTGTTAAAACTTTCATGATTACGGGGGATCACGCATCGGAATTCAGAGCGGGCGAATATAAAATTGTTTGAAATGTTCATGAACATTATTATCAGTCGAGCCCTACTTTTTTTTAACGATCATTATAACTTTTTCACGTTTTCCCGGGTAAATATTTCAGGGATTAGTCATATTCTTTTGTCAAGAGCAACGCAATTCACGTGCTTCGGCATACGACTCCAGATGTATTATGACAAACCACATTGAAACGTAAAATTTACTCGTTGAACCGCTCGAATTAATCTCGTGAGAAAAAGCTAAAACTTGATCGAATCGCTCACATTCAAAAGTATCTAAAGTTATGTAAGTATGTGCAGATGGCAATTGAATTAATTCGCAGTCAATCGAAGTATGAGCTCTAACATATGCGAATATTTCAAAGATAAATCGAAAGAAATCCAGATTTTGAGACACTCCAAATTAGGTGTTCCAAGTTGTTCAAACAACTTTTGAAATTCTTGGGGTATTCCAAGATACCACTTAGCAAATCAGTGATCATTATTGTCTAATGTGAAACAGTTTTGGAAATAGATTCACGTACAATAAGCAAAGCAAAAAAAGAGGAAAATTTGATTATATCAATGACTAATTTCGCATCAAATATACTCACCATCAGCTTGTCCCGATCCAGGCTAAGCAGATCGCAGCCCTTGATATCCTTTGACTTGAATACGTCGGCATAGCGATAGAGATTTAGAGCCGCCATCCATTCGACAACGTTTAATGAAGTCCACTCGCTCACGGGCTGTAAAAAATTCACAAAAATTCCAACCATCATTTCTGAATTCAAATTCCACCACCTTCTGTCTTCTTCAAAAGTGTACATGAATCTGACGAGGTTGTGCTTTTTTTATCATGACCAGCACCCCGTTGCACACACAACATTCTTCTTTGTTATATGAAAAAAATGAAATAAAATAAAATCGTGTAAAACCTATGAAGTCAATCGGATGATTACGATAGATGAGTCATATCTCGTCGTGATTGACCTATTTCAAATGTCAAAGTATGAGAACAACTATTTCTGACGACGACATGCATTGGAAGGCAGTTCGATTGAGAATTGAGTCATATTGTGCGCCGAAATTAAGACGTGCTTTCACAAATTATTGTGTAATCAGGGTATAGTTTGGAATCGAGCAGATTTGGAATTTGTTCGGCGAATCTCTATTCTTCCGCGGTGCTAATACAAATGTTGAACATTCAACATGGTAAGGCAAATATACACACACAGAGTTTGCTTGGAATATTAGAGTCACGCGATCTGCAGAGGAATGATGTGGATATAAAGTAAACGTGATTTTGCGATTTCCAAGTCACAAATCAAATTTTAATCGAAGTTTCAAAGTTAGGTATCTTTTTCGTGCATTGCACGATCAGTATGAAAAATGGAGAATAAATTCTGAGTGATTAAAAGATTATCGTAATGTGTGAGTAGTTATTCGTCAGAAGTGCTTAGGTTAATTTTATAGAGAAGTTTCAAAGATTTTGTGATTGTCATATAGGTATATGGAGAAGGAGGTTCGATTTCCAAAAAGTCAAATAACTACGAACTCTTGCATTCATCATAGTAGATACGAATACCATGTCTTCATTTATATATACGGAGGAGAAAAGCAGTGGAAATACACCTTGTAGTAGTAGCAAGGGTGTTGAATGTGTTGATGTATATTCAGATTGTGACAAAAGCGATATCTCGAAAAAATTCTACTCCCAAACCATCGCCGATGATGAAAAAAGTGGATGAGCGTCTACTTCTTTCAGCGTTGACATCAAATGAGGTGTGAAAAAAAATTCAAAGAAAATACTTGGATAACTTTTCCATAGGAAGATGTATCGGTATGAATCAACTATCGTAAGGTGAGAACCGGGATTTTTGAAATAATTTACTCGTAATTCAAATATCTTTTGCTCTTTATCGAAAAGCACACGACAGTACGCCTGTATCTCGTAGGAAAATCAGAGAGAGATCTAGAGAGGCTGCCAATCGCTGGCATCGCTTATATATCCCGGCATATCGGGCCTACAAGCAAGTCAATGGTTTCTGATGCAGTGAAAAATCAGGCGACTCTATGTAAAATATATGTAAACTAAATGGAAACGCCGAGGGCTTGTAGAAACCGTGTAAACTAAGGGGCTCACCGTATGCGCTCATGCCACGCGAATGCGGTAGCGCAGCCTTTTGAGAAAATTGTACGAGCAGCCCAATGTTTTCAAGGAGCTGAGCAGAGACAAGTTTGATTTTGCCTTTACGAAATTATTCAAGGCGTTTCTACATTATCATCACTCTTACCCCCTATACATTAATTCTTCCAATAAATCAAAATTTTGCGAAATTTCCGAGATTCCAAATTTCAACATCGGATCCGTACCCAGAAGCAAAGCATCTGCATTTGAAATTCGTCCATATGTCGCAGCCTCTTGGTGAAATCAGCCTTTTTATGAAAATCCTAGGCTCTTCATGAAGAGCCGGCCAATCGTGTCAGCGCTCATCCCTTTCACTTCCTTACACCATCGGCCTAGCCTTTTCGTGAAAAGGCTGACTCGTCCAGCCTTTTCGTGAAAAGGCCAAGTCGGGTTAGGCTCTTGGTGTACAGCTGGGCGGAACCGCTATTGCCGTCGAGCAAAGTCAACGTCGCGGTCCAAGCTGTCGTATCAACTTACCTTTTGGGATTATATGCAGTTGATGATAAGTCGGTATTGGTGATATGTTTACAATTATATTCAATAATTGAGAAATCGATGATATATTCGATTGAACATTGATTTTCATATTGATATCCCCGGTCCCATACCCGCGGGGACATCCCTGAGGGTTTCCTCGCGGGATTTGGACCCAGAAAAATCCCCGTGGAACACTCATGGGGACTCACCGCCTTAATTTGCACATTGAACGGTGACGATTGAACTTGGGCAATTTTTGTTTAGGAAACAAAATTATTCATGAAAATTGAAAAAATCAGGAACAAATAGAAGAGCAGACGCGGCGTTGTTGAGGTCACAAATTGAGGCTGCATTATATACTTTATGGTTGATTCAGTTGTGACCACAACAACGCCGCGCCTGTTTTCCTATTTGTTCCTGATTTTTTCAATTTTCATGAATAATTTTGTTTCCTATACAAAAAATGCCCAAGTCCAATCGTCACCGTTCGATTTGCAAATTAAGGCGGTGAGTTCCCATGAGAGTTCCACGGGGATTTTTCTGGGTCCAAATCCCGTCAGGAAACTCACAAGGATGTCCCCGTGGGTATGGGATCGGGTGGTGTAACCGGTGATTATTTTTGTAGGGGCATGTGAGACAAAATCTATTCATGTACAGTCGGAGAATATTATTCATTTGACAGTTAATTAATTCATATCTAAGTATTCATCATAGATAGAGGATATCAATATGAAAATCAATGTTCAATCGAATATATCATCGATTTCTCAATTATTGAATATAATTGTAAACATATCACCAATACCGACTTACCATCAACTGCATATAATTCCAAAAGGTAAGTTGATACGACAGCTTGGACCGCGACGGTGACTTTACTCGACGGCAATAGCGGTTCAGCCCAGCTGTACACCAAAAGCCCAACCCGACTTGGCCTTTTCACGAAAAGGCTGGACGAGTCAGCCTTTTCACGAAAAGGCTAGGCCGATGGTGTAAGGAAGTGAAAGGGATGAGCGCTGACACGATTGGCCGGCTCTTCATGAAGAGCCTAGGATTTTCATGAAAAGGCTGATTTCACCAAGAGCCTGCGACATATACACAGCGGAGCTGCTCGAAGGCTTCGTCCTACCGCTGTGTCCAATAAGGGGATCACATCACATGAGGCTGCTCGGCCCAACCAAGGGCCCAACGAGTAAAAATTCCGATCCTCGGTCCTATACACAAGTGATGCGAGAGCCCATTGTTTCGATATACATATATCCGTATATAAGATATAGTACGTAGCTTAGGAATCGCTAAACAGAAATATAGGATTTCGCTTGTTGCGTTCTTACCACGCTTTTTTCCGGCTTGAAGATTGTTACTACACTTATTTGCGTTCTTCCCTGAAGTGTGTATTTGAGATCAGAAATGACACCAACGATTTTAACAAAATCGAATTCGTGTATCACCGAATATCAATCGCTTACAGCATCTTATTCAGATGTCACGTACTATATTCGTATTTACTATATTTTCAGGTTATATTCGTATATTTAAATCCGGGATAACCCAATACTCGCAGAGCCAGACGTGCAATAGACAATCTCGTCAGTGCTGTGAGGGAAACTGATAAATTTTCTCAATGTAAATAATGAATTTTGAGTCACCAAATACATGATTCTAGTAATCACGATGTCACACGGCAGCTGCGACGTTAAAGATAATTTTCTGTGTGTAATTATGTGATGCGACATGAGCCCTCATTATTATAGTTTGACTTTCTATCTTATCTCTTCGGTTATGTGTGAGCAATATGCATTCATCTTATCAACACTATATCGATAGCATATTGTCTGTCCGATGATTGTGTTGTTTTGGGTTTGGCCTCTGTAAACAAGAACAAACTTGTGACAGCCTATGATTTTTACGAGAAAATTTTCTATCATTCTAAAGAACTTGTAACACATCAATGCTCCTTGCTTCTTTTGCTTCTACCAACTTTACGTTCATTTGGAGACGAGAAAATCATTACTTGAGAGCTCATTTTAGCATGAGAGGAGATTGTGATGATCATTTATTGAACATTATCAGATGAATCTCAAAGAATAGCTGATGAAAGATTGCCCAGAATTGCAAGACAGCTTATTCAATGATTTCTTGAAATGAATTTCTAAGAAACATCTCAAGATTCGAATTCGGGGGAGAATTCCGTGACAAAGATGTTCACTCTCGAATAATTATCGTCAGTTGAATGGAGCGCCCCGTGCATTGCTTTACACGTTCGTTGCGGAGGCTGGAATCAATAATCCTTCCCCAGGTACGGCGGCCAATGTTATCTCCCATAAAGCCAAAATGCTCAGCACTGAGAGAGAGACACGCGGGGCCCACCGGTGGGCCCCGCCGCCCAGTGGGTTGAAACATGGACGTTGGGCCAAAAATCGTATCCGCGCGAATTCTTGACCGATTAACTGGATTCCAAAGAGATTGTCTCCGTCTTTCTACCATCCACCTCGCGACAATGCAACAATTTGATTAAAACTGTCCTGAAGTACGGGAGGGCATCGAATGTTGCCCTGTAATCGAAACGGGAGCATGTTGCTTGCCTGTGGACCAGAACTGTGGTTGCTAGAGATGGTGCTTGAGGAGTTCTCTAGATCCCGCGAGTCGTTTTGCACTCCCGAGGTCGTCAATTCTCACCAAATTATTCCTCGAAGGCTCTGGTATCAGAACAATTCCGTAATGCATGGCGCATGGAAGCTTAATCATGGGATAATTGTAAGCTTCTGATTGAATCAATCCAGTGGAGCTTAGAGAAGGTAGAATGAATCTTGAGCTCAGCGCCACAACTTGTTCAAGTAATGTAACGCTATAATAGTAAAGAGTCATGATATACTTGGAAATTACGGTTGAAACTTTTTGATGATGGTGTAAATTAATGAGGGTGCGAATGAAGACGTATAAAATAAAGCCACATGCACTGGACCGTAAGGAACATGGTCCACTCTGTGAGATCTTTTTCATCCACGACTTGAGCTCTACTTAACTACGGCATACTCAATTGATATTGAGCAGAGAATTAGAACTCGATGACATGTCATTCATCATTCCAAGCTCATATTCCTTCACAAAGAATAGGAATTGAGTATTCTCAAGTCACACAATACACGAAAAGAACATAATGAAAAAAGTTCATCTTTTCACATGACATAAAGTCGTGCATGAAACGGAGGCCAGGTCGATGGCATCTTGATTCCTGGAACACATGAATCATCGAGAGGACCAACTGCGGACTCCTGGTGTTCCAGGGTCCTCGCCGTCTAGAAGTCGAGGTCGAGAGTCGGTCGAGGATGCACATAGAACGGACACCTAACCCCAAACCTCTGCCAGAGAATCCAAGTGCATCATCGAAGCAGACGACCCGGGTACGCCACCGTCGTGGCCTTCGTCATTCTGTGCATGTCCTGGTGCTACACGACGACGGTGACGACGCTCTCCCCGACTCTCTCCTCTCCCAAAAATTGTGACCTAGATCTACCTGTCCCGGTTTGCAATGGCACCAGCAGTCTGAAATAACGCATCCTCGACTGCTTTGTTGATTTTGACAATTTTTTTTTTTATGACAGAAATCCTGCTTTCGGCGGGCGCGGATACGCGAAACGCGATTCTTCGCCGAAAGCGGGTGCGGAGAAATGCAAAGCATTTGTTCGCAGCTTCGCCACCTGGCGGAACTTTTGGGCTCTACACGCTTCTGTAAAAATGCTCAACAACCTATTTCAAGCTATAGCCCATGGCATTACCATCGCCCATGGGCCCATATTGAGAGTAGATATACCAATAATGCTAATATTATAATAAGCCGCAGCTCCAAAACGATTGGGCATTTGCAAGTGCTTCTCTGGGTTTCATCTTCTAGCGGGAAAAAAAGACTATCTCCGGAGGTTCAGTCAAATCCGTGTTCCACAATCCCTAGGTGTTTCTCGTTAGTTGGATCGGTTCAAGCGAAAAGAGTGATTTGTGTGTATACTCCCCCCCCCCTTTCTCTCCTGTAACCCGTGAGTCACATTTCTTTCATTTTCGATGAGCGAATTTTCAAGAGACCCAAAATTTGTACAAAAACTCTTGGGTATTACCAAAAGATATGTTCGTTTGAGATTTGATTCGGGTGGGTCGATATTTACATCACTATTGTGGAACGACTGCAAGGGGTCTTAAGAACCCCGTGTAACCTGGTACATTGTTTTCATGACGTATGACCTGAACCGACCAAGACTTATGGAACTCAATCAGAGATATTTTGGGGCTGTGGATAATTCTTACACATGTCGACTTTTATGACTTACACGCCTCGAAAAATGATTGAACAACTACGGCCATTAATGAAATGATCAAGATCGAATCTTGGATTTCATAGAATCAATGCGATCGCAGTTCAAGTGAAAGACACAGTTTTTGTATCCTTATCGCGGCATGGGAATGAGAACGATGAGTCAAGATCTCACGATAGTAACGGAAAATTTCTGATGAGGTTCTAATTTAATCAACACGCACACATTTCTGTGTCACCAAATGCTGAAATATTTTCAACAATAAAAACACGTGTACAAATTGGCAAAGGAAAATATCAATGACTGCTGCTATCAAATCCATCGATGGTTGGGTTCGCAAGAATAAGTTCAGTGTCGTGTCGGACGGTGTCACGTCGTGAGATTCGTGTCGTAGCGGGTTGTCTGTCATCGCCCTCAAGGTGCAAGATCACAGTTCCCTCAAGACTTGCAAAAAAATAAGGTTTTGGCTCTTCAGCCTTGATAGAGGCTGAGCTAAATTTTTCGAAACTTCTGGATCTCTGTTTTTCAACGGAGAAAACGCCATTTTCGAGCCATCCTCGCGGCTCAAAAAGGCATTTCTTCCATTTCCAGCGATAAAATACCATGGGTACTATTTCTAAATAGTGTTGAGGTGAACATTAAAGAGCTACCGGAAACCGCCGCAATTCAAAAGTTAGTAGCTTGTTACGGATCCTTCTAGGACTTGCTCAACTAAATGGGTAATAACAGAAGATTTCAACTCGACTGCAACATTTTTTATCAATTGGGTGATGGTTTCTATCTTCTACAGGTCGTTCGTGAACTATCTCTTTTTCTGATAAGATGCCAATTAAATCCAGATAACTTACGCAGCGAGCACAAGCTTTTTTCTTTTCTTCGTGTTATCCGTCCTTGCCACCTGATGAATGTGGTCGGGAATTATATTAAAGCTGATCAAAGTAATTTGGACAGTTGGTTTCCGTTTACTCAGTGATGAAATTAGATGATTAAATTCATCCTCCGTCCACTTGTTGCCGTATAATTCATGTCCAGTAAGTAAAATCTTTGAACTGTACGAATGATTATCACTTATGTTACGATGATCCGATATGTCAAAATCGAACTCGAGGCTAAAATCACATCCATTTTCGAAACACTTTGCATACGCAAAATTAATTCAATATTCTACACAACGAATCTTAAGCGAGATCTTTTTTGGGGTGATTCGTTTGGCCACGCACGATTATTTTTCAAATATTATCCCAAACCTACGACTTCAGAGCCAGAGAGCCTATAGAGAGATATAAGAAATTTCAAGCTTTTTGTTAACTGATGATTTCGATTCAACTGTTTTTGTGACTGTAATGGGCACCTTTCATTTTCCTGACCCCCTCAAGTAAAGATTGTGCATTTTGGAACAAATTCAGTTGGCCATTGTGCAATTCGAGAAGAATTCTCAAGAATTTTCTTATATCGCGCAAATCGTTCCAAAGTCGAGTAGCTTCAGAGTGATTCCCACTAACAGGGTTCCCACTCCATATTCCAAAAGTTTTATGGCAATTATGGGCCATTTTCATGGAAAATATGGGACAAATATGGGACATAATTAGAATATCGTAAGTCTTTCATCGGATTCTGATTCTCTCTAAATCAAAAGTACTAGGTGGGTAACCAAGTTAATCGGTCCTTGTCAGGTATGGCCACCGGGGTAGTTTTTCTTAGTTTCTAAGATCAAAGTGATTCTGAAAAAAAATATTTCTTAGGTCCCAAAGTCACCCTTGGGACCCTAAAGACCTCCTTAAAAAATCTAAAAATCGGACGTTCGAGCTTTTCACGGTTTGTATTTTCTCTCAACCTTTTTGAAAGTTTTTTGATAGCTTTTTGATAGTTCTTGAACAATATCGATACTCATCTTAGAATTAATGACATCTACCAAAATTCTCTTGTGTCTGGCCAAAAATATAGAAAATATGGAACAAAGTACGATTTTATGGTCAAATATGGAACAATCGCGAAAATATGGGAAATATGGGAATATGGGACAAAGTGGGAACCCTGTTCCCAGTAGTCAAGCTCCAGATAAAGTCATATCATGCCCCGTGCTGTTTAGCATAGTGGCTTCCAAATTTTTATTCATTTTTCCTATTTCACTGTCAATAATTAGATGAAAAAATCAATTTTCTAGAAACTGGAGAATGGTTTGGCACTTTTCAAACAATAATTCAGCATTCAAGTCGATCGCCACATGAATTATGAGATTTTTTTGAACAGCTAGTCCACCAGATGGATAAAAATTTACTAGCATAGGGCACAATGAGACGTGTGTTGTTATGACATCATTTGGAGCTTGACCACTTGGAGTCATTCTGGAGCCATCCGACTTTGAAATAATTTGCTCAAGGTGGGAAGGTTTTCGAGAATTTTTTCTCGGATTGCACAATGTTCAACTGAAATTGCTCAAAAATTTACACTGGGCAGGAAGATGAACTGCAGTGCATCGAGATCTGCTGTCTCACTCGCACTCATACGTTAGGGTACCATCCATAACCCATGAGCGCGAGGTACCCTAACCTATGAGTGCGAGTGAGACAGTAGATTCCGATGCACTGCAGTTCACCTTCCTGCCTAGTGTACAACCTTCACTTGAGGGAGGCAGAAAAGACGCAAGATGCCTATTGACTTTGATATTGCGATCTATTCAATCAGAGAAAGATACTCAAAATACTTACAATTTCGATTATAGCGAGTCATGAAAACCACAATTATTAGCTCAACTTGTTCAATTGATCATTTTATGGGAAACTACTCAAAACAGGTCAAATTGATTATTGCATCTTTATCTGCTTCATGAGAAACCACAATTCAGAGCAACGCTCAAGAATTATCAAGTTAGCAATTACCCTAGTCAACAATAATAAACTCCGGAAACGTTCTGAAAGAATGAATGCAATTTTTCATCAGATCTCAGGCAATAGATGGACATGATCCTACTTGAAAAAGTCAACATACGTAGTCGAACTCGAACCTTTTCCTTCCTATCATGAGAATAGGAGGCGTTTTACAGAATTCAAAGCCGGAATGTACGAGAAATCATGTAAGAGTAGATAAGAAATAACCTTGGTGATTCAGAAAATGAAACATTAGACGAAAGATTAGCTCGCAAATGTTACTTGAGAATCGCATTACATTAAGTAAGATAAAATTACTCCTGATTCAGCTCCACTTATGTATGCAGAGTTGTACGTATTGGAAATTTTCGAAATTCTCAGTCCAAAAAATGTAAAGAATTCTAAAGCACAGTTATGTACGCCTCGAAGTACTGGGCATATCATTCATTTCTCCCTATCAAAGACTTTTGATAATTACAGTGATAATAAGTTCATTTTTATAACGATAAAATTTTTCATGTTCAACGAATATGTGTTTTTTCATTATCATCCGGTTTATGAAACTCTGAACAACTGCATAAGACAGTAAAAATTCATGTACCTAAGATTTCGCTAGAGTTGGTGCAGAGATAGTTCCATTGTTATCGCTCCCTCAATAATGGAATGGTCAATTTGGCGACACTCAGAAATAAGATCACGAAAGCACGGTGGTTATGGCGAAAAATGGAACGGAAAATCAACTCTCGTGTAGGACTTTGAATTAGATAAAATCATCACTCTGCCGTATGCCATAATCGGTCAAAGAATCATAACTGGAACCGATTGAACAAAAGAAACCCTGATTATGAAGCATGGCTGGCGTATTCAGAACCGCATTGGGCGCAACGACTGACATCAGATTTCAAATTCATCGAATTCGTTGACCTGATGCACATTAGTCGGTCTATTCCATGCATCTCAGTACATCAGTAAAATTCTTATATCGGTTGACTTATCGACCCGGCAATTTTCGATAATTTTTTATCCATTCGATCGAAAATCTTCTTTCGACACTCGGTCGAAGGTTTTTTTGTCCTTACTCGCGATAGTTTCGGTCATCGCCAGGGCTCGGGCCGTAAAGGAGAACCAAACCTCCCACCATCGAATCGGAAAATACCATCTGAAGTGATTGGAACTGAATTTTCACGAATTAATTCTAAAATTTTGAAATTCAAATAAAATGGGTCTGGTCTAATTTGACGCTATTCGTCACATCTGGGAACTCGAACATCCACGGACACACAGAGGATTCAAGTCTAAACGATTCGCGACTCGATGTGAGTGTAAGAACGTCTTCAAATGAGTGTAGTGTACATTTGGCCCTAAACCTTGTCGTCATCGCATCACATAAAGTTACCAGTTCGAACTACTATTGGAGAAAAGAAAAAAACTCACCTTATCCACATTGAAGACTTGTCCAGGAAGAGCGTGCCCCTTGTTGTTCCATCGGCAGGGTTTCTGTCCAGCCCTCTCAGAGCACACGTTATGGAAGCACGCGTGGCAATCTACAGGGCAAACAGATCCGCACATACAGCAACATTTTTCCCTGCTTCTATTCTCCCCATTCTTACAACTTCCCGCAACACCGACATCACCATCATCATCATCATCATCATCGTCATCATCATCATTATTATGACCAGGACCCTCAACCTCCTCATCAAAAACCCCCTGATCATCCCCTACATCAATCTCCCCTTTGTTGTTATTATTATTGTTATTATTATTGTTGCTGCTGCTGTTGTTGTTGTTATTATTGTTGTTGTTGCATCCATTGACACGCTTTGGCAAGCCGCAATTATTGTTGACGCTTTTATCATTATGTACTGCACTTTTTTTAGACTCTCCAAAATCACACCAACACAGTAGCCTGTGAAACGAGGCCAGCCTCGCGCAGCTGCTAACCGAATTTTTCGTCTGCTCGACTGTGGTAACCTGGTGAGTTAACACTGTAGAAGGCTGTTGTTGCTGATACAACAAAGTACGACGAATTTGTCCTGTTGATGATGCTACAGGAGATGTACCATTTGAGTGTGAAGTGCTGGTGCTAGTGCTGATTGTGCTACTGCTACCTTTTCGCAGCATGTAATTTTCCGAATCAACGGCTAGCAGACGTGATATGACCTTGGAATTTTCATCTTGCAGATGGTGCTTCTGCTGGGGTTGCTGCTGAATTTGTTGCTGCTGCTCATCGCTCAATGGCTTGGGCTGCAGCTGGCCCGCGCCTACGCGCCTCATATTGTAAGTTCACGTATCGCCTCCACTTTGCGCCACTGGTTTATTCCCGGGCGCCGATTCCGTCGATGTCGTCGTCGTCGTCGTCAGCTGCAACGTCCCCAAGAAGAGGGCCGATCGGCATTGATTAACCTCGATAGCCATACCTCCGAGATTCGGCTATGACACTTAACAACACCAGAATTAGAGAATCACAGTAAAAATTATAAATTGAGGATAACACTTTTTGTTTTAGGTTATGTAGCCACGTGTTGTGGCACCAATATACGCGAACAGCCGGATCCAGCCGGATCCGCGAGCTGCGCAGCTTCTTCGTGGTATATTCTTCACCAAGCGTGCATGGAATATACTCTCCTGCCTGATGTGATATATCTCTATCTATTATACTATATATACATATATAGAGAACTATATATATATCGCACTGCGTCGGCGCTCTCGGTTCTTTCCGGCTGACTCTCTCCTTCCTCACCTCACCTCACCCGCTGATGCTATATATAACACTATACAGTGGTGTGCTCGCGCACCAGCTGCACACGCACACACACATACACTTTTAGCTTCAAGGTCGACCCGCTGTCGCAGCCACCTCCGTCGCTCACCACGAGCAATTTTTTTTATTAGAGATGTCCAGGTCGATCCGATGAGGTCGAACTTGAGTTATCATCGCGCTGCAGGTCATCAAGCTATGAGATAGCTTATCCTGAAGGTCGTTAATCAACAACTGCGGTCCTCCACCCCGGCAAATGCAATTTCTTGGTATATAATATAATATATTTATATATATACCTAGTATATGTGTGGTAGGTGATGAGACGAGCTGTTCGCGCAGCCGCTGTTGGTATCTTCAGGAGATACCTCCGAGCATAAAGACTGCGCTACTGGTTATATGGACTGGTCGACTATTATCCGGCACCCGATGAAATCTCTCCAGCTGATGAGCGCGGTGACCGGGTCGTGCGGTATTATTTCAATCGCACTTCCCTAGCTACACCTTCTCCGAGGAACTTGAATCCTGGGTAATAATTTCTTTGCCACACCAGTGCTAAGAACAAAAGTCGCGTTTCTTTGTTCTTCCCGTGACCGCTGTTGAAACACTCTGGCTTTCAATTCGTGTGTGATCTGGACTATTTAATTTATACCCAGATCGTATGTAGAGCCGGTGCACTAAGCATATTATTATAGGTTGAGTCCATATCAGATCAGTGGCTCTCTTTTTTTCTCTCTTGTTCTGATGCTTCTGGCGATGGCTATATAATAGCGATTCCTTTCACCCCGGCTCTGCTCTGCTCTCTCTCTCTCTCTCTCTTTCTCGGCTTCGTGTCACTTTTGAGTATTATATATATGTATATGTTAGCGGGCCGCTCGCGGGTGCCGGTGCAAATTCTCTTCTTTACTCGTTTCAGAGTGCAGATTTTTTTTCCGGTTAAAAAAAGCTCAGCTTCCACCGGTGCTTTTATGATTATTTTTTAATTATCTTGTACACAAACTGTGCCGATTCTAATTTTTCTTGTGTGATGCGGCAGCGGTGATGGAGGCAGTAAAATATATTCCCCCCTAACGTTCCCAAGCTGCACCGCGCGGCGGCCGCTTCAGCGCCAGGCCAGCGAAGAACTGCAGAGATCTGCTGCTCTGTCTGATGATTTTCCGTGGAACTGAGTCTGAGTATAGTATATATAGCTATAGCGTTTCAGACACCGAATATACCGATTTGCGCATGCGCAATTTTAACACAGTCGCCGGGCAGCAGCGGTATCGTCGAGAGAACCAAGCTCCGTGTCTTACACCCGCACTATATAACTATATATTTTTAGGTTATGAGTACATACAGATATATTAGGTGTGTGAGCTGGGCGCAGATCGAACACGGGCGGGTGGCACAAAGAAGACGACGGCGACGACAAGCCGCGAGACCGAGATATTCTATATAATAAACCTAGATATAGGTAGGTTGCACCTCGGTAACGGAGACGATTTTAAAAAAATTTCGAATTTTGGTTTACATTATTACAAATAAGAGAGAAGAGCGCGAAAATTCAATAAAAGCTCAGAGTGGAAGTACAGATGTGAGAATTTCTCAATTCTGGGTATAATTGGCAAGTTAGTTGCTACGCGTGATTCCAAAATCGATCGCGATGATGATGAGTCTCATGCAGAAAGAGAAGAGCTAGCGATCGATCGTCAATGATAGCGCAAAATACATCGACGTTTGAGGGGTGCTGCGTCATGGAAATGTTCCATTTTGCAAATTTTGAAGTGCGGGACAGAGGAAGAGAAAGAGAGAGAGAGAGAGAGAAAAAAGAGATGAGTTGAAGAAAAGCGACACGGTCTATATAAGCTCAGACAGCTTGGTAACCGCGGAAAACGTCGGCTTATCGCGATCGAAGGCTTACATAATTTTACAAGACGGATCTTGAACGCGTTTCATGAACGAGATTGTTTTGCTTCAATGTGAGATTTCAATTTATCCACATTTGGATTCTCCTATTGAATGGTCAACTAAAGTGCTGGATTGTGAGGGTCACCTGAATTTCTGCGAATTTGACCGATAGATTTTATTTTTCATTCTCCTGATTATTCACTGAGTGGGCTACAGTGAGAATTGTAACGTTCGTCGCCAATTTATCCCCGGGATTTTGGGATTAATTCATTAGCACGATAACTCGCGCACGATGTTTCCAGAGTGTCATCTACAAATTCTCCAAATCTGGTACGCCAACAGACGATACACAGAAATTTTACCAAAATCTCATCTCAGGTCAAACGTTAATTTGGAGAAAAATTTCTAAACCGCGAATCGTTCGAGGTTCCGCAGAACTTGTTACATTTACAAATAAAACACGGAACAAAAAAATGAAATGAATCTGCCTCTCCTTACATACTACCTTCCATCTAGATACCAACAATTGCCAAACCAATCCCTTACCGATCACCTCGATTGAAGCGCCCTCTCACCCCCAAATCAATTATTTCCATCTTAGCCAAAATCTACTCCACCGGTTCAAACTCCATTCAAACAAAATCCGATCAGAGGATGGTCCACCAGAAGGTGGCGATACTCCGTGACAAAGAGGGTCGTTGCCGGGCGCTCAGGGCGAGTTTTAGGAAGCTGATGGTATAGAGTAGTGACTTGGTATATGAGTAGTTCCGCGGAAACTTTGGTATTTGAGGGTCGAAAATGTACCAACCCCAAATCTCACTATTCAAGCCCCTAATATGTATTTTTCAACTTTTCAAAACATATGAAGTATGAATTAACTTGCGCACGAATGTAAATTTGTGCACTCCTCAGTACCATAGGAATAACAGATAAAACGGTAGCGGACACGGAACCTACGCCCGAACGCTTCGACCTATGGTCTTGAGATTTTGGGATTTTCATTTAGCCACCAGATACTTTGATAAAAGTTTACTAAGATTTCCGTAGTCTCGCGTATAAGAATCACACTAGTGCATGGGGCACGGAACTGACCAAAATATTTAGCAATAGTCGATTTTCGCGAAAAAGTACTCGTCAAAGTGTGAGAAGCAATTTTTTCGATACTTCGAGGCATGAAAAAGTTACGCCTGACGACTTACTTCACGGAAAAGTTGGCGAAGAAAGGCCTGGAATGCAGTAAATCCACTTTTGTCGAAGAAAACTAAGTAAGTGAAATGTTTGTCGAAATTGGAAGACAAAATTTACGTGCTCGCCCATCACACAAAAAATGGTTTTCGAGCTCTTATAGCAGTGGGATTTGGTGCTCAATGGCATTGTATTTGATAAGTTTGCCCGCCTGAATCTCAAACGAGTCCCAATCCCAATGCAAACCACAGTGCACGGAACTGACATTTTGACCCCCTTATCAATAATTCTTTTGGGAAACCCTGGATCAGGAAATCAACGATTGCGCCATAAAGAGTACCAAAAAGTACGTCGTAATTGGCCCGGATAATTCTTTCCCCAACCTTTTCAAGGGTTCGTACAAGCAGGCACACATTATCTCAAAGTTTCCACAGAACTTCTCATATGTATACCGCGGGTGGTGGCTTGCGCGGGGCGTCTCAATCAATCGGGAGTCAGCTGCTGTGCGCGCGCCGGCGCTTTTCCCCTCAGCTGTTCTCTCTCGTATTGCCGGCAACCCCAGGCTTTCCGCGTCCCCGAAAACTCCTTTGTCCCGGCCGGCCGCCCCTACCAACCACCGACCTCTAACCTACCCCTTCGAAAGTTTCCCCCCCCCCCTGCCCGGACATTTTCACGGTTTCCTTTGTCCCGTTCAGTTTGCTTCATAATTTGGCATAAATTTTGAAATTTTTGAGGTTAGGTTCCCAAGCGATTTGCTGGAAAATTAACGGGAAAAAATATGTAGAATAATTCTGCTGCAATCCAGATACTTTCTGAAGGTTTTTAGGTGGGTCTTTGTGGCATGAAAATTACAAACTGTGATTATCCGAAGAAAATTTGAAAATGTTCAGGTTAGGTTGCCAAGGCACTGGCTACAATAATAACTGAAAATAATGCAATTTTCCTTGTAATCCAGACAGTCGCTGAAGTTTCTTGTGTAGATCTTTGTGGCACGTTATTTAGGTATTTCCTCATTTTGATAACTCGCCGAAATCTTTGAAAATTTTTGGATTAGGTCACTAAGCGATTGGCTAAAGGAATCAATGGAAATGAAACGATCCCCCTGCAATCACACACTTCTGCTGAATATTTTCTGTGGATATTTCTCGCAAAAAACTTCCAATCTTGGATAAGCTGACCAAGACTTTAAAAATTTCGAATAGGCTAGATTATACCAAACGGTTGGCAATGAAGTAAAGAGCATTGAGAACAACACCAAATTTTTCCTATAATCCCGATACTTGCTGAAGTTTCTTGTGTGATGTATCTTTGTGCCATGAAAATTCCAAACTATCGATCGGTAAAGCCTACAGATCTTCGAATAGAAAAAAGAAAACTGAAAAGCGGCCGTATAGAGTACCGCGTATGGTATTATAAAAACTCCACCTTTATTAGGTTCAGTTAGCTTGGAGATGCGTCTAAATCTTCTATAGATCACACGAGCGTCACTCAGCTCCTGGATTTCCCAAGCGATGGCAAAAATATTCCTTTGTCCGAGGGCGCTTTTTATGTGCAGCGTTTAGACCATACCGCATAGTCTAGTCGTCTGTATACTTACTTCACATAGAACCTTTTCTAAGCGTTCGCATCAAAGAATGACCCGCGTGCACTTTGGGGCTGTTCCGATGTTTAGAGAGACCCGCGCGAGCGATTGTTGTACATGCCGGAAGCTTCTCAGAGATTTGCTGAATTCGATAGATGTAGGCACATATATATATATTTACGACTGAAGGCATTTCCGGTTTTCAGAGCGATTTTCATTATTTTGTCAATTTGTCAGGGGTACTATATCGTATGTGGGAGGTTGAAAATTAAAGGTGCGAGTATTGAAGAATCGATAATACAAAGCTGGTCAAACTTCAAATGATCATATTGATCGATGCGCGCATTTACGGTGTTTCACATTTTCTTGGATTTTGGAAAATCTTCGGCAGATTTTTGAGATGACAAATTTCAAACGATTAAGATTTTCCATTTTCTTCTTTAAGCGAGTTTCTTTGAGATTTTCGAATGAAAGGTGTTGTGTACGATGACATGGGCGGATATTTCAAAATTCCAGTGTACACGGAAGCTTGAAATATCTTCGTTTCCGCCCACTTATAGCTTTTTCACATATGTTCATGTCCCACGGTGCGGATATTACACACTTTGAAAAATGTCGTCCAATCATAACATATTCAAGAGCATTCCAATACATTTCAGGATTCGACACTCGTAGAACCTATGATTAGCCAATTTGTCAAGGTAGACAGTCTGAAATCAGTCCTCGTAATTCTTCAAAGAGTCTCTTGAAAACTACATCCATCTCTTACGATGACATTAAGATTCCAATATTGTATAAAGATTGACCCTATCGCTATGTTTCCAATATAATGTTTCGATCCGGTCTGAATGCAAATTTTTGAGCTTAAAATAAGAAGTTGATACGAAGAGGAGGAAGAATATGTCAAGAGATAATATTAATAATTTAAAAAAGAAAAATTCAACGGGTCGCGACAGGATATTCGATTGCTAGACTTGCAAATTGAGAGTTAAGATATAACCGTCTGGCTAAATCAATGAGCTCGAAAAACCACCACATCGCGAAACATATATCATGAGGAGACTCTCTGCTCATTGGCGATATACGAGCGAAAAAAGTTTAAGTCGTCGACGAGGCGCCACTTCTATTAGGTAAGAAAGTCCCCCAACTTGAAATACAGTGATACCCTCTCGAGAGGGCCAGTCAGTTTGACAGTTTGGATATTGCTAACCTCACTTTTTTTAACTCTTCATTCAGCGAGATGGCAAATTCTCAAAAGCTATCAAACAAGTATGCGAGACCCATAAACATATCGACTTAGTGTCCTGCGATCATTATTCTATCAGCAGAATCATGTTTATTAGATTTTCAGAGAGGCCTTCATTGCATTTAGATTCTCGAGCTTGTAAAGAGTAGAAGGTTAGGTCGGATACCATCAGGCGGGCACCATCGGCTAACTCATTCACTACTTATCACCTACAATACGAAACGGAGAGCAGCTGAAATTCTTCAATATCGACTGATAACTAGAATTTCTTCATATTCGATTTTGGAGAGCAGCATTGGACTTTTTTTGTGTAAGAATTCCATATTTCTACAAGAGAATACTCTAAACCAAATCTATTAACGTGTCATCCTTTTCGACATATTTATCGTTAACTTTTTTATACCAAATCTGTATTTTACTTAATCAATTTTCGACCACCACCATATGGTGAAGAATCGTGATACGACCTGACGTCGTATGACCTCTCGAAAAAATTTTGCTAAAATTTGCATGCCGAAATCCACTCATTTTGTTCTAGTTAGCTTTGAGAGAGAGAAAGGCAAACTCAAACTTTTCGTACCACATAACACGCGACTTAACGTTTCAACTTTTTATTCTCGAAGATCATACTTGCAGGAGTTACTTGCAAGCTCATTTTTTTCATGCCACAATAAAAAATTTCATTCGATCTTTGCAAAAATTCGTCAAACTCAACCCTTCCACAACATAATTTTCAACCTAACGTGTTCGTTTCCAGCAGAATACCCCATTAAACGTACACAGAAATCTTGACGCGATGTCCCATGGCCTTGAAATTTCTCGTCAGCCTCTCTTTTTTTCACCGTTAAAATTTCAATTTTCGTCGTATCATTAAGTTGACGAGTGTCGTACAGTCTCAAAATAGCCCCAAAGGGCCACGCGATATACAACTTGAAAAAAAAATCGGCTTGCGAACGAATCAACGCAACGGTGGTGGTAGACGCGTGTAGGAGAGCTTTAGCATCATCGGTGCTGAGTGGCAGGAGTAGGTAGTTCTCTATATACATGTGTGTAGCTCAAGCTCGAGGGAATACCTATTTCAACCGGCGAGCCGGCGACGGATGACACTTGAGGTGCCTCGCCAGGCGCTAATGCGATTTGAAGCTGTTTCGGCTCTTTCCGCACTGAATGCCATTAACGCTACTATCCACGCAGCTATATCTTTTCCCTCGGTTTGTGCGTCGGGGGGGGGGGGGGATCAGAAATAATGCGGGCAGGCGAAAAAAGTCATGCAAACACATCGATAATGAGCGTCTGTATGGTGTTAGTCCGTACAGTAGAAAACTTTTCCAATAGTCAGACGACTGTTATAAATTGATACCGTTTAGAGAACTACTTGGAAGGAACAAAAGGTTCCCTATTAATTTTTCCCCGTCAATAGTTCAGAATTATTTTAAATGACTAAAATTGACTGAAAATCAGGATTTCTGATCAAATTTGACCCGTTTTTGATTAAAATAGATACTAACCCTCCAGCACAGATCCTACTTTGGCACATGACACAATATTTAATTTCACCAAAAAATGTTAGTTGGGTCCGAATTTAGTATGGAAAAATGAGGGATTGGAGATTCTGAGAACTTTTCCTCTACTTCCAATGAACGCGCAGAACTAGACATCGTAATGATTCTTGTAGAATTTTAATTTCCAAAAGCTCGAGTAAATTTCTGAATTTTCTCAAATATTTCCTCCAAGAATATCAGAATTATCGTTAATTTATTGTTACCCCGTATATTCCCACAACTGATACGGATATTACGTGCTGAAAGAATCAAGTTTCGATATAGATACGAAATACTCAGCCATAAACATAGGCTCTGTAGCACTTCTGGGAACACGAGAGTCTGAAAAATTGAAAAATTTACCGATACAAATTTCATACAGAAAAATTTACTAAGCAACACCGGATTATTTCGCGCAGAGTCTAGGTACAACCGGCGAACAAAGAGGAGCCGCGCAGTCGCGCTCAGCTGATGACCGGCCGGCAAAGTTTCGGTCAATAGCCGGGCTCTATATGAACGCGCAAGCTCGATTCCACACCTTATAGCTCGTGTTGGTTCTCAGCTTTTGCACAGGCAAAATAGAACAGCCGTGCTATGCGCTCATGCGATCAGCCAACTATATATATATTATAACTAGTCGCTCAGCGTTCTATGATGTATATATATCGATGACGGTGACGACGACCGTGAATTCGGTCACTCCGAGCGAAGCTATCGTTGGCACAAAGTTGCAGCTGACGATATAGCTATAATATCGAGCCTATTTGAGACAGCTGGTAGTATGGTTTGGATGGGCTTTGCTATAGAAAATTGTAGATGATCTTGTAATTTTCAACTTTTGGCGGATAGGCTGAAGGTTTTTCTTTTGAGATCGATGAAATTCAGTGCACAAACTCACTCCTTGCTATATTTTTCGGAAAAATTTTTGATTTGGATCTGACTGTGCTCAACACGTTTACAATCATTCAAACCTTTAGAAAGTTGGCATTTTTTGGTTTGTTCTTTAAGATCCTTTTCCCAGAATTCTTGTAGGACGCGTGAGAACTTGACTTGTTGCTGATTCAAGTTGGGATGTTTAAGCTTGCACCTATATGCAATAAATGTGTACGGTGCTGTACTCGTTCGAAAAATATTCATAAAAGCAATTCTTTTTGGCATTCAAGTTCACAAAAGACGCGTGAATTATATACAACTCAGAAAAGGGTTTACCGCTGTACAGTTTCATCAATCGGAGAGAGGGATTCGAGACCATGACAAACTAAAAATTACGAAAAACTGCCTTGCGCATCAGTGAGATTGTTGAATCGAACTTTTATTTGGAGTTGAGCACGGCTAATTAGAAAAATTTTGGCTCGTGAATTTTCCCAACAAACTAAAAATTTTTAATTTTCAGAATAGGGTGACTGCTTTAGTCACTCTTCATCCTGGCTGCGAACAGAAAAACACGTCCCTCGCTCGACAGGCTGTTTTCAGTCACGGAAGATATTTTGCTCTCGTTACACTCGTGTTACAACTATCCCCGTGCCGCAAAACAGACGGACGTTGCATGTACTATTATTCAAGAAGGAATCTTCTTCAGATTACTTTGCATTTTGTTGGCGATGATTGTCGTGGAAAACATCGATAACAGGAAGATTTGGGGAAAAAATTCTCTGCAAAACTAAGGAAATGTGCACTAAAGTGATTGCACAATATTTGAACGCAAAAGAAAGATAAAAATGGCTTTTTTTTCAATGTCACAATTCTGTAATTTTTATTCTAATCTCACACGAGAAGTACAGGTTACTAATAAGTTACTGGATCTACCTGACTAACAAATTGGAGATCCAGGTATCAGATGAGCTGGAGTAATGCTCAGTCCACGATTTTTACGATTTCGTAAAAGTTTGAACACTGCGTATCATAAATTTGGCGAACTTGTCTGAAATTTGGATAGCTCAGAATGGTGCCCAAAAAATTAAGGAGAAACTCACGTAAAGCACGTTAGCGTACAACGAAGTAAGAATTTTTCAGAATCTTTTTTGAGAGCCTGGATTTCATTTCACCCGTTCGGTCAAACGAATGGGGGACGTCCATACTTTACGTATGGCTTTTTTTGTGGGAGAATAAGGGGGTTCCTCTAACGCCTTTACATGCTACAGACATGGATCAACAATTTACCGTTGAAAAAATCTTTTGAAGGGGGGTTAGAAATCACGAAATTTTCTCCTACATAATTCATGGACGATGTTAGTGATCCACCAAGCAAACATCCCATCACACGGAGTTTTCGTGGAAACTCAACCACACACCAATTCACTCAGAGAATTTCCCAGGAAAATCGCACTCACAGCGATAAAAAAAAATCTACTATTTCGAAAAAAATCTTCCAATCCCAAATCCCTCACTCAAAACATTGATGAGAATCGACAGCCCAACCCGCAGAGAATTGACAGAAAGGCGTCCCTCTCTTTTTTCGTATTTTAAATCCACTCTCATCATCAGCTCAGCAACGAGCACGGCATCAACGCTGCATTGCCATAGAGGTATAAGAATTGCACGAGAGCGAGCCTCTACTTTTGCATGTGCAATATACATCATGATATATAGAGGTGCAGAGCCTGCAATCAGCCGTTCGAGCTCTCAGCCAGGGCCGTATTCGAGAAACTAAAGAACCCCAAGCTCTGAGTAGTGATTTTCTTCGGCGTGGTGCATATAACAGCTGAGAGAAGGTGAATATATAGGATACATCTAACCCCGGCCGGCTGCGCGACAGTCAGGGCACGAGGTGCGTCAACTTTTGCCGGTAGCAGTCCATATAACGTTTCACTATAGATATAGCCTTCTTTGCAATATTATTACGACGAGTAATACGCTCACTCGCAATGAATTGAATTGTTTTTTGGAATAAGTTAAAAAATTTGGTCGATGAGAATTTTAAGGTCGACATTGAGATATTTTGAAGCGTGCGGGACGAGAAATTTTATGTTAGAAATTTTGGCTCCAAGATAGACGAGCTCGTCTTTGAATCTTCGGATACTCTACTATAATATAAATTAGGAATCAATGTGGAATCAATAGACAAATATCAGAAATCGAAGTCGCACTATAATAAGTGTTGGATTCGTGATCGATATTATGATATATCGATCAGAAATTTCGAATCGAAGAAATTTGAGACATTTATTGAAGGTCCTGCGAATTAAAATCGCAATGTGCACATATATGCATACGAACCAGATGGCTTTCAAGCGAATTACCTGCATTTATTTCCAGTACATTCCACATTATTTTAACTTTACATTATTGCAGTTTTTTTTTTCAATGACGCACTGATCTATTTTAAAATTTCGCAATCATCGATTCGACCGATTTTTATACTGCACAATCTCGATGATTTTACTCCGCTTGTTCTTATCACACTTGATAAGAGTATCATTTTAACTTGAACTGAAAGTTTAAGAAGAAAAAAAAATGAATAAGAAGGTCGTTAACTTTTACGTAAGAATCAATCAATGTTTACCTTTTTGCCGGCATAATATAAAATCCGCTATCGGATTCAACTTGAATCAACATATCGTTAAAATCGATACAAATTCCAGAGAAGATATATCGTAAGTAAAAATTGCGATCACGAAATCAAATGATTGTGAAACAAATACAGCCTAATTTGAGGAGCTTTGCTTATTATGCAGCGTACAGTAGAGTGAAAATTATAGCACCGAAACACATCTTAAAAATAAAAAAAGGAAAAAAAGAACGAAACAAATCTTGGCTCTTAAAATAGTACCAATCAATACGTTCAATGATGGCTTTTTAATCTTATTAAGGCAATTGCCAGACAATATAAGGCTGTTGCGACTTGTTAAGGGAGTTAAAAAGAGTACCAAAATAGATCTGCTCAAGAGGCTCGCACTTGTCAGCCGGTATTGACGTGAATATCGTACAGTAAAATTTTTCTTGCCGTTATTGTAGAGAATGAAATTGACTAGACTATCATGGGCAACAAAATCTTAAATTCATGTCAGAAGAGAGACATTGAAGAGTTGAGTGAAAAAGAGAAGTATGAATTTATCTATTATCGAATGAATCATTCCTGAAATACTAACGAAAACGGTGAATCTAATTTCTCCACACGGCTCACAGAATTTACAAGAGGCTCAAAGGTAATAAGATTATGATAAAGACTTTTTTCATGAATCATTCTAATCATAAGCAACTATACATCATGAGATAATTCAAACTCGTCAAATTTTCATCAAATATTAGCGATTTTTTTTTTTTTTTTTTACACTTTGTTGGAAATTTTTTTTGCAACTCAAGTGATGTTTTGCGATAGTTATTTTGACATCCTTATTTTAGATTGCATTCAACTTTTTTGCGACTTCTGATCTAGAACATATATCATAAGATTACATGGATGATATGGTTATTAAATCAGAATAATAATTTTGAATTTCGTTAATGAAACCTAATATCACAAATTTCATTCGCCCCAGAGTATCTATTTGCCCATGAAATTGATACAATGAATTGAATCCATCCATAAAAAATGAAGAAATGAGATCGTCCCATAAGATCACACAGAAAATGGTTTTGATTAAAATGGGACCATATGTAGCTAATTATGACGTCAATCTTAAAAATAATGAATGTTCAATTCTTTATCTAGACACTACAGACTTAGAATGCTCTATAGAATAAATGCATGCATTATACGAGTAGGAGGCCACTGGTTCCGTGTTACAGTATCAAGTAAAGCATGGATCGAAAGAAAGAGGTCGCGGTCAAAAATGACATTTTCTCTGCTTACTCATTATCTTATCGGTTGACGATCTTTCTTTCTGTATTTCTTACGTTTCTCAGAGTATAAAGAGTTTTTACATTTGCTTAAAAGTCTTTTTGTTCAAAACTAAAGCTACATCGTTTACTCACTTCAATTATCTACATTTATGTTTTAAAACCAAGTTGATGGCGACGTATTGTAATCAATACATTCGTGAAGCCTAAACAAGAGCGATTCTTCGAAAGAATTTCAGCCGTTGAAGAAAAATCTTTTTGGGAAGAATAAATATTGGATTAACTGTTTCAACGTCTTGAAAACGTAAAACATGAAATGATACAATCAAAATGATCATCATCGACCAAACAGAAATGATTAGGGGAGAGTGGGGCGAATTAGGACAGGGGCGAATTAGGACAAGCAAGATAGCTCGCTTGTGGGTGAGTCTAGGCTTCCGCCGCGTGAAAACATCTTCAATACTATCACAGACAATGGTTTTTATCGCGGTTAGACCTCCCAAAACGATATTGGGAGTCTACGCTGACATAGGGGTGCTTTTCTAGGGCCTCACGCGGTTTATTTTCCAAATGCAAAAATTCACGCTGATTCTGCAAAAGTGGACGGGCTTGATCGCTCAAAAACTACGTCACAAAACGAAGATTTTGAGCCGTCGTGGGTCGGAATTGACCCGGTTGAACCCAAGTTATCGCAATTTTGCGAAAAAAACGCCTGGGGGCAATTTAGGACAAAGTGGACGGGGCGAATTAGGACAATGCTAAATGCCATCTAAAATCGGTCGACCGATCGCCTGTCCGTGTTTTTCGATGGTAATTGCCCGTATCGAGGCGCGTATGCGTTTGTGCGAGTTTTTCGAAGCGCGGGAGGTTGAGGGTGAGTTAGGTTATTGAAAACGGGTGAAAAAGTGAAATTGCGATGTCCAATGACGGTGATAGGAGTCGGATTGGAGGCGAGGAGTCGCTTCTTACGTGTTCGAAGATAGTGCTCGATCTTCGCATTTTCACTGTCGCATTCGCTGATATCGGGTTGATTGTCGTACTCTACCATTCGGATCGTTGACCCAGAGTGAGTATGGGTACCTCCAATATGAAGAAAAACTAATGAAAGTCGACTATTAGAGGCTGCGAAACGATTGCTCGTTGTTAAAGACGGCAGTGCGCCAATAAACCGCCCAATTAAATAATGCTCAAAAATGACACAAAAATGGCTCGCTCGCTGAACCTATGGGAAGGATGTCAAGATCGCGGGCGGGTTTCCCTATTGATTTTGGGTTATTACCACGTGTTTTGGTGGGTAAATGCGACTCTAACAGGTAAAGAATAGTGCAGTGTACCTCAATTTTGAAAGGCTGTCCTAATTTACTCCCAAAACTGTCCTAAAGTGCCCCCAAACGCGAGGCGAATTAGGACAGATTTTTTTTCTCAAACTTCAAAAAAAAGTATGAACGCTAAGACCTAGAGGCCTGAAAATATCTTTACAATTTATTCAATAGTTGAACATCCAAGTCCCACAGCGCGCCAAACCGCAAGTACCGTCAGATAGCCCCACTGCAAAACCTGTCCTAATTCGCCCCACTCTCCCCTACTAATGAGATAAAAAGAATATAGTTAGTTGCAAAAGTTTGTTCGAGATGGAGGTGTGCAAATGTAACTTATTCCGAAACACACTCTTTTGGAAATAAAACGAGGTCGCGATTGTGAACATCGACATACAAAAAAAATGACAGATTATATGCCGCATTCTTACACAAAAATTTACACAGAGCGTTTTGATTCAATCAGTCCATTCGAACGACTTTTGAAAAAAAAAATCTGAAATTTGCAAATGACTTGGGAGAGAGAAGAAATGTATGAACCGAAAACAGAAATGGTTGAAATTTTGAACGAACAAGAGATAGGAAGAATTATTAGAGGGATGAAGAAGCACACTGGTTAGACGATTCATGTTGACGCCAAGAACGAAGGTCGATACGGAAATGAAACGAGATGAGATTCGGTAGCCTGTCAGAGTTCAAACAAGATTGAATCATAAAGGCTAGAGAGTTGCCAAGAAAATGAAATATCTAGAAAGGGAGACCCTCGACGATTGATTACCGGGAGTATGCGTTGCCAAGAATCCATAAGGGAGTCGCACTCTTTTTGTATTATAGACATAACTCTCTTCTAAATCAAGAATTTTTGGGTAACCGTAGTCAGATTATGCAAGAGATAGAAGAAAAATGTTCCAGTTAGCTGAATGCGATTTGAGAAATTAGTATATTCTCGGAAGTTTTGATAAAATATCATTACAGATTTGGCAAAGTGTGATTATGATAACGTTTCAAGTCAAAAATATCAAATATTGATAACCCAAACACTTACAGAGATGGTTTGGTCTCACTTAATCTTCTTTAAAGTCGAATAAAAATTACTAAAAGTGCCTTTATGATTTCAAAAGGTCGATGAAAGTAATGAAATGAGAATTTCAATAAGTGCAGTATTCGGCAACTTCGATGATTTGGAAAAATGATGATGGGATGGATGGATGGGTCGGAAGGGAATTCATCTAAAACTGTGTTATATACTATTATATTCTTGGCCACTGGCACGCTCAATTGAAATATCAAGCATGCTGTTGTCTGGTGGCGTGGATTAATATCGGAGGGATTCAATTCTGATTCAAAGATAAGGATCTTACTCGCCGCTTAAAAATTACTGCAAATCATATATAAGAGAGATCAAGATCTCGATCACCAAGCTACTTAAGGTAGTACTACCGGTACTGATGAGTCCAAGTTCAGAATATATACCCGCGCTTGGCTCTCTTTTGCCCGCGATATAGGTATAGTGAATGCACGCAGTAGACGACAACCCAACCCCGAAACCGCAGAAATGAGTAACACTTGGGCTCAGATCTTCTTTCGTAGGTTCTAAATCGTCGATCTGTTGGTTTCTATGTAATTTTCGTGCACTCTTCCTCATATGGGCCGACTCTCGTGAAAATCTGTACGGTAGATATTACTCTACTCGTAATTTCCCATAAGCCGCCGTGTTGAATCGACTTTCACGAAATTGCTCAGAATTTTCTTCTCAGACTCTGAAGGCTTCTGAAATTCTGACTGAGGTAATTTGAGATAGCAATCTACCACTGTGCCAAATTTCGTAATTTTCTGTACGGTAATTCGAGGACCGCTAGTACTACCTTAAGCTAGGTGTCACCGGGAGATAACCTGACAGATCCCTTCAGTCCCCCTGAAGAGCCGGATCTGTTGAGGAAAGGCGGAACACACCAACATCAAGCGTAAAGTCAAATTGTTTAGTGGAATCTCGTTCGATTTCCTTGAATAATTTCCATCAAAATTCTTTAAATGCCAGTTCGAATTTTCGAGGAATCTTGAAGGTATGGTGGTTTAATTTGATCCCTCCAATACCAATCTGCGGCATCAAAAATAGCCGACATGCTGTTTGAATTTAGCGTGCCAGTGACCGAGGAGTAGTAATATCATAATTTGAAATTCCTGCGCGCGATGAGGTCTCGATCGTTCATGTCGATCGAGAAACAAACTTATCCTGATTATAAGTGTATACGGTATCTCAAAATAAACGTACAGTACTTTGATGAACAAAAGAATGGTGAAAGTAGCAACTGCTCAATTTATAAAGAACAAGTGATGTCAAACGAGTTGAGATCAAAAGGAATATTTGGCGATCAGCAGCCACTGAATAATTTAAGCGTCGTAAAGCCGAACAGTTTTTGTTGAGATAGATTTGGTGACTCCAGATAGAGAATTCGACATCCAGTATGTTCGGAAAGTACCCCCCCCCCCTGCCCCTCCATATCTCCCAGGGGTGACGTCATGCAAGTTACATATAAAAGTTAATTGAGGATGCAGATGAACCTAGTGTGCCGATGAACCCCACAGACCCCACAAAGTATTGCATATTAGATGAGGATGCAGATGAACCTTCCCCCCTCCCCCCGATTGAGGGCAACTTTTAATTTTCAGTCGGAAACCCGCATTTTTTTCCTCAGATTCTACAAAACCGAAAAAAAGTACGATAAAGTTGGTTTTTGATTAAATTGATCTGACCTCTAGGGTCCAATGAGGATCACAAGAACCGAAGAAGTGCCCCCCCCCCCTCAACAATATCTTCTAAGGATGACGTATTACAAAAAAGTGTTGGATATCAAGTGAGGCTACGGACGAGTCCACCCCCCCCCCCTCCATGTGCCCCATGGAGGCCAACTTGGAATCTTCAGATACACACCCCAAATTTTCACCCTAGATCCGGAAGGAACGGACAATTCTACGTTCGGATAGGTTTTCACGATATTGGTGGAGGTTTACCAACGCCCCCTCCCCATTCCTCCTGTCCCGTGACTAATTTCATAGAAATTACTCTTGACGTAGACTTTTTCGCTCTTCCAGAGTCCGAGGGGAAAAAGAAAGAGTCTATTTCAAAATCCAAAGTTAACTAGGTGGGGTGAGTAAGAGGGATCGGATTCACTTAAACCCTTACTTGATATGAAAAATCTTTGTTTTCAACACTTTTTTGCTAGATGTCACCCTTGGGAGATATTGGGAGGTGTGAGGTGCATGTCAGGGAAGGGGGTGTCATTTACATCCTCACTTGATATCCAACAACTCTTGTTTCCAGTACTTTTTTATTAAACGTTATCTTTGGGAAGCACCAAGGGGGAGGCGTACTTTGTACGTTCTTGGGCCCTCCTCCCTGAACCCTGAAAGTTTACCTAGACTTATCTCACCAGGAGAGGTCATCACATCCGTCTCACGGATTTGGCTGAAATTTCGCAAGGAGTTTTCTTTTAGTGCCAAAAGATGAAACCCAGAATTATGGACTCTAACGCTCAAACGTTCCTGAGCTGCATCTTCAGGCAATAGCCATAGTCCATATGAGCCCATGTTAAAAATTATACATATAGGTATACCTGCAATGCTCATGTCCTTGCCTGTAGCTCGGGAACGTTTGAACATTGGGGTCTATACTTTTGGGTTTCATCTTTTAGCACTAAAAGAAGACTAATATTTCCAAAGTTTTAGCCATATACGTGATCCGGTTGTGATGACCTCTCCTGGTCAGAAAAACCAATCTGAACAGAAATTTTCGCTCTTACAGAATCCGAGGGGAAGAAATAAGGTTTTTGAAATGAAAATTCAAAGTTGGCCTCAACGGGGCAAATTAAGGAGGTTTTGGTGGAAATTTCGAGGGGTTCATTTAAACCTTTCATTGATATCCATGAACTTTTGTAACGAAAACTTTTTTGCTGGACGGCGCGCGGCGCCCTGGGAGATATGAAGGGGGCGGGGGAGAGTCGCGGTCGGTAGTTTTTGTACATACTATATATAATCATGTTAATTAAAGGTACCATTGCGTTGAAATTTTTCCAATGCCCAACCTTGTGAAAGGTTTTTCACACGACAATCCTTTATTCTTCAGCACATTACTTTCTCTACGTGAACCGACCCAAATGTGAATATTTTTCAAATGACATTTGACAGCAGATTTTCGTATAGTCAAGCTCAGCAGAAAATGTAACTTGTTGTCGAATCAGGAACCAGATTCCAATACAAGAGCTCTTTCAACGACGATAAAATTATTGTGAGGATATGCTTCGCGCCGGTGAATAACAAGAAAAATATACTTTCAACTTTTGCACTTTATCGAAAAATTACGCTCACGAGACACGTCGGTATGGTAAGAAAACCCGAGAAAGAGGCTCCACAAAGAGCCTATATGTATATTTTCTCCAATTTTCATAAACGGTATGTCTGGATTTAGTACGCATGCTGTATAAAAAGTATTTTGAGGAACAATAAGGATATCTGTACATGGTATGCATGCTCTATAAGGGTATTAGAGAGAATTCGGGGTGACATATATTTACCCATCTCTCTTCCTGCATGCGAAGGCGCACTGATGGCTATGAACGAAATGAGCATCAAGACATACATATAAGCTTTATTCGATTATGCTAGTTCGCAACGTTCGGACTGTTTGGACTCTCGGACCTCTCTCTCTCTCTTACTCATTGTATTAGAAAGAGAGATCCGAGAGCCCGAACAGTCCGAACTAGTATAATCGAATAAAGCTATAGTGGTACCAGACGTTTTTGTTCTATACATCAATACTCCAATGTTCAACAAAAATTTCCCGAGCTTTGCAAATTTTTTGGGGGAACACTCTTCTTGAAATTTCCGAGAAAGGAAATGACACGAATCAAACTAGTAACTGTCATACAAAATCGGGAAATTCCTGAAACAGAATCATCATTTCGTACCCACACTGTAAAAAATTTCTGCTTGAATATTCAAGAAAATGAACTTGAAACTTTTTCCAAGACGCTGCTTGAATTGTTTTTCAAACAGATTTATTTGAAAATTCAAGAAGTACTTGAATTTTCAATAAATTATTCTTGAATATAGTTTCGGTCTCATAATTGAATTTTCAAGAAGATATTCCTGGATTTTAATGCAAATATTCTTCTTTTTCAAGAATGTAATTGAATTTTCAAGATTACTTAGATATGATCTTCATTATTCAGAGTTGGAATAAAGATTTGTGTCTCGGGTTTATCACTACATATCGGATTGTATAACCAAGAACTCAATGACAAGGCACCATTCACCAGCAATAGTATTTATTCCTGCTCATTCAAGAAAATTCCAAATCATATACACGGAAACGTCCTACAGTTCAACAGCATAGACTGGTCGCCATTTTTGTACAAACACTTGAGCACAAAATCACTCAATCGAGATCCTTCAATTGATGACACTGAGTTGTCAGCAGTCCTCACTGAATGATTCGACGGCGTATCTGAATATTCTAAGCTCCAATTAATTGGGGATTCATTGAAATTTTTCTCTAAAGAAGAACCATAACCTCTTTCCGGCACGTGCCTTGCCTTTTACTCCAAACTACCACTCATACCAGGAGGTAACGAACTAACGAACCCGAGGTTTGATCGAGTCATCACTCGCAGAATCAGCGCAATCGGCTAATGCGCATGCACATCTACATACTTGCTGAGCACATACACACAGTGGTGGTGGTTATATCGTCGAAAAAATTCAAGACAAAAACTTGAATATTCAGTTTAAAATTCTTGAAAATTTGAGTCAAGTACCGTTTCTTGAAAATTCATGTATACATTCTGCTTGAAAAGTCAAGAAATTTTTTACAGTGCACTCTATATAACGTCCATTAACATAACTAGCAAAAATCGGTCAATTTGTGAGAAAGTTTTTTGAGGAGCATCCTAAATTTTACCTTTGCCAAGAAAATAGCCCCATAATCAATCATCACTCATTCCGCCAAGTTGACGGCGTTAGCCAGAATGTCTCGTGGAAGTTGCTAATTATGCATACAAGTATATTGCAAGCCACGTGCTCACGCGAGCGCTCGTATTATAAAGTCTGCGCCAGAAACGTGCAAGCTCTCAATCGGGGCGTTTTCTCGCGCGCATATACATGTACGTACATACATCGCAGAGCTTTACACAAAAGCACAACTGGTATATATGTCGCAGTATTTTGATAGAATCAGCCGTTTGGACAAAAGGCTAGCCTTTTGGCAAAACGTTGCCTTTTCATTTGAGACCATAGGCGGCTCGCATGCAGCTTTTTTATAATAGAGCTCGCGACTCATACTTTTGCGGTAGGCTCGTGAGATTTAGCTTATAGAAATGAGAGAACGAGAATGGTTTAAAAGTTGACAGATTTTATTATCAAATCTTCAAAATGCATCAGTCATTGGATTTGTTGTAAGTATAATCGAAAAATACGTATCCTTATTAGAAAATAATCTCAAATTTCGTACCAAATATTGATCATCCATTTTCATCAGCGCTCGATCAACTCACATGGAATCTATAGGATTATGCATTTCGATTCCCTCTAAAGCCAAGACTATAATGATACCTATAATCGGGAATATCATAAATATTATCGCTCGCAGGAGATTCAAATTACAAAGGACCCCGCCATAAATCATAGGATTTTGGGTTTCAGCTAATCCTGTCCATTCGGTAATTGAACGATAGATCTTAATGAGCTGAATAAAAGTCTCAATGGTCGCAAGGACCGACAACGTGTCGTTTTTGTGTAATCTTGATAAAAGTTGCCCGAGCTTGCAAGCTAAGATAGGGTGAAACTGTAAGAATATGGGACTATTTTTTCTTTAACAGCACGATATTTTTCATGAAATATAACATTTTCAAGGTTATAAGAAATTAGGTTCTTGAGAACTTGAAAACCCTATGTTTTTCACTCTTTGCCCGATACAACCGCCAATAATCTCACAACCAACTCTACAATACTGATATCGATAGGCATTTCCAAGATCTTTCGAATGCCGCAAACCACGTTCCTAGATCTGTGAACGGATTTGAGAAATATAAATTTTATTGAAAAAAATACTCAAACTTTCCTGTCGGGGATAATTTCTAGAGAACAGAGTAATGTACACTCCCGAGGAAGGTGAACTGCACAGCCGTGACGGTCAGTTACCGTTCGAGATCTTCTGTCTCACTCGCGCTCGTACCATAACCTATGAGTGCGAGCGAGACGGAAGATCTCGAATGCTCCTCTGACCGTCACGGCTGTGCAGTTCACCTTCCTCGCGGGAGTGTACGTTGGAGATACCTGGAATATTTTTTTAAGGTCCCATAGGGGGTGAATATTTCATGTTTTGTACCATAGAATCGAATAAAAAATTTAAGAAAACTATCTGAGACTTGACCCTTCTTCTTGGGCCCTGTTTCACGCGAAACTCTAGTGATTAGATATAAAGAGACCAGAATCATCAGCGAGTTGAGCGCCATATCACTTATTCGTGCATATATACATGCATACATACGTACATCTAGATACAACGTCAAAAAGGAAATGACCTATCCTGAGCAGCTTCCCCACTTTTTTCAGAGGTCAAGGCTCAAGCAATTAACGATTACTGAAGCGAGATTGGAACCCAAGCGGCGTTCGCTCTCGATTGGAACTCTACCATTTTTTTTCTCAAGCTTCAACTAATTGCGATTCCTCTTCCTGTATTTTCGCAGATTCAGTTCTTCCATATTAAATGTTAACCCCTTTATAATACTTTTATCTGATATCAGGGGTGTACTGCAATACGGCTTGATATCTTACTGCATGCAACCGCTTCGCATCTATTTCTTGTTTTCGATAATATAATCAATCGATAAAATTCTTTCATTTAAAAGTTCAAATTAAAGGGTGCAGTTGGGCATATTATCGCCACCATAAAGCAATGATAAGCCTGGTCAAATTGACAAGCTCATTCGAATTCCAAATATCACAGATTGCTGCAGGTTGATAATGAGTAATTGGTGCCCAGCGGCTCTTTGGATGAATTTCTGAATAACGTAATAAGTCATTCATATGATTACTATAGTATCCAGAACGTCGTCTCTTTGTTGCTCAATCCATAGAATATTCAAGATGAAATCACGATTTGTAGTAAAAAATCAAATGAGCATTCCAGCGATTCAAACTAGCGAACGTTCAACTCGAAAACTTTTATTTGCGAATCCCAAGATACGTTGGGAACAAAAATCATTCCTAACTATTTTCCATTTATATCAAGTTGTGTCGAAAACTTCTTCTGCAACGAGAACTCTAACTCTACATCATATTGTTCTGTATCAAACTGAAATTAATGCGACGAATATGACCAGTCCCGTCATTTACTCAAAATGCTAATCTAGCGATCTGCTTTACCGATACAAAAAGTCTGAATGTTCAACTCAATATTCGTCCATTTTAGTTGGCATCAATACATCTTCACGAGGATTAATCAGATAAAATCCATTTCATTCACTCGTGGCTTGCATGTACTAGAGATATTCGATCAATCGTTTCGGTGAGTTAATTGATACTCTTTATCTAAGCAACGTTGATGTTGTGACGTGGATGGGGAGTTTTCAGAATGAACACGAAAAAATATGTAATCGATGGACTTTTAATCAGGAGAATAAGTGAGGGCTCGAAAAAGAGTGAAGTGAATCTTTAGGTTGATCAGAGTGGTTTGCCCGCTGTGCGGCCCGTCGTCCTTGACGATGGGTAGCACCGCGAGGCAGTAGCCGAGTCCCGAGGAGAAGGGCCGAAGCGCCGTCAGGAACGCTGACGGTGCACCTGCAATAACGGACAGCGAACAGCATACGAGTGTTGCGCGGTTCGCAGAGCCAACGCCGCGCCGATGAACCGTCATATGGGACGGTATGAGGTGAGGGCGAGGGACTCGAGACTCGCCACGTCACAATGCTTCATTGAAACTTGTGGCCTTATGCATTGAAGCGTTAAAAAAAGTCCGTTTCAACATGAGTAGAGGGGTGCGGATGAAAAAATTTATCTCAGTCGGTACAACAGTCCTCTGACTGTTTTACCGACCGTCGATCAAATCAAATGATAATAAGGACGAACACGTATTTTACTCGCTGTCACTGCAGGTTCAGCATCACGGAGTTTCAGTGACAGCCTGTTTGTTCTTATGATTTGATGAGTTCTGGAGATTCAAAATTTGATTGAATTTCGACAACAGTTTGTCAGTCTTAGTAGAACAAAATGCTTGAAGAGGATTATACTTAGAACCTCGACAGAAAGTGCGCATTTGCTCCTTTTTCCCGTGCAAATAGCGCCATTTTCCGCCCGCGGCGCGCAATGGAACTACGGCGCCTATGCTCATACACGGGAGGAGCAAACGCGAAAAGAGCCAAAGGAGCAAATAGGCTTTTTCTGTCGAGGCCCTTTTGGCGACTTCAATAGATAACTCTCAGGCAAGGATAACACTTGAAAAAAGGTCGATCAATTGACAAATGACAGACCCAAGCTGTACGTTTTATTTAGTTTCCCATCGGATCATGATCGGATCCCATGTACAAATCGGGTGTGTGATCATCGATGAAGAATGAACAGGATCAATTTATGAACCATCTTTCCATCATAGACAAGATATGAATTATCCCCGACGACTCATCTCTATCTCGTGAAAATGAGCTGTCCATGGTATTCGGCTGAGCTCACAGAAGATATACAAAAGTGCCAGAGAAGAAACGTCCCCAATCTGTGGTTATGAGATATGATAAATCTCGTTCGTAGTTCCTCCGAAACTACTTGCTAGAGAATATTCTGGGCGCGTCGGGTCCTCCGCATCGTGCAAAGAAAAAATTCAAGGTTGAAAACGTGGCTTCTGTCTATTAGTGTATCAAAAAGTGTATGTGATGAGCTCGCTACCAACTTTATCCAGCTTATACTTAACCCTCATCCTATCAAACGCCCATATTACTGTATACGAAGCTTGATAAGGGTGCGTCTACAATCGCGTGACTCGCTCGTCTCATACGCGTCCGTGTAAACTAGTATATTATGTACCCGAGTGCCGCAATCGCGGAATTTCCATGACGAGGGCTGCAAACTTGTTTGCAGCCCGAGTCATGGAAAGCCGCGATTGCGGCACGAGGTACATACATTTTTTTATAGTCGTCCAGCTACAATCTAGCACGTTGCGAGCCGTTTACGCGGCCGTCAAGGCCGCGTAGACGGCCGTAATGTGCTAGATTGTAGCTGGGCGACTATAAATAAGTGATACAGAAGCGTAGTATTACGGTAGAATCGGAAAACGCGCCTAAGCTCAAACCAACTTTTCGTAACGCCTGCAGTCAACCACGCGACGGCGATAATGGTGAGCTTGACCTTGAATTTTCTTTTGCCACCTCTTGCTTTCTCATCCCACATGTGGCCGCTAGGTGCGTGCTGTCACACTATACACAAGCAAGAGTCATCGATATTTTTCGCCGCTACTGCTCGCATTTACACCTAGCCCGCCGATGTGTTCGATTCTCTATCATATATACTTCTTCAAAGTTCTTTTCTTCTTTTTTCTGTTTCTGCGTCATTATATTTCTCGATCCAATCGTGCCCGGCTTACTCCATTATAATACATCACATAGTGCTGTAAAGCCGAATCGTCTTTTACACAACCTCATAGAGTTAACCTCTCCCACATATATATATATATATATATAATGGAGGCAGTCACACAATTAGTGATTCGCGCGCCACAGCTGCATATATAAATTCGAGGTTTCACTCGCTGGATTATTTACTTATTCGAAAGACTGCTGCTGCTGCATTAAATCATACATATGATTTATACGAGAACGTGCTTGTATGTTGCTATACATGGCCGCAAGCGGGAATGATGGATTGTGTTGCATCATGCGATTTCAACCTCGAAGCTCTCGCCGCATCAGTGTGTATGTGTAGGATACATTCAGCGATCAAGACGATACTCACAATCAGTGATAATCACATAGATCTGCACACGGTGCATATGAGAAACTCGATGGTCCGATTTTTCAGCCACCCAGTCGTCATTAGGTTATGTTCGCCCAAGCCCAGCTGATCTCCTCCTACTTACCGACTGGAGGTAAAGCAGTCCTGGTCAAAATTTCTGAACTGGTCTGACGGAAAAAATGAAAGAGATACAAGAAGGAAGAGAAAGACGAAAAAGTAGCTCAACGAGCACGAGTATAAATGCACTAACCTGTATCTATATGGAACTCGCGAAAGCTCATGAATCAACGGAATCACGCCCAAATTATTATGCACGTTTAAATTGAATCGAATGATTTATGGCTTATATTTAGCTCAGGCTAAAGAATCTGTTATATACCTCTTATCGATTGTATTTTGAATCATATTGTTTCGTCACAATTGCGGAACTCGCAGAGAGCGCACTTGGTGTCGTGATGCAATTACTTCTATGCCTATTATAGGTATATCCAGCGCTAAGGCTCGGATCAGGTGAATACATTTCCTTGCTACTTTCGATTCCTGAATCGTTTGAAGGACAAACTCGTTAGCTTCATTTTTTTACTCTCGTCAAGAAGGAGTAGTTGTTACATTATGACTATAGAGAAACGAATGAGGTGCGGAAATTCTTCAGAGAGAAAATCTCAGTAAAATTAATTGAAGCTAGTATAAGAGAACGACATGGTAAACTGTAATGATACGTTGAGGGAAGTTATTCAGAGAGGTATAGAATTTTTTCTTTTTTTTTTTTACTTGATTAATATTTATTGATTACCTGGTGAGACTTTAAGAAAAAAAAACTATGTCTAGACTTTGAAAGGCGGATATTACTCGGTTAAGATTCATTTCTGTAACTAAAGTGAACACTGAGAGCGATAGTTGCGATCGCAATTGAAAATTCAGATTTGATTAGCTTGATATATTCGGCAGAATAACGTTCTATGAGCGACAAAGTTCCGGGGCAAGAATAGGAAAAAAAAAATCTATAGCTCGTTATTGTAATAATAAAATTAGGCGGAAAGGATGAAACGAAAATATGGAGCACGGTTGAAGTGTGAAAAATTTAGATAAACTCACAATACATCTCGGTTGCGAATATAAAACACTGCGATCGTATTAATGATAAAATTTGCACTTTTTTCTACGAAGGCAATATCCAAAAGAAGAAAAGAAATCTGTGACATACACTACCGGTCAAAAGTCTGAGGACACCTGGGAATCAAGCTGATGATTTTCAGAGTTGGATATCTCAGAACTTATTGGCCGTAGAGAGCTCTGCGTGGTCGCATTTTGCAGCTCATATCGAGCACTTTTAAGTCTAATTTCAGTATTTTCCGTCCCGCGTATAATACCGGAGACTCACGAGTCAGATAAATGACTTTTTTCACAATTTTTCAGGCTAGGTACGAACGCCTGACGATTTTGGAGAGATTGTTGGATCGCTATGAGACCGATCACATTTTCAAGCCCATGAAAAAACCTTGAAAATCCGTTTTTGAACGTCTCTCAAAGTGGTTTTAGTCCCGAGATCCAAGTGATTTAGTGAGGGAGTTTTTCTCTCAAAAAATCCCTCGATAATCCAAAAATGATGAGAAACAGCCCAGTCCAAGGTCGGTAGCCTTCACGTTCGATGGCTATCTCGATATTGAATCGAACTCTTGCAGAAATGAGGGTCAGCTGCCCCAAAGTGGGCTGTTTCTCATCATTTTTGGATTATCGGGTGATTTTTTGAGAGAAAAACTCCCTCACTAAATCACTTGGATCTCGGGACTAAAACCACTTTGAGAGACGTTCAAAAACGGATGTTCAAGGTTTTTTCATGGGCTTGAAAATGTGATCGGTCTCATAGCGATCCAACAATCTTTCCAAAATCGTCAGGCGTTCGTACCTAGCCTGAAAAATTGTGAAAAAAGTCATTTATCTGACTCGTGAGTCTCCGGTATTATACGCGGGACGGAAAATACTGAAAATAGACTTGAAAGTGCTCGATATGAGCTACAAAATGCGACCACGCAGAGCGCTCTACGACCAATAGGTTCTGAGATATCCAACTCTGAAAATCATCAGCTTGATTCCCAGGTGTCCTCAGACTTTTGACCGGTAGTGTATATTATTGTCGAAGCATAAAAAGTACCAAATCAAGGTAGAAGAAGTTTACGATAATCTTCGTTGCTCATACAAACTCAATATTTTGCACCTCGGACGATACACTATACAGCTGTACATGGCATGCATACAATCTCCCGCGCTAATTTCCCAACGAGTTCATTCGACAATCTATTATGCTGCACAATCTCAGATCAAGACCAAACCGGAGGAGAAGAAAATATATGTGCCTCTTGATGAATCCTTCTTGAAGGATCATCGGTTCTGTTGGAATTCGAACGCGATGAGATTCTCGAATTGACTTATCGTGCGGTTCAAAATTCACCGAAAGGGTCGCTATTATAACAGATGTTTCGTGATAGATATCATGAGATCAACTTATTTTTATAAATATCATGTTGGAAATTGTTTTCCAATCATAGCATTGTATTATTATTATTATAATAATATATTCAGGAAATTTATTATCAAAGTTATGGATCTATTGGTACTACTTAGAGTAGTTTTTTTTTTTTTTTCTTAACGATGAGGTTATACTTGTTGATGAAATACCCTAGTTATAAGTATAAACGATTTTCATTTTTTTTCTTGCTTTTACTGGCAATTGCCAATCATCAGACTGCTTATAATTGTGACATTTTTGTAGAAAAGGTCTTCGGAACCGTTGAATGGAATAAAATAAAAATAAAAATAAAAATTGTAGATCGATCCTCTGTGACGCCGGTAGATTAAATGTCATTCGAAAGCCCTAAAAGGTTTGGCATTTTTGTAAGTATTTTATTTGACCGCTCAGAAAAAAAAACCTCCAATTAAACTGAAGAAAACTTCCAAAGGCAGTAGATAGAATGTTGAACGACTGGAGATATGCAGAATCCAAAGTATAATTTACACAGTTTCCTCGATGTTCAGTAGAAATTCTTTGGATACCATTAAACAATCGACAAACTATATCTCGATAATGGGATAAAGATCTGTCCTCGATAAACCAACTTAACTACGAGCATAAACTGAAAACTCTTGGCCCAAAGATGAATCATTTTGACCTAATTGCAAGAGTTGAACATCAGCCGACTATATACACGTACACATTTTCTATATAGCAGTTATAGTATTAGTACGATATCGGAGGAAGCCTGACCAAAAACACGAGCATAAATTCTCGTCGAGTTAAAAGCGTCCACAGGGATAAGAGATGAGAAGAAAGTTTTCACTACTAACTATCCATATCTAGACGGAGCGCGACTGCACCATATCGATAATTCACGAGGGTCGATCGATCGATATAGTATTATGTACACTCACACACATTGTCACATATGCACAGCTAAAAAGTGCAAACTTTCCGTGCAAATGGGCGAGCGTTTTTGAAATTTTGCAAAAATTAAAAAATACGAATTTGAAATTGAAGCTAGCTTACATAATACAATTTAAGGGCGTGACTTAATTGGCGAAAGACAAGCAGTCTAAAGAGGTAATCTGCAAATACGGATACGCGATATTCAGATCGTTGGCCTCTTGTTTCAAGATCTTGGAAATGAGCTGAGTTATAAGTTCAATTTTGAGTAACCAGAGCCGGAGTATCACAATTTTCCAAGAAATTGATTTTTCGCGAGTTAGCGATAGGGTGTACCCAACATGTGCCCATCACTTGAAACAATGTAAATCGGCTATGGAGGGCATAAAATCGTTTTAATTCCCGCTTGCAAGCAAGTTTAGAGCTTTTTCATCGGTCCAAATCACTACTTCCGGTTTATTTTGATGTGCTCATCACGTTCTGGATAGTAAAGTAAAAAAGTCAAACCGGTATTCCCTTTCGAAATAAAGGCATGAAGGCAAGTTGGATAGACTCCGATGCGGGTCTTCGTATTTTACATCTGATCTCTGTATTTTACACGTAGAATTGCTCCAGATTCAACCTTTACAAGCTAAAGAAGAAAAGATAAGTATCTTTTTTCAACACTTCATAAGTGTTAAACCTAGGAACCTAAGGTACTAACAAACGTTGAATTTGATTGATTAAAAATGATTTGGCCCCGATTTCCTCGGAGATCGATTAGCTGCGCAAATGTGAAAAATGCAAAAATCACTTCAAATCTTCTGGGAAACGCGGAAAACATTAGGGGTCAGTCGAACCCACCTATTCTTTTATATTTTGACATAACGAAGGTAAAACCGATTCGCGGGAAAACCAACGAGTGTCGGTTTCTGATATTGGCACATGGGGTAAGTTGGGTGTATTTACATTATGTATGATAAACGAAGCAAATATAAAAGGAAGAACGAGGGAAGCAAATTAATACATGAGTATCCGCGGAAACTTGCTCGCAATTTGTCTCGGCCTGATGCCGTCTACGCGTTCTCAATCGATCGCCCAAAACACGTTTCTTGTGTATTGTTTTGTGCTCTTTCTTAACGGAAAGTCATATTAGACCTAGCTGGACGTTAAAAAGTCGAAATATCAATTCCGTGTACTGTTCGCCCCCCCCCCCCCCCCCGCCGCCAAATTCGGCATTAAAGTGCATGGTATAAAGATATACGACTTCTCAACGATTCCTCCACAAGAAGACATCAAATTTGGATATATTTTGAACATGTTCTTACAGTTTTAGAACCTCAACGAGGTCATTTACCCGCCCAACGCTGTGCATACATCGTGTCTTCGAATTCGCGCCAAAAATACGGTTTTGATAAGATGTGTTGCGTGAGAGCGTCTATCGACTTGTAAGCGTTCGCTCATGGGTACATTTTGATCCTCCCACATCAAACAATTCAACAGCTGCGGTATAAACATCCATAACTTCACTTCCGAGAAGTGGCGAGGCTTCGTCTCCCGAAAAAATGCCGCGCTAAATGAGAGTGTCAATTCCGTGGCCATCTTGGAACACTGTCAAGACATCGATAATTCAAGTTCTTGTCCGACTTTCTGATGGAAGTATTTGATGTGCAAAAGACTTCGCTAAGCGAACTGAGCGATTCATCAACCCCCCCAATCCATATTCACTGATGAAACATGAAATGTCAATTCCGTGGTCAATTTGCCACTTCGAGCTGAGCTCTTATGGGATTCAACACGTAAAAAATTTTTTTTGACTTTCTATATGTTTGAGTTTTAATCCTGAATCTATATGAGATCAGGGGTGAAGAAATCTCGAAAAGAACCCACCTTGCGGGCCCAGAAGTTCACTCTTGACTTTAGTCAACTTTTGGATCTCTCCCGAGCAAGTTTCCGCGGATCTACTGACATGCATAGAAAGGACGAAAAGATCATATACCTGATACATAATACGAGACCGATGGCTTTTCACGCGCGTCCGAAGAAAAGCCCGATGACGTACACATGATAAATCGTTGTACAATGAAGGCGAACAACACATCACCCAAAGCGCTCATGCATATATATATATATATATAGCCCTGCACACATACATTATCATCATCCACATACACAAGATTCCGTGTTTCAAGCATCAGTGCCGCGTACCGAGTTCTTCGTTTGATTTTAGTGTAATCAACCGCGCAACGATATCTCCCTCGCATTCGTATTTAGCACATTTATACATCACTCGGTTGTTTCACATTTATATTTTGTTGCGGTATATAGTATAAACGTACTCATTCAATTTGTATACTTGCGTACGTGTGCAAGCTCTCTCATGCATGAGCGACTTGAATTTTGTGATAATACAAAGGGGGGCAGCACCATGTAAAATAGAAATCGGCAAATAGAGTGTATATGTGTGAGAGGTTATACCCGCAACAACGCGTCAGCTGATCTTCAAACCTCTTTTGATTATATACAGTCGTTGACCAAGTTTTTCGAGAACGCTTCAAAAGCTTGAAGGTTGAAACATCGAGCTACTGCTACTGCAGAGCGTGTTTCTACCCTTTACGACTTCAAAGCAAAAATCATTTCTGCATGACTGAAAGATTTGCGCGGAGCTCATTTTTCAAGCGTGGTCTTTTGTATGTGTGTGTGTGTGTGTGTGGGGGGGGGGGGTCAAAGATTGAGATGAACTTTGATTTCTGTTTGTGGTTTGCAGACACCGTCAACCGGGGTAACTTTGGAACGGGGGAGGGGCCAACTTTGGGATAATCTATGAAAGAGTCGCTATCACTCACAATCGACATGTCAGATAATCCTAACGCTCTAAAACCGATTTCTCCAACTTGGGGCACGCCTCGGAGCACGCATGGGCAATGTCTTGCGCGAGCGCGCGGGCCTCCATCGCAGCTGTGTGTTCGTTTAAAAACAGACTTTTTCAGAAGTATGTTTTTAATTTAACAAACAATCATTGGGGAGAACAATTGTGGTTCCAACTTTTGCAGGACGACTCCAAGGGGAATGAGCTAGAGTTCACTTGTCTTTACAGATATTTCGACAAATCCATCGTTTTATTGGCGTATTTTTACCTAGTTTCAATTTTTTAGCCTAGCAACTGAAAAGAATGTGTTTTTTTCCTGCAAACCGGGTTAACTCTCTTCGATTTTTAGACCATTTTGAAATGGATGCTCTTCCAACGCATCTGAATCTTTTCCATCCAACTTAACTAGTTTTCTTTGTCTTAGAAAACCCTATAATTTGCGCTTCTGCACGTCCAAATCGGTTGATTTTGGTCTGAATTATGTCCATTGGAAGATGGTGAGTTATTGAAAAACGCTCAATCTGTCTAGTTCGCCAAATCTATCGGCTTCCACCAATCGACTTGAAATTCGACACAGGTGTTCTTTCAAGTGTTCCAAATAGAAAAAATTTCGCGCTGTGTTTCGGCCTTCCCTTGGACGTATGGATTTTCACAATCACCCTCATTTTCGCGGATTTTCGTGTAATTTTTTAAGCGGTTGCCGCTCTCTTCCTGCGCATGCGCACATCTGTACTGCTTCGGAAGTATTGTCAATTGATAGCCCTTGCAATTTCCTTCAAAATGACCCCCTGGCATAGTCGCTTTGATGCAACTGAACCAGAGATCCAGCTACTTTGAGGCAGAAAGATATGACCAGTACCCAAATGACAAACCTCGGCCACTTCTTGTGAACCTCGAAACCAGTGAGTCTAGGTACTTTCGGCACTTCGAGCTTTTTTCTGCCTTATATAACAGCCATATCTCTGGTTCAGTTGCATCGAAGCGACTATGTCAGGGGGCCATTTTGAAGAAAATTGCAAGGGCTATCAATTGAGAATACTCCCAAAGCAGTACAGTTGTGCGCATGCGCAGGAAGAGAGCGGCAACGGCTTTAAAAATAACACGAAAATCCGCAAAAATGAGGGGGTTTGAGAAATTCATAGATCCAACAGGAGGCCGAAACACAGCGTGAAATTTTTTCACGTGTTTGGGACTCTTGAGAGAACACCTGTGTCAAGTTTCAAGTCGGTTGTTGGAGGGCAATGGATTTGGCGAGCTTGACAAATTGGGCATTCTTCGATAACTCACCATCTTCTAATGGACATAGCTCGGTCCCAGTGCGACCGATTTGGACGTTCGAAAACCCAAATTGTAGGGTTTTTTTAGGCGAAAAAAACTGGTCAAATTAGCTTCTTCAATCAAGTGTGATCCTTGATCAGGTTTGTTATTGAGGATATTCCAAACATGACAGAAGAAAAGCTATGTATCGACAATGTTGGAAGATATTGGAAACAGTTGTATATAATTTTAACGAATACATTGAAGAATGTTGAAATTTGCACATTCGTGAAGAAACAAAAGCAAAAATACCAGTAATCTACTCGATAAAATTTGCTAATGCCGAATTTGGTCTTGCCCATTCGACCTCTGTAGAAAAAGCCAACAAAAAAGATTGGCTTGTCAAAAATCATCAGATGAACTTCATTCCCTCACCAAGCTCTATAAAAATTACAGAACCAAACTCATAAAGTACATTCGAAACACGGTCCTCATACGAAAATATTCTCTTTCAATTATGGGTTTGTTGGAGCTACATACAAGGTCATCGCTCCATATCGAGACAAACTCGGAACTAATTCAAGTTGTATAGCCTCGGCGAAATCGTTGCTCTGCACGAGTGTACATGAATAACTTCGATACCGATAGGAATAAAGTTTCAGTGGTAAATTTATGTGCTTCAATCTACCGTATTCAATTATTATGAAAATTCTGTCTCTTCATTGATATAGATTGATAACAAAACATAACATAAACATCAATCGAACCCAGGGACTCATGCATTTCACACAGCGATTTTCGTTACAACTTATGGAAAATAATCTGATTCAGATACGTGCATGAATCGGCAATTGAATAAATTGAAATCTTATGAACAGTATATCAGCATAGAAGAAACTAAGGTCACAACCCAACAGAAGATTGAGAATCAAGAGTAAATCAATATTCAACACTATATAACGACTATATAACTACCGCATATCTTCACCGAGTGATGAATGTGATGTCGAGAACAATACACGACTTTATCATCAATATTCTTACACGATGACGAAAAAAAGTAGAATCTGCATTCACAATCACCACATACGAGTTTTTCATTTGCAAGACAGTCACGAAAAAGAACGCAATTGAAAAAAAAAAATACAAGTGGCTGGTGGTGCCTCTGGCAGTCTCAAGTATTATTATTATATATAGTAACGCGGAAGAGAGAGGGGAAATATATACAACTGCGAGTCTCTCAGCCTCTTCAATGACAATGGAAATTGAGGTAATTGGGAAAATTGTTACCAAGTTTTTGTCACACATCTTCAGACAAGACGGATAAGAATGGAAATCACCTTGGAGATCGAGAATGTCCCAAAATAATCCAGAAAATTAGAGAAACGATTCATCGATGTTATGCAAAGAATGCTAGAGGGCACTCCTCTTAATATAAAACGAGATTTCGACACGGAAAGATTTCAAAATTTGAGGGGTCAATTGATTGAATAGGAAATCCCGAGAAGACATCACTGCATCACTGTAGGTATTGCTTCAAAATAATTCTATGCCGAATGGGGTTTTTGCTATAGACGATTTCAGAAAATCCAAAAGTAATTCATCAGAATTGGTGTTGGAAGTAAAGGTCTGAATTTCTAAAAACATGATTTTTTAGAACACAAAACTTAATTCTCGATGTCTCTAGACGAGGGTTCATAACGAAATCCATTTTCAATTTCGTTGAATTTCTTTGATTCTAGATTTTTTTCATTTCAATCTAACCCACGAAATCTATCAGAACAGCTTCGCTGTTGATCATTATGACGATTGTGACCATCAGAATTGGAATTTTTGCTGGGATCGGTCAGCAGACAGAACTTAACGAAACCCAACAAACGTACTCGTTCTACAACAAAACAACATGAGTCTTTCTACTAAATATCGCTGACTTCTGACTATCGGGTCACGGATCTTTTTTGTAATTTAGGTACATGTTATATATGGCGGGAGAAAATAGGAAGCACAGTTTTTAAGACCCTAAAGTGATCCGCGCAGGTTTGGCGACCTATTTTCGTTTTTGAAATTTGTGGAGAAATCGATTTCTTGTTATTTTCCGATGTTTGGGTGCTTACTAAATTGCAAAAAATAGTATTCGCATCTCGTTCACGATCTTCCCCGCTTCCGAGCGATAAATTCGACCTTCATCTGCGGCTCGGGCCGAAAACCAATTGTTCAGAAGCGAGCTACAACCTAGCAACCTCGGTGCGGAATGTGCTATTTTTCATCTTTTGATTGATTTTTTACGCATATAGGACCCAAGAAAGAAAATATTCCAAATACATATTTCGGCGTGAAAAAAGCTGAACTTTTGGAGAAAAACACTAGCCGAATCGGAAATTGTCAACATAACTTCAAACACTTTAGCTCAAATCTGATATTTTTATTGGATTCATATCGTCAAATTTACGTCAAACCCCGTTTAGAACGGATTTGGTCTACTTGGGATGAATGGAACTGAATCAAGTTCCAATAAAAATCCTCAAAAAATATCTTCATTCGCGCTTTGGGTGGATGTTGCATGGTAAGCATCTGCGTACAGTGTTTTGCGGTCGAGAAATAACTCGATTTTTTTTTACAAGAAAATTACCTAGTACATTTTGATACGAGGGCGGGAATGTTGGTTTCCGCGGTTCGAGCGATGTTTCTCCATCATCATTCGAAAGCGGAAACCGCACCCTGTCCGAGTGACGAATACTATTTTTTCATCGTCGGCGTAGGAAAGATAATCAAAAATCCATGCGCAATTGGCTCTCTAACGCAAAGACGATTAAAAAACGACTTCTTGAGGTTACGTTGACATTTTCCGATTCTGTGCAAGTTTTTTTTCTCAAAAATTTCAGACTTTTTACGTTAATAAATGTGTTTGTAACACTTTTTTATCGGGTCCTGTACGCTTGAGAAATCAGTTAAAACATGAAAAAATCGATTTGTTGCAAATTTTAAAAACGAAAATAGGACGTGGAACCTGCACGGATGTCTTTTGGGACCTCAAAACAGTGCTTTCTGCCCTCTTTTACCATACATACCATGTATTCAAAGTTACAAAAAATCCGTGACCCTCGATCCAAAAGTCGACGATATCAAAAAGAATGACTCATTATATGCCCATGCTCAATAGAAGATATAGTTCAACCATATTCCAACCTCACAAATCTATTTTTCGAAGCGTCCATCCGTCATTAGTAGAAGAGCACGTAGGTATCTGTGTTCATTATACACGCTATATCCAAATGTAATGAAGTAGAAATGATGACAACCCTCTGCGTGTATATTCCGTTGCGAGTAAGTCGATCCAGAGTTAGCATCCAAATCCTCTAGCCTGTGAGTTTATACGACCACTAAAGTTCAGACTAACGTCATCACTCCAAAGTTGGCAGAGTTCTGGTTATTGCAGAATCACGATATACATGATATGCGAATGTTGAGCTAAATCTGGCCCTGAAATCTCATTAGCTTTCAAAAATCAAAATTTGACGGTGAGAAATAATATATGCTTCTTGACGTTCATCGCAAATCTGCACAATCTAAAAAGGAATTTCAAATTGATGGGAATAATTTTTGGGCATTGCAAAAGGTCACAAATCACATTATCAACAAAAAAAGCTAACCAACACGAAAATCAGGAGAACAAATCCATCAAAGAAACCTGTCAACGCACTCGACCATCGAGTGAACCTCATATATGTAGAACGGAATCAAGCCTGCAAGCTTATCCCTCTCGATTTCTCAAGCTTCCGCCCTTCATTTATCTTCTCGACCATTAACCAAAAAATCTTCCATGTGCATACATATAATCAACCATCATCACAATACCACAAATTCATTGGCATCAATCCATACTCCATAAAGATCATATGGGGGAGAGTTTGTATTTCGAGAATCGTGGACTTGAAAGATGTGTGATCATTGAAGCAGAAACAACGAGGATAAGGATGAGATGCATCACGCAAAGACAGATAGAGTAAGCATCTATATAGTCGTCATCGAGGTCGCGGGAGATTTGTATAGGGAGAGGTTGGTTATCTAGGGGTGGATAAACGTCACGACGAGGTCAATTGCCTGCAAAGCAGCATATATATATATATATATATATATATAGACTATTTTGGATGTTTCTCGCGCTTTGAGGGATCGATCGATGCAGCTCGCGTTTTCCAAGTTGGGTCAGACATCGGGATGGAGAAGAGTAGGGCGGGTGGATGGGGATTTTAGTACAGCTAACCGAGAGAGGCGAAGTTGAGAGAGGCCCGCTGATTGGATTAAATCGTCGTTGAGACTGGAGAGAGGACCCGAAACGAGATTTTCGGCTTGTGTAAATTGACTGGCGAGTAATGTGGAGATTGATTGGGCATGTCGAATTCTACGTTGGCGTTTCTTCAATGAAAAATCACTAGAGAATTGGAATCGCGTATGATCTGATGGTTTTAAAGTTCTAGTGGGAGAATTGAAATGCTCAAATGACGATTTTTTGACATTATTGTGACAATGACCACTGACAAGGAGAGGACCAGGTGTTTGGGTCACCTACCTATGTTTTCCAAACATTTTTTTTACAGTTTTGTATTCCCTAGAATATGTAGAACCCAGAGTGATTTCGTCAAATGGGCATCCTGTTCAGAGCTACAGCCTTTGACATTAGCGTTCCCTCACGTTGAAAAGTGATGTATATAGGTATACTGACACAATGCTAACATTTTTGCTCGTAGCTCTGAACAAAAGGCCTATTTGACGGAGATACTCCGGATTCTTCATATTTTAGGTGGTACAAGACTGTCGAAGAAAATTTGGACAAGATTGGTCATCCAGACACTTGGTCCTCCCTTTAAGAATCTGCAGAGACGATGGTTTATGCACTGACAGTGTGTTTCCTGGCCCACTTTTAAGGAATTCAAAGGAATTTCGAGAACTTCTCAAGGATAAAATTTGTGAATTTTATCGATACAATGTAGAGAATCTCCTGGTCCGGGATCAAGCAGCTAGCAAAGTAGCTAAAACAGAGCTAATTCCGGTTCAATCGAGAGACATTGTTCATCGATGCTTAACAGATAATCGAATTCGTCCCAGTGATTACAAATATCGATGCGAGAGCCTTTAACATTTTGACTTGTCCATTCCCTGGTGAGGCCAGATTAAAAAAAAAAGGGGGGGGAGAGAGGTGCTATTGCTCAAATAGATCACATCTAATTGTTGTTAATATTTGAATATTTAAAATAGATTCATTGAGAAGCTGAGCCTGTTATAAATAAAATAGTATATCGGAGAGATGAATAAACTACTTTGAATGAATGATCTTCAGAAGTCTGACTTTCTGCTCGCGTTCATTCAAAAACGTAAAGATTCTATGCGTGGCAGCATCCAAATGTAAAATCGGCAACGCAAACGATGATTGGGCTGACAGCGTCGGAAGTTTGGATTTTACCAGCACAGGCGCCTGCTGAAATAGTATATTATGCGTCGAGTGCCAAAAAACTTTGTTCTTTGCGATAACTTTGTTGGACGTCGGCGAAGCCGACGTCCAACAAGGTTATCGTGAAGAACAAAGTTTTTGGCACGAGACGCATATGCCGCTTTACACTTGAATATGAAGAATTTCTTCCCAAAAGATTGGAGCGCGCGCCAAGAGACGATCCACACATAAGTGGAAAGTAATTCGTAACGCGTTCTTTTACCATTTATATCAGCTGAGTTCCTACTGCATGGGGCCGCCCATAGTATTAGCAGAAAGCTCACATGAGGTTGCGCACAATTGACCGTTTATAACCTCAAAAAAGTTGGCGAATACATGATTTATAGCTCTCTTGTTCCAATACTTCAAAAGTATGACATTCTTGTATCCAAATGTATGTAAACGTTGCAATGTTGATCAAATCAGTAATCTTTGAGGAGAGGAATCATTTAGGTTCAATTCTTCATACTTCTGGAATGGTACCCCTGACACTGAAGTATTTTTGAGACGGTTAGAAATTTCTTTCGTGATCCAAGCTAGTTTCACTTCCATGAAAATTATACGTTTGCATATCTTACAACAGAATGTTTCGGTGCAAGAGTGCAAAAAGTTCGACGCAACTGTCAAAGTCATTGAACCTTACGGAGCTCGCTGTTAAATCGGCACTCAATTCGTCAATGGTCTTGAAGTGTAAATATCGGTAATTTTGATTTTGACAATGGATAGGAGAATTCAGAAGAATTCAGGCTTCACTGAGTACATTACCTCCGAGCAAAAAACATCCATATGTTCATTTAACTTGAACTTTTCAACGTAACTGTGTGCTCTTGATCCCCAAAATCGTGGAAAGTCATATGAAGCTATCTATAGGGGAGAGTGGGGCAAAACTGGACGGATTTTACAGTGGGGCCATTTGACGATACTGGGACTCTGGAGTTCAACTACTGAATAGATTGTAAAAATAATTCCAGACCCCAAGGTCACCGCTTTCATATTTTTTTCTTGAAATTGAAAAAAATACATCTGTCCAAATTCGCCCCCACTAATTCGTCCTAAAATGCCCCCAAGCATTTTTTTCGCAAAATTGCGATAACTTGGGTTCAACTGGGCCGATTTTAGCCCACGACGGCTAAAAATCTTTGTTTTGTGATGTAGTTTTTGACTCCCAAACGGCGATTAAACTCGTCCACTTTTGCAGAAGTAGCGTGAATTTTTGCATTTGGAAAATAAACCGCGTTAGGCCCTTGAAAAGCACCCTCATGTCAGCTTGGACTCCCGGTATCGATTCGGGAGGTCTAATTGGTATAGAAACCATTGTCTGTGATAAATTGGAAATGTTTTTACGGGGCGGAAGCCTAGACTCGCCCACAACCGAGCTATCTCACTTATCCAATTTTGCCCCCGTCCGAATTCGCCCCACTCTCCCCTATGTATCAAATCATCTCTGGATCTAAAGTACATCTCAACCGCAACCGTTTCCGCATTTTCTGATACAGTAAGCCGGTGTTTGTACGTATCAAGGATCATGCACAGGTCGACATAAAAAATTGCATCAAAACGATTCTGATTCAATTCATTTAAATCAAATTGAAAAGTCTGACAGATTTCGTACATCACAGAGTATTATAACGCCACGCCTGACGATAAATGGCAAGTTTCGAAATAGTAAATGTGGTGGTGGTAGTGGTGGCGGTCGTGTATATAGCCTTTGGCCTCAATCGACCGAATTGAATTCAACGGCCTCGGCTTCTTCCCTGATGTATATTATAATAACACACACCGCTCACAACATTCACGCTCATCTCCCTCGCTCCCCCCCCCCCTCCTCGTTCCTCTTAACACATAGACATACATATACTAGCATACAGAAAAAAAAATCGCGAAAGAGCGACGGACTCTTGATATACGCGGGAGAGGCCATTCTGCTGCTGCTGTTGCTGCTGATGATATTATACTCGCTGCACATACATCTCGACCGCGTGTACCTCGAGAGTTTGCCTGCGCCACGTAGCGGCAGCTCATGGCATTGTATATAACAGCCTCCTCCTCCTCCTCCATGAGCGCTGCTCTCGCACTCGCGATAGGAATATAAATTATCAATTCACCTACTTCGGCTCTTCGCATCGGACCATGGGTGCATTATATAAATAAATATATGTATGTACATATCTGCGATCTGCGCTCTCTCTCTCTCTCTCTCTCTCTCTCTCTCTCTCTCTTTTTCTCTTCCCATCTATTCTATAGTATCATCTCTCTCTTTTTCGCTTCTGGGTTCAGCATGATTATATGTATGTATGTACATGTATGCAAGGAGTCCATCTATTCACGAGACCGAGACTGATAGTCATAATCGTCAGTCGTCTTCGTTCCAGCCCTGCACCATTTTTCTATTTCTCTCTTTTTTTTTTGCCAGTTTGAAGCCTCGAGGCTCATTGCATTTACGTTGAACTGTGGTTTTCTTGAGGAACGCGAGAACCGAAGTGAGTACGTCAAGATGGCAATGGGTTTGAGAAACAACACGCCTAGCTACAAATAGACGATGTGAACAGGGAGGATTTTAAAATTGGAATAGAGTCGAGAGAAAGGGCGGGAAACTACCTTGTGGAAGAGTTCGATATGGACGGGAAAAGATGACCGTACGTATCCTTGAGAAAAGAGTCAAGAGAGATAATCGACAATTTAACCTTCAAAATTGGGGAAATCACGCAGAAATAAGCAATGGGGAAGTTATACAAAAATTGTTCGAGGATCAAAGTGTAGAAAATATTGAGAGCATGTTAGAGAAAAGAATCAAAATAAGGATCTAACAGGAGTTGCAACTAAACTGGAACAAAATTGATATTTCGCAATTTTGGAACAAATACAAGTATCGGAAAGGACAAACAGGGAAAGAAAAATATTTGGAAGATGGACAAGCGCGCGAGGAGGACAGGCAGGTAATATAGTCAAAACAGGGAACACAGGATTCAAAAACATGTTGCGTGTAGATTATTCCAGGAGGGCCAGAACAGCTTGGCAAATGTATGGGTGTAAAAAGAAATTAAAGCAAAGATTAACGGAGGAACGGTAAGTGAAGTTCGAAAAACGTGGGATACTATAAAGTAGACATATCAAAACCAAAATTAGACAAATTTTCAATGCCCAAGTCATGTCCAAATTATGCCAATTTTACGTGGAATTTTGGGTACTAGCTAAAACAAAAATAGAACTAACCGAAGAGAAGCAAAATGATTGCTTCCTTGCCATACTGTTCGTCCGAAGTTTCGAATATTCTAAAGCAAAACCATCCAATGTCTAAAGAAATGAGCTTATCATGTACATAACAATAAAAAAAGATTGTAAGCATCTGAACTTGAAAACTAACTATCTACTACATAAGGTCTCTTTCAGGAATGATCATTTTGAAATTCTTGGCAAGTGGAATATGGAAAGACTGAGCGATGTTGATGAGAACCGACTGAGATCAATATCTGACTTGGCGTTGAATGACCACTCGAGTGCGCTTGCGACAAGACAACTGCGAGATCTGAATATCATCATTCATATACATTTACTAACTTTCTAACTCGATTTCGATCGATATATAGAGTTCAAGGGAGGTCGAACGATGAAAGTGTCTCCCGACTTGTTGGGGAGATACGGTCGACGTTCAACCTCATCAAGTATTAAACTTAGGTTCTGAGCGAGAAGTACTGCGGGACACCTCTTCGTTTAAAACGAAATAATATAGTCTGTAGAGCATGGACTCAGCTATCGGTGAAGTGATTCTGAACGTTTCCAAAAGACTGAAACGAAACTACTTTTTGTTAATATCCTATATATGTATATAAGCTATACTGACATACGTTGATTTCGTTATTGGCGTATTTTTTTTTCTGCTCATCTTCGCTACACAATTCGCGACTCTGTAAAGCATTTCGAGCTCCCACCGCCAGGTCGCGACGACTTTTCCTCTCCAACAAAATGTTGAGGGTGAACCCGGCGGGCTCTCCTAACCTAACTCGACGAGAGGACACACGGGGAAGACACTCTACTAACGCGGGAAATTTTAAAAAACTATTCGCTTTACTCTCTCTCTCTCTCTCTTCTAAAAACCAGTAATAGTTCTGAAAAGCGTGGCGTGACGGCTCATCACTAACGGATGATATCTGTCCTGCCAGAGAAATCATCGGATCTTGTAGGAGAGTAACGACTTACCTGGCCCCAGTCTCCCGGCGAGGAAGATCATAGTATCTCGGGAGCACACGACAACTTCAGCGTCCCAGTCTTTTAGTCCCAGAACCCGTGGAGTGTGCTTTCACCATATCGTTCGTTTTTGTGCGTATATGATCCCTAAGCGACATCTTGGATTGCTTCCGGACTCCCACTTCTCAGCATGCCCCTTCATATCTTTAATTTTTTTTTCTTTACTCTCTGCTCCTAACCTTATTTTTCTGGTCGACCTTCTGGGTAGGGTTTCAGGTTTCAGCGTTTACGAATTCACGAATTTACTGCAGATTTACCGATTTAAAAATTTACAGATTTAGCAGAGCGCATGCCCAGTGCGTTGCAGTCAGCAAGCTTCATTCTCATAAGTAGGCCCGCCGGATCGGGTCGCTGATTTGTATACGAATTTAGACAAATTTTGGGCTAATTTTTCTTGTGCTCATACATTTTTGATTTGTTGCTTCGCTCCAACATTCCAAACTAGGAAACATTGGACCAAATTAATTTGTCTGAATTCGTACACAAATCAGCGGCCCGATTTAACGGGCTCAACCGTGTGAATGGAGCTTGTTGGTTGCAACGCACTGGGCATGCGCCTAGCTAAATCTGTAAATTCGTAAATTCGTAAATCCGTAAATTCGTAAATTTGTAAACGCTGAGACCCGACTGGGACTATAACCTTCGGGTCGATACCCTCCGAGGAGGGGTTTTAGTCGGTAGGTGCCCGAGTTTTCCAGGGTGAATCAAACACTACCCACATTCTTGTGGGTGCCAATGAAGATTTTCCCTCCCGGGCCTATCCAAAAAGGAAGGAAAAAAGCTGATATTCTGCAGTGGAGTGTCAGACTGCGTCGTCCCATATTGCCGAAGCTTGAGCTGGCTTTAGCAAAAAGTCGTGCGAGAAGTCGTGCTGGCACCACTATATGGTCGCACGGGCACGATTTATACATTACTTAATAGAGAAATGATCTACTGAAGAGCTTCGATTCGAAGCGAACTCTGGCCCGTCAGCGTCACAAGTCTGAGGCGAAGTGCTCAAGATGGATAATGAATGAGCTTCTGATGGGACCGTTTGCCATTTATAGAACAATTCCTGCCACGGTACGCCGTAGGTTTCAATTTCGAATGGAGATGAATTGTAACGACAGGTGTGGAAAAATAGTCTGCAAACTCTTAAGCAAGCTTTAACGAGGATGATTTCTAATTGAGGACATGTAGTCGGGTTGGTGATTTGATTCATCTGGGAAATTGTCGGGAATATCTGCTCTGATTATACACACTCAATTTATGGGTTATGGGTTATTGAAACTGATGTTAAAATTCGTAGAAAAATTCACGGCATCTGTGGATACATTGGATTGGATCAGAAGTTGTTTGCATGGCTGATTATCCACTCACAACGCGTCAATTAAATCGCAGAATGGTATAAAAATTAGGGATGCCACGATATTCGAGATTTCTCGCTCTCGTCTCGATCTCGTCTCGCAATGGCGAGACGAGATCGAGGCGAGAGGATATCAGTAATTTATCGCTCGAGACGATAAGAACTTTTGTTCTCGCCGAGGCTCTCGTCGAGATATCGACAAAAAAACACTCTAAATTGTAGCTCATCATATTTCATCATATTTATTTGATCAAAATAACATATTTGTTCAATTGTGTTTCTGACAACCGACAGGGAATATTTTTTTCATAATACTTGAGCGTAAAGTTAGTGCGTAAAGCACCAAAAAAGTGTGTAAAGCAGTGCTTTACGCATAGCGTGTGTAAAGCAATTGCTTTACGCACGGTTGTGGTGCTTTACGCACGCTGTACTTTGCTTTACGCACGAGCTTCTAAATTCATGGGGATTCGTGTAGCTTCGACAAATTCAAAGTTTATGATACTAAAATTGAACACTGACGGGGAAAATTATGGTTCTTTTCGTTTCAATAACGAGCCAAGTGCCGTTCCCCCGTATGGTGACGCAGAGGGCGACTTTCCTGCCGACCCCGATTCATTTTTTCCGAATCTCACCACAGAATTATACAATTTGAAGTAGACAATTGTTGATAACCTCACTGTGATTTAATAAACCTGTTCAATATTGTATCTTGTAACCACCAGAAAGTCCTTTTTCAAAGGTAGTCTCTCGTGAATGCATCTCTTCTGCGTCGGTCAAATATAGTTGTTAAAAGATAATCAGGTAAGTGTACCCAACTTGCCCACATTGAGCCATTTTCTCAACAACCGTGGTTTATTTCACTCCTCTGGCTCATTTTATTATCTTAAATGTACCTATATCCACTCATTTTGAAGCTTGTTTCAAACTCTACAGGGTGAGCTGAGATTCGTTGAAAAATATTGAGATGAGCCAGAGTATTGGCAAGTAAACCAGGTTTGTTGAGAAAATGGCTCGATGGATGAAAGTTGAGTATACTCACCCTAGCATATTTCGCACCGAATTTATGAGGTTGCAGCTCGCTTCTGAGCGATTGATCGAGATATTAGATTAGAGTTATCAAGATTGCTGATACATCGATAGTCGTGCTGGAGAAATTTATGTCAAAAAAAAATTCTTCCCAAAATTCGGTTGAAGCTTTCATCGGATGTAATGCACTCACATCAGAATTTTTTGTTCTAGTGGGGGCTCCGCCCCCCACACCCCCCGCCGGGGGCTTCGCCCCCTGGACCCCCACCAGGGGTTCCACCCCTGGACCCCGCTGCGCGCCCTCGAACAATTGCCAGTAACCCTTGAGAACAGCACCTTATTCGAGCGCGGCCTCGGTATGCACTGTATTTTTCTGGCCCGAATGAGCCACGCCAAATGAAGAATCCCAGCACTCATTCGACCGCCATCATTATCACATGCTTGATAACATAACTCCCGGTCTAGGTAGATTAAAATCATCTTTAGATAATGCCAGCCCCTGCTGACTTAAGTTTGGACAAACTTGTGTCCATAATATGCTTAAAACTTTCCTCAACCCTGCCTCACCCTGTACACCGGCTACTCGCAACGTCGAAAATACTCCTCTTCTTGTTTCAATATTGACTGGTCGAGACCTTGTGTAGTTTTACAATGATTGTTTGATTGACATTTTTCTGTATTTTGGGCTTGTTAATGGCGTGTTGCTAACTTTCCGCTCATTATTATGAAAAATACTATACGCAACTCTGGCGAAAGTCTTTCCGCCCTCGCGCAATGCTTTCCGCACTCATGTGATGCTTTCCGCACGGTTGAGATTGCTTTACACACTCGTCGCTGCGCTCCTCGTGCGTAAAGCGATCACAACCGTGCGTAAAGCATCACGATCGTGCGTAAAGCATCACGCTCGTGCGTAAAGCACGTTTTTCGCCATCGTTGCGTATAATACTATTTTGAAGCAAGAACACTTAACATTTTTCCTATATATTAACTTTACAAATGGCCGCTTTTAAATTTGATTTCATCCATGAATTTAGACATAAGGATGGCTCAGCCGATTTCTTAAATAAGTCATTATCAATGAAACATCAGACAAAGCGCGTTCGACTGGCACTAACGTAGCTTGTATGTTCAAGATATCTCTAGCCATTCGGCTTGGTGATGGATACGTGTATGAGTGGTCCTTCTACGATAAAGGGATGTCCGTTGTTCCTTCAGTAGCTCTGGCAGCTCTCAAATACTCATTTATCTCTTTCTTCCAACTTCGGGACTCAGACGTATCAGTCTTAACCCATAGATATTTCAGATTCAACAAGTTTTTGGATTTCTGAATTTTAACTTGAGTTGAGGTATTACGATCACTTGTTGACTATTTAGCGCATATGAAGCCGAGGAGTGATCATATATCATCATTTTTCAACAACTCTCGTCGAGAGTCTCGCTCGATAACGAGTCGAGACGAGACAATAACGAGACGATAACCAGATTTTTGAATTCTTTCGAGAGCGAGACGATAACTCCCAACTCCTCGTCTCATCTCGTCTCGCGGCATCCCTAATAAAAATTGGCTGGAACTCTCAAAAATCGCTAATACTGATGAAAGCAACCCTAAATAACCACACGGCCATATTCCCTAACTTTGCTTCGCCCCATTTTATCCGCAGAACAAACATACCTAGTTATCTAAACTCTATAGCCGATTTTACGACGCTCAATCACTGGTTTGCAGTCTAGACAAAGTACCAGAACTATTGATCTTACAACAATGACTTGGGCACATAATTTCAATCTCTGGCATGATGGAACATTTATGATAGAAGGCTCGTGGAATTGCACGAGGAGGAACAGCCCGCGCGGTATACACACCAACCACTAATACCCGCCTTTCCAAATACACGCACCAAATTGGTATAGAGTCTCACACCATTGTAATATGCCCCTGGGACACGGCTCTAGGATGGATAAACTTTTGTAAATCAACACAGAAAACCCAGAGCCACTTCATTTCCATATGTTCTATCCTCGCGATAGTTCAGAATGTAATTACTTCATTCGGCAAAATGTATTTCACATAATTAGCAACAAAACCACGCTATTTGATCAATCACATGAGCCAAATCCTACTTTGCTGAAACCCGCAAACCCTCGCATACATTGCCCTAATGTTTTTTCACATATTCAGGTATTATCACAACAAAGTTCACCTAGAAGTTCACGCGATCAGTTACTTTCCTCTAGAAAAATTTCATTTTTGGCATTGTGCAACGAACAATCACCATTTTCTTCTCGCGGCTCGGATCAGAAAATTGGCCTTCAGGTCGCACCAATGCCAGACAATTAAGCATACACCTCGCTCGTCAAGCCGTTTTGGGACAAGGGAAATATTCTTCCCTCGCTGTACTCGAATGAAATTGTTTATTATGCCTCGAAACTGCCAGACGTATGTCGGTGGATAACGTCGTATGTAATAGTACTAAATCTCGTCCATGGATGCAAATGTTAAGGAACACTCGTGCCATTCATTCAAGTAATTTGTACCTCTTGGAAATTCGTATATAATCGGAACTAATATCAAGAAAGACAGTAGCTATTTTTTCTGCGCCTAGCAAGTATGATGATATCACTGTACCCAAAGGGACCCGCCATAAATCATAGGATTTGTGTTTCAGCTAATCCTGTCTCTTTGATAGTCAAACGATAGATTTTCACGGGCTGAACAAAACTCTCAATGGATGCAAGAACCGATAACGTATCGTTTTTGAGTAATTCGTGATAAAAGTAGCCCGAGCTTGCAAGCTAAAACAGGGTTATGCAATGTTTACAAAATGCTCTATGCACTTAAATTCCTTGTTAGCCTGTTCCTTTTTCATCTTGTGATTGGGTTTTTTCGTATTTTTTCCCCTTCGCTTTTCGAAGGTCTTGGCAATGAAAAAAAAGTCCAAAATCGCTCGAGTTCGAGAGAGCCAAGTTCGAGGGATTGTCTGCAGCTCCAGCAGAGCTGTAAAACAGCTCGCCCTTGTCCAGAAAAATACTCAAAGAAGAGCTTCAGGGAGGCATTTTCATGATCAACTGACTCTGTCGATCCTTGAGCAATCATCTTATACGAAATACCAGTTTTCTCTGATAAATCGATTTACTGAGTTCCCAAAAACAATTTTCAGCACTCATTTTCTACTGATGCGTGCAGCATTCCTTGAGAGCCTGCGAATCTTTGACTAGAACATGGGAATTATTTTTGGAAAAGCTCTCCCTGAATAAGCTTGTCTGAGGCTTTTCTTTTTGGTACTCTACTGGACAAGGGCGAGCTATTTTACAGCTCTGCTGGAGCTGCAGACGATGCCTTATACTTGGATCTCTCGAACTCTAGCGATTTCGGACCATTTTCGTTGCGAAGACCTTCGAAAAGCGAAGGTTAAAAAATCCAAAATAACCAATTGACTCCTTTGCAATTATATTGCGAGTCACACAAGATGAAAAAGGACAGGCTAACAAAGAGTTTGATTCGAGTGCGTAGAGCATCTTGTAAACGTTGCATAACCCTATTTAAGCTTGCAAGCTCGGGCTACTTTTATCACGAATTACTCAAAAACGATACGTTATCGGTTCTTGCACCCATTGAGAGTTTGGTTCAACCCTTGAAAATAAATCGTTTGACTATCAAAGAGCCAAGATTAGCTGAAACCCAAAATCCTATGATTTATGGCGGGGTCCTTTCAGCTAGATTAAGAAATTGCATCGTTAAAACACTAGTGTTACTATAACAGTTTCATAAAAAGCATTCTTGCGATGAGCGTCAGATGACACGGTAAAATTTGAATTTTAGAATCAAGAAACACTGTTAGAAAGTTTGACTGTAACCAAGAATTTCGGTTCAAGTCTATAAATTTACGAAAAAACTATGATTCCCAGCAATTTTGCCAATGTTCGACGATCGGAACTCCTTTTTGGAATAAATGAAAAAAAAAATTCGATTGATAATCTAGCATGAGCTCAACACCTATGTGTTATATTTTCACGAAATAAAACGCTAGTGAAGAAAGTACCCAATGGATGCTTTTCTAAAGAAAGGCGGATGAATAAATTACAGCTAGAATATCAGGATAATTTCAAAATTTGTACAGAGATACATAATATAATCAAGACAAGAAGGCATCTCTTCGCGAATATGACGAAGTGTAAATGGGCTCAGCTTCAGGAAAAGAAAAAAAAAGGTAAAAATCACAGCGTCTGGTTTTGGAGGTACAACATTTACAGTAGCTAAAAAAATGAAGAAAAAAATACTCAAGACGAAGATGGGACTAAGAGTAAGAAAAAAAAGAAATGAAAGCGAAAAAAGTAGAATGAAAGGCGTGCACTGTGAGATTAACAAGGAACGCAAAAAAATCAGTGTTTCTACCCACCAAATTCAAAAAAGAGTTCACCTGTCCATTTAAACCGGACTCGAAGCTCATAATTTTCAAGTCTTGTTGTACTCTTAGAAGAAAGAGCAAAAGAGAGTCAAGAGGGCGAGGAATACATGGTATGGAAGAGGGAATCGAGTCGAAGCGAGTCGAGAACAGAACTTTGTGGAGAAGCCCAGTAACAAAACTGAGGATGATAAAATTGAAAATTTTTCACATCGACGTCAGACGTAGTTAGAGATCTCAGAAAAGTTCTCGCATTATTCTCAGAGTGTCCAGAATACACAATTCATTTTGTAATTTCAAATAATTATAACACTTTGGGAATATCCGGAAAACAAATTTTCGAATATCTGACTCCTAAAACTGAAAATCAAATCTACCACACATTTCCATACTTAAATGTAGCAGAGAAAAATCAAGATTAAGAAAGCTGGTTTACAATGAAGATGAACTCGTTTGGTCACTTTTGGCTAACAAGGGGAGGACCAACCTAACTCGGATCTTGATGAAACTCTGGAAATCATCTTGTTTTGGTGAGGAATGAAGGTACTCAAAAGGGTTTTGTCCAATGGGCCTTTCATCTTTATATTCAGCAATGGAGATTAGCATTGTCAGTATATCCGTATGTACGACCTTTTGACATGAGCCTATATGGGCAATGCTAATCTCCATAGCTGTATCTCGGGATAGAAGGCCCATTGGACAAGACCCTTGGAGATAGCTTATTCATTTTTCACCAAAACAAGATGATTCTCAGAGTTCCATCAAGATCCGTATTCCGCAAGGTTGGACCAGCTCCCTTGTAAGTTTACCTAATCCTGCCTCCCTTAATCAGTATAAAACTCTACTGGTTATTCATTCAGGAAGTCTCGATCTCAAATAGATTTTCAAATTCCAAAGCACTCATTTAGACAAAAAGACAAAGATATCTATTCAATACTCTTACATCACGAACTCCGATAATGATTCAGTGGATCGGTGATTTTACCAGGCCAATGCAAGCTAATATAACTCTATTACGTGTTGTATCCTGCTTGGATTATTGATATACAAGAACTATTTTTATCACAATAACGAACGGTAGTTTTTTTTTTTCAATTCCTCTTTTTTTTATTACATCACACAGAATGATCTTGACCAAGAATCTTCTACGATATTCAAAAGTCTGAGAGATCTTGATGTTTGAGTATAATATATTCCAACGCATTTACACTGAGCGAATGATAATTTTGACCGACACCATATTTGAAGAACACGAAGAGCAAAAATTTACATAACAAAGCTTGGCAATCAGTAGTGAATTTGCATGGAAAGAGATGAGAAAAGAGGAGACTCAGACTTGTTCAATCATTCATCATCAAAAGGTGGAGGTAATATAGAGACGGGAAGACTTCTATATACCAATCCCAGTGTGACAAAACCTGCAGAGAGTCGCGCTATTGGCAATCTTTTCAAAACTCGATTCTTATCTTTTTTTTTATTTACACCATTCTGCAAACTTTTTTTATGAATTTTAGCAAGTCAGAAGAATCTAAAAAGCTGAAGAGTTAAAAATAGCTCAGAGAAGATACTGAAAAATTAGAAGTGGTTATGTGAGGTTTATTGATAAGTTCAAAATTTTGAATGTTTACCACGATAATTTTTAGTAAAAATTTCCCACACAAGATTTTGAACTCGAAAAAAGGGCACAGGAGCTCGTGTTGGAAGGTGTGAGTTGTAAAGAGCACACTGTAAATCAAAAATTGTAAAAATTCACAAATTCAATCTGTTAAAAGTATTTCTCTAGGTCAATGAATCCTGAGTGTGTATAGAACCTGATAAGCTGATTGAAAATTTTTTTAGCCGAGAAAATTGTCATCTTATCAATTTGGAAAGCTGTCAGTTAATATTTTGAATTTGTAAAATTAACAGATTAAAATTGTAGATTTAGCAGTTGAATCTGTTCCAAGGAACAGTTTTCCATGTGGTTTTTATTACAGATTGGGATTTACAGTGCACGTACCCACCACTTCATTTTCAAACACTCGTCAGATATGCGAGTTCTGAGGGGAGAAACGTGCTTGCATCGCAGATATTTCGGTGCATGCTCTCATGGGCATATAAACACCCATGTACCGAGTGAACAAAGAAAAAATCGACCCACACAGTTCGGCGCTCCTTCTCTTGTTTTTTGACATGAAATCTAATATCGGTGTCTCTTTCTACCTCCATACATCACATAAGGTTAGAATCGATGAAGTATAGTAAAGCCTAACACTACTTCCCTATAGCCAACGTATATATGTATAAGCCATTTCACTTCACACATCTTCTTTTGTCCGTATCTTCTGCAAGCTAAGAGAACGCTTGGGAAATTTACTTTATCGACTGCTTCAATCTACTGTAGGTTTTTTTCCACTCATAAATACATCTTTGTCCAGATGCGTATTTCCACGAGCAGAAAAAATATAACCATGTTATATAGAGATTTCATTCATCCTTGCGGGAAGTGTCTGCATTTTTCTTGAACGCTGAGATTGTGTCAATAAAATGTACAAGTACGCACGTTGGATAAGAAATGTTTAAAAATTTCCATTCAAGATATCAATGAGCATTTACACCTTGCTACTTTTCTCATTTGGAAAATCTTGTTAGTGCATTTTGAAGCTATGAAATGATTAAAAAGACCGCAACATCAAAAAATCAATCTATAGTATTGCGTGGATAAGTTCATTAAAATGAGCTCATAGGCTTGGACTAGCCTGATGCTGATGATATTCAGTTACTGTAATAATATCAGAATTTTCATGTGTGGAACCCGAGCTGGAACCACGCGATTCTCGGAGTCCTTAAAATTCTTTTCAATTCCATTTCGTTTTTTTCCTAAACTAATTTCTTCAGGTTTATTTCAAGTCCACTATGATGCTTATAAAAAGGCAAAATTCAGAATCTCAAAAAATTTAATTGAGATTGAGATCGTTCCTTTGACGCTACATTAAAATCATACCAATCAACGTGCCTGTCTTCAATTTTTCAAGTGCTTACGATCAACTTCATGACTTACCTAAGATACTCAGCTGTTCAAGAAGTAATTTTCCTGATACTAATATGATTTGGTTTGGTTATAAAATGAATTACCGATTCGATTAAATTGTTGACTCCTAGATGACATTCATTGAGCAAAATCATCAATTGGGAAAATTCACGCGATTGAATTGAAAGTCACGTTTCAAGTTGCTATTGATAATTGCGATCAAACTTATTATAACGGAATAGATATTTTATCTCGAACTTTGACGAAGATTGAGGTAAATGTCTTGTAATACAACTCATCCATTTTAATCGTGCATGCCAAAAAATGTTCCACAAGTGAATGTATGACTGAATATATCTGTGATTGGAAGCACCTTCATTATCGCTTTCACGGCACATCTGTCATCAGTCTCTATATACTACTTCTTAATTTACATTCATGATGACCCCTTTCACACTCATTCGACCTTCAAACTGAATTCAAAAAAGTTTTGCATACGAAACATAGACCGTCTCTGCAGAGTAAGGCTCGCGGCAAAAAGAGGAAACGTGCCAAAACGAAGTTCATTAAAAATTTCGGATATGCACCAGATGATCGCGAATCGCTGAAACCATTGGAATAATTCGAGCTAACAAGGAGAGCATCAGGTCTGCGGAGCACGGATCTTGATGAAACTCTGGGAATCATCTTTTTTTGGTGGAAAATGAAGGTATCCCCAAAGGGTAAGTCCAATGGGCCTCCTATCCCGAGATACAGCTATGGAGATTAGAATTGCCAATATAGGCCCATGTTAAACGTACACATATATAGATATACTAACAATGCTAACCTCCTTAGCTGTATTTTGGGATAGGAGGCCCATTGGATTTAACTTTTGGAGACACCTTCATTTTCTACCAAAACAAGATAATTTCCAGAGTTCCATCAAGATCCGTGTTCTGCAGACCTGCTGCTCTCCTGGTAAGTTCCAAAATACATCCTCATCGTACTGAATATGAATTTCCGAATTTTTGAGTTTAGATTTTCAGATGTTATACCCTCCGTTAAAAATAATTGAACAAATGGAGCTTTACATGACCGAACGATTTAGTATAAATATTCAACGCTATACGAGATGTCTCGTGTCGACGATTGAGAGCTCGCGTGGCGAACACGGCCTCTGATGCACGCAATTTTCATCGATTTTTACACCTCTACAAAGCTTAAGAAAATTCTTAAATTCACTCCAAGCTTGAGTTAATTGGCATATAATAAATTTTTTGTGTCAATTTGATGATAAAGATCGAGCAAAAAAATCAAACATGACTTTGCGGCTAAGAGGGGCACCTGAATTTTGCTTATACGGCCCTGGATCATACGACTATACCGCTTAGCAAACGAGGGGAAAGGAGTACAGAGCGAGGGAGGGCTATATATATATATATATATACATGTATATATTAGAGAAAGATGGGACATTCGAAGAGAAGCGCCTGCGTCGAGAGAGAAAGAGGGACTTTAATAGACTAGAAACAGCTGAGCGGTCGGAAGAGGGAAACGATGACCATGGTATAGTGAGCAGAAAAATTTTGTTTAATTCATACAATGTTCATATCAATCGATGGGGCATGAACTCCTCAGTGTCGTGGTATGACTGATTTTAATTTCTCAACCTTCAATTTTCCAAAAACAGTGAATGAAGGTACCCTTGCGGTATGTCTGGTGAGGCTCGAGGGAGGTCTCCTCAAGTCCGATCTCTGGCCCAAATGATTCCTGAGAGTCCAAAACTAATTCCTCAACCTCTACTTGAGGACCAAACAATTTGTTTATTCAAAAAACCAAAGGTTATTTGACAATTACCCTCACTCCTCGTTGAGCGGAAAACACGCGATGGCGTAGGTTGAGTGCGCAATAAGGCGCGAACAGTTTGAATGTGACAACTTTATATAGGAAAGGGCATGTGACTTATCTGCAACTCATAAATCATTGTAGTATGCATATCAACTTCGCAGAGACGACGATATGCTCTTCATAACATGATTATTTCCTTTTTAGAGACTTAGGCAGGCACAGTACGGAAATTTTGACTAAAATAACGCTTTATTGCGTACTGCAATATGAAATTAATAAGTATTTATTGCAGTATTTTTCTAGTTTGTAATGTAAGTCTTTCTGATCGATGGTTATGTGCCAGTGGGTAACAATGTGATGATGACCCTGTATTATCTTTTACATCTTGAGTCTTGACTGATCTTGACCTTTGTAGAATTTGTAGGTTATGTGAATTGTTTTAGTCTGGTGTAGTCTGCTAGTGTAGGGATAGGGAGGGTAGCCGGTAGAGTCTGGTGAGAGTGAGATGTGCGGAAGCAACATGGAGACACGTATTATATTACTCGACCTTTACTTTGTCTAGAAATTGAAAGCGAATAATCATTTTATGAAGAGCATCGTTGTTTCTGCTAAGTTGATATACATACTACAATAGTTTATGAGTTTTCGATAAGTCACAATCCCCTCTTTCGTAAAGTTGTCACATTCAAATTGTTCGCGCGTTATTGCGCACTTGACCTACGCCATCGCGTGTTTTCCGCTCAACGAGGGGTGGGGGTAATTGTCAATAAATCTTTGGTTTTTAGAATAAACAAATTGTTTGGTCCTCAAGTAGGGGTTGAGGAATTAGTTTTGGACTCTCAGGAATAATTTGAGCCGGAGATCGGACTTGGGGAGACCTCCCTCGAGCCTCGCCAGACATACCGCAACGGTACCTTCATTCACTGTTTTTGGAAAATTGAAGGCTGAGGAATTAAAATCAGTCATACCACGACACTGAGGAATTCATGCCCCATCGATTGATATGAACATTGTATGAATTAAACAAAATTTTTCTGCCCACTATACCGTGGTGAAACGATGTGGTGAAACGATGCAACATATATAAGAATCATATCAGCGGTGATCAGCGGCAGCAGTGCAGTATGCACTGAGGAAGAGGCGAAAAAAAATGACATACTCGCACACAAACGTATAAGAACACGTAACATGTAAGTGAAGAACCCGTTCCTCCCACCTTTTAACCCTCTATATAGCTGCTCTGGCTGGCGACTCCTCCCTCAAATGTTCTCTCAATTTTCTGTCCTCTTTTTCCGACAGCACCCTTTTATACCTAACCTCTCATCCACAATCTATGATTTGATGGTCTGCATAGACCGAAATTTTGGACTGCACCGTTTTAGTAGCTGGTATCATAAGGGTGGCTCAAGCTGAAGACGAAAGAAAGAGGGAGGCAGTTTTGCAAAAAGTAAGGGAAAAAATTGGCAGCCTGACTTTATATAAAATGGCAAAACGTGTCCGAGGGAGCGAGAGGGTATCTCTCTCTCTCTCTGAGCTATCGGCCCTGGGAAAATGAACAAACCGCGTGTTACCAAGCTACAGTGGCGCAGTCGTACGGTGAGCCGGTCGAACTAACGCTGGTTCGATTATACAGGCTTGCAGTATATTATAGCTGGTGCCAGCCCTCTTATTGGGCACTCCTAAAATTCATCCGTACGTACTCTGTGTACTACATGTATATATTTTTTTTCGGCGTTAATATATGTATGTGTGTGTGTGTGTGTGTGGTGCTCCTCCGACCCGGTGCTTTGTACATCTCAACCATCCCGACACGAGCTCAAGTTACTAGCCGTGAGTTTCACTGTTCTCGGCACTTTCCGTCACCTGATGCAGCTCAGCTTTTTCAAAGTGACGAGAAAAAGCTCACTTCTACCTGCTTTCCTCATAGACGACCACAAACAATGAAAACGAGGAAGAAAGACGATGGCCTGTAAAATTACAAGTTTTCATTCAAATTGTCTATTTTACGGACAAATTCATAACAAATGTTGTGCATCTAGCCTATTACTCAAATATAGTGAACTCTCTGTAAGGATGGCCAGGAGAATTAGCTCGAAAAGGATGTCATTTTGGCGGTGGAAGATAGATGCTGGTTTTTTTTTCAGGTGCAGGACACCCTCTAGAACCATGTCTACCACTTCCGAACAAATTTATTATCCTGCCAGAAAGAATTATTTATGATGAAAAACTGTAACAATCTACTCTTTTTGTGCATTAACGCCTGTAGCTCTGTGGGGATAACTTTGAGCGAGTTCGCTCTGGTCTCATCTTTGAGCCAGTGAAAAAACCTACAGATTCAAAAAAAAATTCATTGCTCTGGCATATTTTTTGTGGGAGTTACATAGGTTTAAACAAAAAAAGACCTATTGTGAACAAATGGTTGTTAATCCTCCAATGGTTGACTAATGAGGCCAAAAACTCAGACAATCGATAGTCCTCATTGAGGTCAATGAACATACCAAATTTGGTGACGATTCGTTGAACCGTTTTGAACAACCCTATTTGTTTATAAAAAATTGTTTTTCAGGAGGAATGGCGTAAATTTTTTATAAAGAAAGATGGTATTTTGGGGGAAATTGGGGCGATACCTAGAAGAGTACTTTCCAGTATCGCATTGAACGAGGCATTGAAATCATTATCATATCTTGTACAGGCGATTGTTGAGAGCTGATTGTTTACAATTTTTGCACACGCCTCGCATTACGTATCAAGGAGGCATGAGCGAGTAGAGACGAAGAACGTCAGAGAGCCGAAAAAATTCTTAATTATGGTTGAACGAGCAACGGATCGATAGCCATCGAGAAAAAGGGAGGTTGCCGATCACTCTCCAGGAGAAAAAAAAAATAATCATGAAAATTGGGCCCTTATACACGCGTTCTTATGGGAGTAAACATGGAGAAATTCATCGATTTCTAACAAAGAACCCTAGGAATCCCGAGAAAAAAATTCATAGACTCGCATAAAACCTCGAAGAACGCATTAGATTTACGAAATATACGGAGAGCCGACCAAAACAAATAATTAGCAATGTGACAAATGCATCTTCGAGAAACCACCAGCGGAGCAGACGCTCGATTATGATGCGCGTGCGGGAAAGCGCATTCCCGCGCTTGTGCCTCATTAAAATCTCAGAATACATCTATTGCATGAAGAGGAACACGACAATGAAACCAACCAATCGCAGTTTTCTTCCAAGCTGACCCAGAATAAAAAAAGAATGAAGCAAATTGGTCACGTAGAACCAGAAATATTGTAAAAAAATACTTGGCACCCGATTTTGAATCGCACGAAAGATTAGCTCTGTACAGAGAACAGCGCTCTTGACACGATATCCATACGATGTCATACATTTATCTGAATTCCATCTCTGAGGAGATATCGTCATAAGATGTTTTAACGATGCCTGCCGTATCTCTTCCTACACATTCTTCCACAATTGACATCCAAAAGAGATCCATCACATGGTGTTCACCAAATCTCCTTCGAAGAATTCCCTGAGTATTCCAGGTTTTCCTGTACTCTCGAGGTAAAATTTCCAGATTCAGAATTTAAATGAATCAAACACAAATCAGTCATTTTCAATGTTTCTCTTGTGCTTGTCAAGCTGATGAAGTGAACAGACTCTCTTTCGGCATTCTCTGCCTCTAAAGATGATATCAACGTCCTGTCAATAAAAACGCTCCGAGCTAGGGATAAACGTTGCTGAGCAACTTTTTGGTCACAAGCAATACAAGGGTCGAAACAGATCATACCAGCGACCAAGGGATGCAAAAATGGATCATGATGCACACTCCTTCGAGAGTAATTCCACGTAAATTCTGCAATGTTTTTTCTGACCATTTTTTCATCCATCGATGTGTTTTTTCCGTTTCATAATGTTGAAACAAGACGGTTCTAACAATTTTGAGTGCCTAGAGATTATTTTTGCTTTACCCAGATCTATCTGAGTGATCCTGCTACAAATTCGAAATTTGGGGAATTGGCTCGGCAATTCGCGCATAGCTTTGGACTGCTTTCACCCATCGCGATTCTGCTCACGGAATTCCAAAGAGGGCTCAAAAACCTATCAATTTATCATCTGCCCAACATTTTCAAAACCGTCCTTGCCAGACTCAAAATAATCTTAAATTACGGTGTTGGTGTAGCTTTTTAACATGCCCAGAAAAATTCTTCTTCAATCATGTTTTCGGTTATTTTTGTAATCTACCCATGAAAAATATTGGAGCATCATCTCTAAGTTATGGCTTCCCTACAATTTTTGTGTGCATTAAAAAGCCAAAACAGTAGAAAATAATTTTTTATAAAACTGGAGTTCCTTGCAGAGCTTTGAATTTGACTTCATCGTGTTTGTCGAGTCATTTTACATCGAATATATTCAGATAAACCAGGGCGATGCAAACAAATTTTGTTGGGCCTAAGAACTTTAGGATTCATCTTTTTTCGACACCATGGAACGGAAAAAGAACATGGAAGAATATTAAAATGAACGGAGGAAACCTTGCGGAATCGACATGAAACTACTTATTTAAAGGATTGCTCCCATTCAAATCGTAAAATTGACGGCCGTTGCAGAGCGAATGAATAGCAAGTCAACTGACACATTTGTGCAAATATCCAGGTTCCACGTGAGAATTCCCTGAGTTTTCCCTGAATTCCAGGTTCGGTGGACACCATCAGTGGTTTGAAAAAAGATATCGTCTACACGATAATGTTTAGAGGACTTCGAGATCAGCAAAAAAAGCTTATCGCCGCCAAATCTTCCGAAAGATATCGAAAAGAAATCGTCTACGCGATCCGAATCTTGATTGTTTGATCGTGAAACTGCCGCTAAGGTGGCTAATGTATCCAAAAAGCGACATTGGTACTTCCCTTTACATAAGAGTATTGCAATTTTATCTAATTTGACGCCGCGAGAGAGATCTTCAGATCTTCGGGCGTGTCTCCAATTCAAGCGCACTCGATCCCACGGCGCACGACACGGCGCACCGCATGCACACAGGCTCACGCGCCGATATTTGTTTTTGTTTACAAAGCGCTCCTGTTGACATTTTCCATTACATCTCTTGGATGTTGAGAGAGCACTATTACATCCAAAGCTTGCGGCAGCATGTGATACAATGAGTTTTTAGTGCTTTATAAACAAAAACAAAAATCGGCGCGTGAGCCTGTGTGCTTGCGGTGCGCCGTGTCGTGCGCCGTGGGATCAGCGTGCGCTTGAATTGGAGACACGCCCTTAGAGGAGTAACCACTCCTCGGCCCCAGTCTTCCGGCAAGGGGGATCTTGGTACTTTGTATCCCGGGAGCACCCGACAACTTCCCCGCCCCAGTCTTCAGCCCCAGCATCCCCGTATGTGTACCTCCATCATTCTGTTGACCTCTGTCCGTTTGAGCCCTGAGTGGCATCTTGGACCACTCCAGAGCTCCCGCTTCTTCGCAAGCCCCCTGTACCTTTCATCTTTTCTCTACTCTCTGTTCCTTCCTTCCTTCTTCTGGGACTATAACCTTCGGGTTGGCGCCCTCCGGGGAGGGGTTTTAGTCGGTAGGTACCCGAGTTTTCTCTGGTAAATCCGACACTCACACTACCCACACTTTTGGGGGTGTCTGTGGGAATTTCCTCTCCCGGACTACGCAAAAAAAAAATTATCCAATTTGGGGATGTGAATACGATTTCACTCTTCCAAATTTTGCTTCGAATTTTGCACTCTTATAGTGGAATCTAATATATTTCATTCAAGAGGTTTTGGTTCAGCCAAAACCGCGGACAGTATGATCCAAGAGTTGTAAGCTTGAAAATTGACATTAAAATCAGAGAAAAGTGAAAATTTGCGATGGAAATCAACTTTCCAAAATTTGTCTTATTTGAATCGTTTTAGGTTACATATCCATCGAAACAATCTCTCTTGGATCCTTGAAAGAGAAAAAAATTATGGAAAAACAACGTGCTTGAATATCGCAAACTATTTCGGTATTTTTTGCGATATTGTGCGCGGAATCGTTCATCGCGCAGAAGATCTCATTGAGATGTCTGACGATATTTCATTGTTCACTGGGTAGTTGGCTGTACGGATAGGTGTCCACTATTGATAGATGTATAACTCACCTAACAACTAATGTATTCCTGCCCATCGAGTAATGCAATGCAGTCCTTTTGGGGAGGTATCTGCTTTTGCAATGTATCACATAAGAGCTCATGCATTCTTGTCCATCGCACGACATTTGTCCGTTATAAAGAGGTGTATGTCAAGAAATGTTCAATGGACAAGTAAACACGATACGCACAGTTATGAATGAATGGAAAATTGAAATTCTGATATATTGGTACAGTGCTCCCAAAAATTTGACATAGAGAATGGCGATGGCTCTCTACTTGAAACATTTTGTGACATTATTCATGGTTTTCCATTTCTCTTTGACATTCTCTGTGGTTTTGCGAGGATCTTATGTCCGAAGACAGTCAGAGTGATACGAGCAATGTCGAATTCCATGATTTGATACATATATGATTCTCAAATCGACCGATCTTGAATCATCCATCTCAAATTTTCGGCAGTGCTATTCTAATATACTGCAACCACTTAACGACTTGTGGCCGTACTAGTCGTTACCACACTAAAGGTTTGCATCTTGTTTGTGTATTTTATCGACTATAGGTGTACCGTCCAAGTGGATGTTCTAGGTGATTCCCAATCTGTAGCTTCAATTTACTCTATCCATTCATTTTCAGTCACATATTTCTTCATTCGGATGATTCTGCCAATCAACAATAGTGTCTTAGACAGGTTTCTCTTCGTTTCAATGTAGAATTCAAGGGGAGAGACTAAGGCAGAACACATGATATTGATCACGTTATGCTTTCAGTTTCAATTGAGTCCAGTGGTTGATCGAAGGTAAGAATCATCGCCAGCCCTCTCCTTGAGACATTTCATGACTTTAGACATGGTTTTTGATTTCTCTTCGACATACTTTGAAAGTCTCGAGGATCTCATGTTCCGAGACGATCGGAATGATGATTCATGATCTGATGTATAAGTAACTCTCAAATCGTCCGATCTTGTAACTTCTATGGCAATTTAAAGTGGTTTTGAAATCATTTTCCCAAATCATCCTTCAAGACCGAAAGTAAGACTCACTTCAATGAGGCTATAGCGAAAAAACGTCCACCAGGGCGACGCTGATGGTCATTTAAGCTCCCCAACACATGGATTTTGCTATCCGTGTACGTCGGTGCGTGCTAGTGTGTATCTGTGTGAGAGAGTATGCGTCAACCCTCACAGACGGAGAATTGCATGTGTTGAACCACCAGCGCTCCTATAGCGGCCGTTTTTTCGCTATAGCCTCATAGAATGGGTTTTCTGTTGTCAAAACTACTAACAGAGGGCGCTACCAAATATCAGTGAGTAGCAAACCTCACCTGACAGTCGATATCAGGTTCGAAGCAAGTACATGAGTTCAAAAAACTTGAAGAAATTAAGCCCTGCTCAACAAAAGAATTCCAATAATAGATTTCCATTCTTATCATGCACAATTATGGAACTTAGGCATAGTTAACTAAGTGGTTCGTTTTCTTCACAAATAAAATTTGTTCTTCATTTTGTATTCCAGATATTCCTTTTGATTAATTCAACCATATACACCTGATTTGATTACAATCGGTCAAACAACACAGCGAACAGGTCTGCTTGTCTAGTGCACACAGTTCGACAAAGCTAATTTAAAATAAAGTTTTTTCACCTTTCATTAACCGTCACTTTTGATTACTTGCTCAAGTGGTGAATAACGCCATCATAAGCCTATTCAACTGGTACCCAGTTATCTGACACATGCATTATTGGATGAAGTGTTTATTTTTATAAGTATTGATACGACGTTTTCAAGATATACCAATGACATTCAGAATGATTCGCATTGCATGATTTACAAGATTAATCACAGATTAGAATTAGAGTCCTTGATCTAGACATTTCAATGGCTGACTGATTTGTGTATCATTGGTGTCGCATTTTAATCTCTTGAATATGCATGTACCAATTATTCGTGAGATCGAGAAATAGTTTTACAGATTTGTATGAATGAAAGAAAAAACTGTGCAAAATCGCTGCATAGTATATCCACAAAAAGATTGATGCTTGTTCATAGGCCGATCTGTAAAAAAACTTCTGCTAATTTCTATTTAACCAAAACGCAAGTGCTAGATCAAACGTTCGAAACTTTGTGGAAATATCGCAAGCTTAATTGATCATATCACAACTCTTTTTTTACTCGCTGTGGCGCGGATTCTGCTACACTTCATGAAAGGGCCCATGTGTTTGATATGATTTCTATCAAGTTTATCAACTGAATTATCATGAAAAGAAACTCATTCTCAAATCTCGATGAGTATTATTTTTGTTGTAATCGCTATAACTTGAGAACTGGCACAGTCAATCGATGGAAGTAGGCACGTTCATATTTCCGCCAAAAAAGGATTGATAACAACAGTCTTCCAAAATTCAATACTATTCATGAGGATCGGAAATCAAGTGGAAATGCAGTCCTGATCCACAGCTGCCGTTCTATGACTTGAAAAAAAAAACTTGCAAAGTCTTGCGCTGAGCAAATATACCTTCATTTTTCAAATTCGGAAACAAGTGCGTTTGAATTTGTTGAAACATTGTCATGTGATTTTAGAATTAAAATCACACAACAATTTCTTCAACTACATCAAATATCAATGTAAGAGTCAAAACTTTGATTCTGAGATATGAAAAAAAGGCTCGCGCGGTATTGGCATTTCATCCCGTATATCAATGCAATAACCAGCATCGATTCGAATAACTCCCCTTGAAATTTCCTCATAAGTAATTACATTATAATGTACCTAAATATCAAGATCGAGGGCGCCTCCCGTGTCCTTTCTCAAGCCCGAAACACCGTTTGCATCGCTCATCGTCAAAATCTGTTCCAACCTCATAATTTCGTAAACTGAACTAAGGTCGTGAAAGGAACCGATTATCCAACCTGCGAGCCATTCTGGCATCTCCCTCGATCATCATCGCAATGATCGATGCTCGAGATTCACTCCACAAAACCCTGTAACGCATAACCCCACATGTTTATAAGCGATGCAATTTTTCAAAATTTCTCGGATGGGCTAACGTAAAATTACCCAGCAACCCGGCTCTCTTTCATTCGAATAGCGTCCGGTTTGACTCGCGATATTTTGCAAGATAGCATTTCACCGTGTTCGCGAACCGGAACGGGCGGAAGCTTTGTAAAAACGCGTAAAGAGGCGCCCGGAGTATTACAGTTCTTTATATTCCGAAAGTCAGCGAGTTGTGAATTCTCTCACTTGCTATTTTTCGCCTGTAAGAAATTCCACAATCATTACTACAAGTTATATTAGACAATCAGAGTCGTGGATGGACGTTTAACACGTACATCAGATCAGCAGTAACGCGAGACTCGGGCACGTGCTACGCGTGATGCAAGTGACAACTCGAGTCCGGCCTCGTGATACGCTCGCGATGCCTCAGACCATCAATTCTCTCTCATTTCGAATTTTCCTGCCACCATTGATTTTCTATTATATATGTAGAAGTGATAGAGTAAACTAAAGTCCACAGGAACGGATCACGAGCGCGTAATCGCGTAAAATCGGCCCCGCAACGCTATATACCGATTCTTTTGTCCAAGATTTGTGTATGTAAGAGTGTAAACGCGTGCATGCGTGTGCGATGGAGGCCCCCTTTTTCGACTGTACCCACATCATATGTAAAGAGACCTGCGAGCTTTTGTGCTCGTCTAATATACGATACGACTTCTATATACATGTATTGTGTATATGTGAGTCGACTAATACTCGAACTACGGTGGTACGGGACACGACCATCAAGGATTCGACTCGAGGACGAGGTGCTTATTGTATAAGGCTGATGCTGAGAAGACTCGCACTACAAGGCCGACTATGTTATACTTCACAAAATATTCCCCTAACTTGTTCGAGCTTGGGATTGTACTTGAACACCGAGAATGAGAGAACTGCAGAATTTTACTTCAAAATTGCATGGAGTTGCACGATATCGATAAAATACGACATTAAAAAAAATATCGATATCAAAATAACCGGAAAATCCAAAATAGTATCGTGATCGTTGACCCCGATATCGAATCGATAACGAAAATATCGATTTCCGCTGAAAAATCTGTGAGATCCCAAATCTGCCATACGAATCGCGGATTTTTTGAAGATATTTTAGTTTCAAATCGACAAAAGTTTCGATTTGTCCGCGCGGGAACTAGATCAAAAGTACATTTTTTGTATTGTCTAACCTCACGCTGAATACTCGACAAAACTGTCGAGTTTGAAGCCCTGGGGGTCGAGCCTGGAGTACTCAGATCTTACCATTAATTTGATATACAAAATACAGTGCTATTTTCCCCGGTTATTCAAAGCGTGATCGGTGGTTATGAGGATAAACTGGGAAGTGTTCCTGAGTAATTTCTTTTGGTTCGGCCGATTTTAAACTACACTGTAAAAAAAGTTCCGACAAAATCACTACGCTGAGAGTAGGAAATCGGGCGACCTACGCTGAGCGTAGTCAAATCACTACTGCGATCTTGTAAATTTACAATTTTAATTGGCAATTTTCATAATCGACGCCACAAAATCACTAGCAGAGGTTGTAAAATTACAAGATCGCAGTAAATATTTCACTACGCTCAGCGTAGGTCGCCCGATTTCCCACTCTCAACATAGTGATTTTTTCGGAATTTTTTTACAGTGTAGATTCAAATTCACCAAAAATTTTTAGCGCTTGATTACTACTTACACAAAACCAAACTATAATATCATGTCAAATTGTTGTTAATTGCATTTAAAAATATTTCACATTGTCATAGACAGAAATGATCAAGGGTGTATCATGAAGTAAAAATCAACTCTTTGTCATTTGACCACGATGAATGAACAGTCGTGTCTTGTGGAAGGTTATCTTCTTACGGCAATGGTCAGTTGGAATTTGATCAACTAATGAGATGGGAACTCAGAAAGAATAAATGCTACACGTAATCTTGCCAGAATATAGCTCAAAGTAAGAATGTTTCCTTCTGAAAATCAGCATAAAACAAATTTCAGATTCTACAGCTCCCTGCTTCTGGAATGCTCTTGTGATTCCAACTAAACAAAATGTCTCTCCTTGATTTGGCTTTCGATTTATGATGTTTGAAATCCTTGAAAAATGTTCATTGCTGTAACAAAGTTAGCATGGAAGACAAGTATCGAGACCCCGTTCAATTGAAACCACTAACAAATGAATTCAAAAATACGCTGCTAAAAGAGAATAGCAGAATGCTTCCTCGAAGTGGCATCGAGGTGAATCCAGGAGTTGATCTCACAACCACTGTCATACTGATGGAAAACCATAGATTACTTTAGTTCTACCGAATTTCACAACCGTTAATTCACATTATTCTCTGATATTCGTGTTGAGTGAGTATCAAAATATATCTGAATAGTGCTCCCAGTGAAGTTTGGATATCACCGCCTTCTGGTCAAACCGACGAGATACTTATTTTTCCTGCCTTTTGTAAACGCGTATGTGTGTGATTTTCTTCATGCACCGGTGTCCCTCCATCTCCGCTCATCTCATCAAGTTGAGTTTTTCTAAGACTAGTCGATCATCACTCAAATATAAGATCAGTTATTTTTCAGTTCTCCTTCTGCAGTCGTATCCGATTTATTACAAGTTTGTTGAACCGAAATTGATAAAACTTCGTTTTGTTACACTAAAGGTAGATGTCGCACAGAGCTTATGAGGTCGTACAGCTCGATTTTGAGCGATTGATTTTCGGTCTGAGCCGCGGGCGAAGGTCGAAATAATCGCCCGGAAGTTGGGAACCTCATGAAAGATTTGCGAATAACATTTTTTACAATTTTGTAAGCACCCAGACATCGGAAAATTGCGAAAAATATCTTTTTCCAACACTTTCTTACGAGAATCCATCTGACATAAACGAAGGTTTTTCTTCGATATACCCTCCTGATAATAACTTGAAAGGAGATTCGGCGAATCAAAACCAAGGTTTTTTTGAGCAAGGTCTATAGTTTGGTTGAAGCGAAGTTTTGATACACTTGGTTTATAGATGATCAAAATGGAGTTTTTGGAGGAAATTTTGAGTTTGGACGAAAAACTGAAAATAAATCACGTTCAAACGTAGTTAAATCAAATTTTATTTCAACTGATTGATGCAGAATGCGGGCAAGTATTTCTTTAGCTCATTAAATGGTCGATAGATTAAATGACGAAGGAGATATGAGCAAAAAGTGAAATTTGAATAAAATGTTGTTCTCATATTTTGAATTATTTTCACGAGATACGTTCTTACGAGAATCCTAGATCACCTACACTAAGGTTTATTTGAGCAAGATATATCGTCCAGTTAAGGCGGTATTTCAATACAGATGGTGTAAAGATGAGCGGAATGGAGTTTTTTGTAAAAATTTTGACTTTTCAAGAATAAATTCAATTTTAATAATTTTCAAACGAGTTTTTTGAAAAAATTCGGTATTAACCAATCGATTTAGAATGCAAAAAAGTATCAAATTCGTTTATTGGAATTTGAATATATTAGTTTGAGGGGGAGATGTGAGGAAAATGAGAAATTGAAAAAAATATTCTTGTATACTTTGAATAAATTCTTTGAGGAAGCTCATTAGAGCCTTTCGGATTATCATAGATAAGCTTGCACAGTAACAATACAAATCAAGGAGGGAAAACGACATTGCATAACACATTTGGAGCAACAACCCCGCGTCGAGAGAAAATCAATTAAGACAAGTGGCGCCACCGTACAACTTTTACGCTAGAACAGTTTATTGAACCCTGGAGATAAATGGAAAAGTTGAAAGAGGGTTATACAAATCCAAAGCTTCAACTTTTCTTTTTTGAATCGGAATGTGGTCGGTTTTGGTGCCCATTGATTTTACAAAGGAGTGAAGAAAAAATGAGTGAGGAAAAATTGTGATCCAAACTCTGACGATTCTGTCAAGATTTTGGGATATTAATATCAATAATTCTCGGCTATTCGTGACGAGATTGAACTTCCACGATACTTATTGACTTTTACAAAAATAAAAATAAAAATTTAGAGTAAGTGTTCCCTTTTCCATCTTGTGATATTTTTAACTTGTGATGCTTGAAAGCATGTTTAGAACTCTATATCATTCAATTAATTGTGTGCCTCTCCAAAGAAAAGTGACTCGCATTACAAAAAACAGAAAAATTTCGCAGTGGAAGAGCTAAAAATATTTTGTAAGAGCTAAAAGGTTGGAGATGAAGCCGTATCCATACCACAGCAAATTTAGCGCTTCAAGAGATTTTATGTTTGCTCAAAGAAACATATTTGTTTCGTTTTGCTACTCCAGGCATAGAGAAAACGTACCAGTGATGACAAGAAGAATTAAAAATGAAGTCCTGGGTAGCTGATGAACGAGGTCACCCCTTTACACACAAATCTTTCTGAACCGCGAGTTCATGACGTAAAATTCTTCAATCCTGTCAAGATTTTAATGACGTGCCTAAAAATTTTCACGACGTTATAATCATCAATCAATACCGTAGCTCGCACGATTATCAACACAAATATTTCCGAATGTATATATTAGTACTCAGTTACAAAATTTGCGTACCTTAAAATAAGTCCCAGGCCCATGAGGCTTTTAGATTGTGAAACTCCTACTTATTGTTAGTTGACACGAGCAATGCCGATAATCATCTTCCTATCCTAACTTTCATCTGCCGCACGATTAATAACATGTAGAAGATATGATCTCACAGAGACTAATTTTCTAATTATGACCTTGAATCTGTTACATAAGGTGACAAAACCCGTACATCTATGAGATATCAATTCATAGTACACGTATCAGTCTACAACCTGAGAAAGGTGTCACGCATTACGGCAACCAAAGACGAGCGTCTCATAATTTTGACACGCAGGGATACCCAATGCACATGAATTCATTCCTTGACCAGTCTTCCAAATGCTCAAGAATAACTAGTAGATTCGTTTTTTTGCTACCGGATTACAGTACAATACATTTGTGTCTTGAATTTATTTAAAGTGAGAATCGCGCACAACTGTATCTTAAGGAACTTTTTTCTTTGCAGTAACTCAACTACTCTTCAACTGTAGAGTTCGATAATTGTTATATGAACCTGATGACCTTACTAAGATGCCAGTAATTTCGCAAATCTCTGGAGTATCCAACCTCAACCCTTTCCCTCTCAAATACTTTTATTAATGATGATGCTGATGATGATGATATTGGCTACAACCAATACAATGAAACACGCTCGCACGATTCCGGTAAATCGATATCGCATCGCAAGATGCTATGAGTATCTTTCACGATTCAATAATCAAGATATTCATTCGAAAAAGGCTTAGGAGGAACGTGCAAAATTCAGTCAATAGAAGAGACATATTTAGTATGTTACGCAGTGTAACTGGAATAGATTACTGAGTTCAAAATCAACTTGGGATTGTTTCTTTGACGTGAATACATGGCCGTTAGTTAGACTTTTTGTTACTGCTAGATAAATCAATATTTGCGAACTTTTTTTGTTGCTTACAAAAACCACGCATCACGAGCAACCGTCATTTATACTACAAGAAACTAAGAGTATCTGAAATTTGACCTAATCGGAAAATTGGTCTTGAAAAAACTACAAAAAATCAAAAACGTCACTGATAATAACAGTCATCGCTTGTCCATTTGCCTTTCAATTGATTATCATATTTGTAGAAATGAATCTCATAGATCATGAATTATTTCAACAATTAGTATTGAATCTCCCTTGAATATTTGAACTATTGATTTTTAGAACTCAGAAACTGATACCAGTGTGTATGCAAGTAGCGACTTTGAATCAGATTCAATACGGTAATGCTTTTTCACCTTCCTCCTTCCTTTGTTTGATGATTTTTAGATTTACAGCCATAAAATAACTTACCCTTACACTTGCAGCCAACTTTACCAGTGCCCCAAATATAATCTTCACCTAGAAAACATATAGTATGTTGAGCATAATTCTTCTTCAGTTATACTAACGTTTTGTCTAAAAATAAAAATGTACTCACAGAAGACACACAGTATAGGAGTAACAAAATAAACGCTCTCAAGCACGTGATTTTTTGCAGCAGACTGTTCGGGATTGGGTGGCTGAGTTACATAGGCTTTAAAAGACAAAATATGATCATTAAATTGCGATGCGTGCAAATGAAGGCTCGGGCAAAAATTGATTTTGATAAAATACGTACTGCAAGGTCCATTATCAATAGTGTCAAGAGCTACATAAGATACTTCTTCTTGCTGATGAGAGTCACGATACGTTACTGAATTTCCTTTGAGCATTAGGAATTACTCTGATGTACCTCTAAACAAAATTTGATATTGATAAATTTTATGCTTACTCCGCATTTAAAGTTTGAATGTATCATGAATGAGGGTACTCACCAGGTACAGAAATATTTTCCAAGTAACTCTCTCTTCTTTGACTGTCATGTAAGAGTGACAGTTCTTATCAGTTGAGTCTACAGATCTTTTCCTGAAGAAACTTTTTCCTGATATATTTCTGTATAAAAATTATTTGTTCCTATAAATCCCTTAGGCAATATGTAAATCTCATATGGGTGACCTGCAGTCTCAGTCAATTGGCAATTAGGCAGCTTGAATCCGTTAAATTTCTTGTGTTGATTCAAGCTATTTTTATTGGCATTGGGCGCTAAGTTGATGTGTATTTGGCGGGTAAGTTGAAAGCACTTTCACGTTGATAGTATATTGACAAAACTGTAAGATTGGAATTCATATTCAAATTCAAGTTTAAGAACAATAAAGGTTATTTCTATAATGTTCTTGAGGAGCTTAATGAAAAACACAGAGTGGCGCTTACCTGTATTGAAATTGTAAAATATCTGCTCTCCTTGGACTTTGTACACTGGACATCAAAAGCTTTCTTAAAAAATCAGGCTTAAATCTACGAGTAGCCTGGGAGTTGATGGAAACTCAACACTGATATCAATCGTAAAAAAGTGGTGCTCTGCTATGTACAAAATTTGAGCATACCTAAATATCTAGACATCAGTCCACCTTTGCTCCCTTTATCACCTATGCCGAGGCATACTTAAGGACTCGTCGCTTCCCATGATGATTCCTGCTCATACAGTAGCCTTTCGAGTCCTGGTCAACATTGCTCCAACTGAAACACACAAGCAGTTTGCTCAAAACCAAATTTCAATTAAAACCCCCAGTGACAGACAGTTCATTTGCCTACGCTTACCCTAACTACCACAATAAACAGTGCTCGTCAACCAAGTTATCCTCGCTAGATCCAACCTCCGATTACATTCAAAGCTATAAAAAGAAAATCAGTACCCACCTTGGACTTTCCTGGAGCTATGGGCCTTCATGATTGTCCTTTGCCCCGGGTCCACCGCGTCTTCTTCTCAGCAACGAAGTGTATAAAGCGGAGGCCGTTGCGAATGTCCCCGCGTCCGATGCAGCTCTTGACGTCGAGATGCAAGAGGGAGGAAGACGATTTTGGACGCGGGCACTGCGGGGAGATATTGCTACAAACAGCGGCTACGAGGACAAGCCTGCTGATGATGGCTCTAATCTTGCACGAGAAAGGCAGACATCGAGCCGTGTCTTTCTCTCCGCCAACGTTTTGCGTGCATGTATATATATATCTATCGCACACACAGCCACGATGATCACTATATGCACAACCAGTTTTGCACGCACTTGTGCAAACTTTTTTGCAGCGAACGCGAATGATGATTATATATGCCCGTCGGTGTCCGGCATAGCTATCTCTAGAGATATACCAAGTCTCCCGTGCGCCGACCTGTCTAGTCAGCCATTTATAATCAAGTGGTCCGTTCAAACAGAGTTTGTTTAGTAGGGTACCATGTTTGATTTTTGAAGGCCATTATGTGCTCGCCGTTTGTACTTTACTGCAAGAATGGTTGCTGCTTGTAAGGCGCATGGTGATTGCACAAAGCACGCATGTAAATCAGAAAATTTGATGTGTAACCAGGGTGGACACAAAGAAAAAAATTGGCCGGCCATTGGCACGGAAGGCCCGATTATTCCGCGTTCCGCCTGCGTTGTCAGCGACGTGTTTACATTTGTTCGATACACGCTATGGGTATATCAGGAATCCGTCTGTTATATGGTCTGGATGTTTACTGACGGCAACAAAGTTTCTTAGCTCAGAATCGAGACAAGTACGTCAATCTCAAAGTTGAATAGAATTTCCATAATTATGTTTTCAAAATTGATGTACATGATTTGAAAGTAAAAATGCCGATAAGACCAAGGTTGAGGGGACTGCGAGATTTTCAAAATTGATTGCAAAATCCATGTTTTCAAAATTGAGTAAATAATTCGAGTGAGTAGAAATGCCTATAAAACCAGGTTTCAGGGGTCTCAGAGATCTTCAAAACTGTTTGGAAAATCCATGTTTTCAAAATTGAGGAAATAATTTGAATGAGTAGAGATGCAGATAAAATCAGGGGTGAGGGGGCTGCGAGATTTTCAAAATTGATTGGAAAATCCATGGTTTTAAAATTGAGTAAATAATGAGTTAGTAATAAACGCAGATAAAACCAAAGGTGAGGGAGTTGCGAGAATTTTAAAACTGATTGGAAAATCCATGTTCTTAGAATTGAGTAAATAATGTAAGTCAGTAAAAACGCCGATAAACCCAGGGTCGAGGGGGCTCGAAAATTTTTTAATTGATTGGAAAATTTATTTTTTTTAAATTGAGTAAACAATGTTTGTTAGTAAAAACGCCGATAAAACCAGGAGCGAGGGAGCTGCGAGATTTCAGAAAATGAAAAAAAAATTTCCCCAGCGGGATTCGAACCCACATCTGCGTGGCTGCAGGTCAACTTGCTAACCACTCGGCTATCCGAATAGTTGACAGCAAAGGAACAAAAAGTATATATGAACCGCAAACATCTACATGGACTTGCGAATTCGGGTTATATATTGGAATTTATACTCGTGACATGTTTGCAATTATGAAATTGAGCGCTTAGGTTTAAAAAGTAAACATGAATTAGGTTGAGAGCGGAGATCTCTGCATAGAGCGCTCTCGCGCGCTCAATATAGGAACGCGGAACGATGGGACCTTCCTCCCTTGCACCATGGGACCTTTCGTGCCTCTACTGTCTGCCTAAAAGAAAAAATTTGCCGCGTCAGAATTTCGATCGAAAGTAATACGTAGTTCTGACGTTAATTCAAGGGGGTGGATTTCATGGTTTGAGCTGTGTGTTCGATCTTCCTCCATTCTTTGGTTGGCTATACGCGAGTACGACTATAGTGGCTATAATTATTACGAGAATATAGGTCCATTTTCAACACTCGCGGTCTCGGAAATGGTTATTCGTTCGAATCTCATTAAAATTGCAAACGACTTGTATCTAGTTACGTATTATACTCTTCTACATGGAAAGCTGCTAATTCGTACATGGGCATTAATGCGGAAACTCACCCGGAATATTAATAACCTTCTATTTCGACAAGAGAGCTCCGAATTACTTCATTCGAATTTCTCTATACGTGTGCTGTGAAAATACAGTTGGTACTGGAGTCCCAGGTCAATCTGTCGATTAGTTTCCTCCATTTTTGGAGATCAAGGATCGGAATACCAGTTCCGTGAACTGTAAGAATATTGGTGGAGTTCCAAGCATACTGTTAGTGCTGGCGTCAAAGTAATCAATATAATGGGTTTGCCCATAATTTTTCTTCAAAAAATATCATTGTACCAACGATTTTCGATAGCTTTTATGACCAGAATGCTCAGAGTAGATCCCGAGCCATAAAAGTCTTTCTTGCCATCGGATTTTTACTAAAAAAGGGATAGTTTTTCAAAATCGCAACAACGTATCCCAATTTCACTTTAGGTAGCTTTGTCCCAGGCAAAATTCCACTTGAACATGTCCAACCGTCAAGTACCAGCCGTAGGAAATTGTCTGGGGATCGAAATTTCGTGTGCTGCATGTATGTTTTTAGTTGAAAACTGGCTGGTGCAATAAGTTTGTCAATTTCGTGGATACTACATATGTCACCACATGTTGGTTGATTGAGAAAATCGCAGTCAGAAAAACCGGTGCAAAATTTATTTTCATCTTACCAATCTCAACTTACCTTAGCGCATTCGGATCTTGTCTCTAGACTTTCAAAATCTGCTCTTCAGACTTGCAAAAATCGGATCTGGAGCTAATTCATGTGCAAAACACGGAGACGATTTGTAAACAAGGATGCCAACATCGGATAGTACCCAACATGCCCCTGTATGACTATCTAGAAAGGGAGTGCAGTACGACTTTTTTTTACCCTTAGAACGTGTTTATTACGTCAAAGCAGGTCTGACGTAGTGTTTTGGATTAGCAAAAAACTCCAAATGTGATAGCACGACGATGAAGACGGATAAAAACGATTTCATGCACTTCACCGCCAATTTACATGTTTTTTTTTTTTTTTTTTTTATTTTTTTTTATTTTTTTTATTATAAAGTTGAGACAGCTCGTCGACTACAAGTGATTAGAATTATACGTGCCCTCAGCTTGTTTTTGAAGGTTCTGAAATAAGCTTGAAAATGAGCTGATGTAAATGTTGAAGATGTAGAGGTAGACCAGAGTTATTGAGTAAATCGAGGAGTAAATGTTGCAAGTTGAGTACACTTACCTTATCATATTTGAATACTCCGCGGGGTCTCCAGTAAGAGAAATTTTCCTCGTGATTTCTGAACAGCGAGGATTATTGCAAAAACAGGTGTTTTCAAATTTTGAGGAGGTCGAAAACATGGGAAAAAAGCCTGTTCTGCAATAATCCTTGCTGTTAAAAAATCACTAGGGAAAGAACTCTCGCTTGCGCGTGGTATCCCGGGGGGTTTTCTCAAGAATTTTCCAATGCAAAGTGACCATCTGAAGACGACCTCGTGCTCCAAATTTGCAATAATGCTGACACAACAGCCTCTTTAGAACGAGTTTTTTGCGTCTGGCGCGGAATCCTGACGCGCAGGCATGCACAAAACCAGCTGCGGAGTCGGTTTCTCGCAGTCTGGTCATAAAGACATTTCAACCCTAAAATTTTGTTGTTCAGAGTTAAAAAACACTATAATTGTACTATTTTGCATCAAAACACAGATGACCGAGATAGCCTAAACCGCTCGGAGACTGAGCTAGTCTATCTCGTAGTCTATTATCTCTCGGTCACAATATTTTGTTGGTCAAATCCGGAACAAACTCGAAAAATGGTGACACAAGCATTTTGTTACCACTTTCTCAACGATTGCTTGATTGAATAAGCGTACCGAAGTGGAATAAATGTAGAAATGTAGGTGATTGAGATCATAAATCATAAAAGTTTAAAAGGCGTGAGTCAACACCGTGCGTCCATATAATATCATCCTCATTATTTGCAAATTCTAAGAAGTAGGTTTAGTTCAATTAAATTATTATTGTACTTAGCCATCATCAAAAAATTACAATTCGCGCAACCACGCACTGTTTCGGAAGCATAAAAAATCGATGTCTTTGAAGTTCAATGCAAGGATTCCCGTAGTTATTGATTTGCATCAATAATGGCTGTCCTGCATGGCCCAATAACAGTCTTCAATAACTCAAATCTTTTCAGAGCCAAAGAACGAATTCAATTCCACCAATTCTGACAAAAATGTTAGGAAAAACTGACCACGTGGAGATTCAGTACTATCCCCAAGGATGAACATTCCATTGGATTTGGAATGGAGCAACTTTCTTCTTGGAAATCAAGGCAATTATGATACGGCTCCCAAAGCCCATAACTCAGACGCATTTTAATATTTTTAACATATATAAGCTCATTTTGAATGGTATTTCAAGATCATCAAAATGAGCTGAGGTTTGATTCCAATTTTCTTCCTGCTTAAGCCCGAGCAATATCTCAGGAGTTAGAAGATCAAAAAGTCTCAAATCATTAGAAACGGATATGTCAGGTATCAATTTGAAATAAGATTATACTTCGGCACTGGTTTGTTGAAATCATACGTACACCGCCTTAGATCATTTCAAAGGCCTTCGGATTAACTTTGGAACGAGCTGAAGTACGTTAAAAAATATTGACATGCATTTGAGTCATGGGCTTTGAGAGCCATATTTGTCTTGACAGAAAAAAGTGCCCAAAAGGGCTACATAATTTAATGTATCCATTATCTAATCATCTAGATTAACATGTCAAAACACGGATCAAGCTTGCGTTTCCAAGAGGTGGATTGCGCCATTCCAACTTGAATGAGGTGTTCATCCTTAGAGATAGTACTATAATACTGTAAATCTCCACGTGCTCAGGTTTTCTTGACATTTTTATCAAGATAGTAAGGGTTTTGTTTCTGGGTCGTTTTTTAAAGAATTTTTTCATCAAATTTTGTATTTTCACTCCGGGCCCAGATGCAGAGGGCTCTTGGTCTTTCATTAGCAAAACGTCGTTGGAATTGAGTTTTATTAGCATTTAAATACATTCACGACAAATAGTCAATTGCTTGAGCATAAATGGTATATACACCTGCAATTAAAGATTCTCAAAACTCAAGTCCAATGGGCAAAAAAGGCAGGCATAAAGACACATAGTTCGATAAATTAACCAAAAATAAGCTCAGGACACTTACTACTTCGCAAATCGATCAATTAAGTCGTTCAATCGGAAGCAGAAAATTCATCGCTCCATAAGAACCGCTCGTCACGCAGACCTCAAGCCAATCGTCACTAGTGTTTCCCCAAATCATCACCTCATCACACCATTCCGAGTATTCTTATGGACCAAAAAGTTTCTCAGATAGATGTTTACGAGAATGATCAGTACATATAGATATCCTCTTGACAATTCAACACATCCGCATTTGGCACGTACATAAAATACAACATTATCATCATCATAATACACGAGTCAAAGCCCATAAACAAACTGTTAGTTGAATATGTGCCTGAGCAATCGTAGCCATACGGCTCAATTGACCATAACGAAGTAATGTATATATATATCAAAATGACAAGCTGGTTAAAAAGCCCTATAATGATAGTAGCTTATATATCATTGATGTTCTCTCCCACGCAAGATGAGAGCATATATCAGGCTCATCTCACTCTGAGCCAAGACGGGCATTAGGGTCAGTGGCTAGTATCAGTGCAAAGCCAAACCATCTCGTATATCGTGATCAAAATTTTTTACTTAGTACTTGTAAAATCTTAAGTTTTGAGTGAAGACTGATTGATTCTTAGAGATGCAGTGTGGAAACAAGAATATCAAGGGAAAGATGTCGATTACGGTTTTCTTGATTGCTGTCGTTGCGATGCTTAGCAGTAGCAGCCCTGCCTACGCCAGAATTGACAGTAAGAATGATTGAGAGTTTTCTTGAATACCGAATATGATACTTGAGCAGCTGCTACTTTTGGCTTAAAGTTCTATGCATCCTAGCAGATTATTAATCAAAACTAGTCAATGGCGATAACAGATATAAGATACCCACGGCCAGCTGTGGAAATAATTCGCAAATCTTGAAACAGTGCGTGTCAATTCACTGAATGTCTTATTACCGTATTTCGGAATCCGAGCTCAATTTTAGACAAGAGTGCCTACATACTCAAATAGAAAATATGTTATCCGGTAAAGTATCAAAATTAATAAACAAATTCCAACATGTTTGTTTAAAGTGAAACATTTTGGAAGTCCTTTGCAGCGAATCAGCTGCCAATGAAGCTCTTTTAGAAAATCTCAATTATGGTTTGCTTATGACTCAAATTTTCATTACTAATGCACCAGAAATCAAATTTTGAATTCAGTGAGTTCAAAGAAATCGTGACAGAAAAAAGTCTCAGTTTTCTACGCTATTTTAATGGGAGAGTTAATTTCTTTTGTACTCGCAGGAGTAATAACAAAAATAATAATCATAATAATGACATTAACAAAGATAAGAATCCCTTGGCTGGTCATTCACTTTGCTCACTTGAACCGAACTTATCGGTTCAAGAAGGAAGAACGTGATTCTATGCCTCCACAGATAGAATCATTCAACTAACACAATCAATTCGTAAAATTTATGCAAATATCTGATGAGTCATTTTTCAAAAGAGAGGCAGAGAATTTGTCATTATATAACAAACACCTTCTTTGATTCAAAAAAGAAGATGAAAATCTGAATCATCACGAACAATAGAGATTGTTTCTTCAGGTATATGAGGACAATGCTTTTTCATCAAAAACTCTTTCTCGGTCGATAACCTATGCTCGAAGTCATCTTTGTATTGCAGCTGAAGATGATTTATATCTAAAAATCATACAACTCCTCATTCCTATCATCCAACTGTGAAATAATATCACTCAAAAGATCAATCTCAATCATCGCCAGGATCAAGAGACCGCAACTCCGGTCCCCAACTCCTTTACTTCAAAATCGGCGGTGAGCTATGGAAGGTTCCTCTAACCCCCGGTTCCAGTGAACTTCGTCCAAAACTGGTGACACGTTCAGTACATGATTTTGACGTTGACGAAGTTCGTGATCGCCTCTATTGGATCGAAAGCGAAAGCGGCAGACTTTTTTATCGAGGACTTAGTTATGATTCGAGCGATGCATACATGTTCCATTGGCCCACATCGAGGTTCGATCGAACTGGACTGAATTTTGCTTTTGATTTTGCCACTGAAAGATTTTATGCCATCAATTCACCACTTCCCATGACATCTATCAACGCCTCGAATATTGAGAATAGTAGTTTTGCAACGAGTGAGGTTAGTGTGCTGGATTATTCGGGAAGAGAAAGATGGATTCTAAATTCGACTGTAATCGATGTGGAAAGTGAGCTCTTGAGTGATCAGAGGTCTTACAAGAGGGAAAGGCTCGAAAAGATTGTTCTCGACCCAAACGAGGGACTTATTTTTGTTGTCATAAGGATAAGCAGCAAGCCACTTGTGATTACAAGGCGTAATTTTGATCCAAAGAGTCAGAAACATCAGCATCCCAAGAAATTTACACCAGTTGTTTGTCAGGTAAAGTTTTGCTCTCAATTACGTGATTTACTGGAAATGAATTGATTGGAGCTTGGATTGAAGTCAGTGGCCTTGATGACCTTCTAATAGCGAAAACAGTGATCATGGATAGTAATTTTTGTGTCTGTCTAAATTTTCAAGTTCTCAATGAATCAACTCTTGGGCGATTTCAAATTCTATGGCTGGTGGTGAACCGCGTATCGCATCTAGATCATAATCAAAACTTGAGTCAAAAGAAACATTAAACCTCAACCGTGTTACTTGTGAATCAGGTACACTACAACATTTTTTTCTTCATCCTGGCATCAATCCATTGTCACCCTCTCAAATAGAATGTGATCATCCTATTCGTCAAATGAAGTAAGATAAATGTACCCAACATACCCCCGTATACCGATCTCAGAACTGGGCACTCGTTGACCGTCGCGCAACTTTTTTTACGTTTCTTATGTTCAAATACGAGAAAACTAATCATTTGGACCAACCCGGGTGATCTCTGAGTCTCTGAAAAAATATCAAGTGAGTTTTTGCATTCTTCGTGCTTGCATTTTCAAGAAATCGCCAACAATACTGCGTTTATTTCAACCGGTGCCAAAAAATTTTGGTTCAACCAATCTTGACGTAATCCAGCGCATTCGATTTCAATTTTCAAGACCTTCAAAAATCTGTTTTCGAGAATCGCAAAACCTGGATTTGAAGCGATTATATGAGCAAAATACGGAGATCATTCGCAAAAAACGAGGCCAAAATTGGTGTGTAATACCCAAGATGCCCCCTTACTGTTATATCTCGAAAGGGTGTGCCGTACGACTTTTTTAACCTCCCAGAGCATGTTTATCACACCAAAATGGATAGGAAATGATGTTTGGAACCAGCAGAAAGCTCTAAATGTGATTGCATCCCGATAAAAACGATTTTATGCTCTTTATTGCCTATTTACATTTGTTTCTTTGGAAAAAGTGAGACAGTTGGACTCTATAGTTGATCAAATTCAGACGTACATACCTAATTCAGCTTATTTTGAAGGTCTTGAATCAAACTCCAAAATGAGCTGAATTACATAGAAAAAGGTAGAGGTAGACCAGAGTTGTTGAGAAATGGCATAACGGGGATTGTTGGGTACACACTTTCGCGAACTCCCAAAAATTCACTTTTTGGAGAGATTGTGATAGCTTGGCTCTGGTTGGTTAGAATTGAAATTTCTTTAGCTCACTTTGAAGGTCTTGAAACAAGCTTTGAAATGCGATAAAGTACGTTAAAAATGTTGATGTGGGCCAAAACTATTAACAAGACGGCTTACGGGGGGGGGGGGGTTGCATGTTGGATACCCTTACCAAAAACGTATTAGTAACGCTTAATATTAGTGTTACTGCCACATTTGTCATCAGATTCTTGTCCATGTTTTTTCCCTTCCAGATTCTCAAATACAACACAAATGGAACGACTAAAACACATTTAGTGAGCGGAGCAACGATCAGCGATATCAGCGCAAGTTTGGGCGTGAACCGCAAAGAAAGAAGAATATTTTGGCTTGACTCTAAGCGTGACATGATCGAGAGCGTTGACTACGACGGACAGGATAGAAAATTTGTCGTCAAAACTCAAAATGCACTCGCTCTGACTGCGTACAGGGACAAACTATTTTGGATATCCCACGATGGGAATGGTAAGGATGGCACAGATGCTATTTTTGATCCATTTAATGCATTTTCAAATAGAAATCGCGTCTACCCTTGTACTCAAGGTTTCCATGCATGGATCTGTAAATTTCTCTTAGAAAACTGTATCAAAGTTTACATTGAAACTCGTGGAGTAAGCGTTCATAGTTATTCTTGACGGAAATTTTCGTTTACGTCACGCAAGATCCGTGCAGAGGGTTTTCATATCTCCCAATCTCGAAGAGAGGGGTAGGAACGTCGATTACGATCAGTAACACACACCCACAAAATGTAAGTTCTCTGGTCAAGAACGGTGGAAAGATATCTGGTTCATTTGAATCTGCTAAACACGAATCCGGAGGACAGCACCTTTCCCAGATAGTTTTCGAGCTATGGCCATACATTTACGGGTTGCAAAAATACTTGGGTATGAGCTTTTGCGTTTTGAAGGCGAATTGCGACCTTTCACAGCAAAATTTAGGTCGAAATTGTTTTTGCCATAGAATTTTACGTCGAAAATATATATTTTGAGAATTTTTGTGCCCTCTAGGAAGCCAAAAAAACCTCTATACGTAATACACCCCAGGCGGGTATTTTCGTCGTAGACCAGAGTGGTAACTAGAAGTGTCAAAGCTAATGGCGGGATCGAATTCAAAATCAAATTTTACGTCAAGAATGTGTCTTTTTGAGAATTTTTACCGAAAAGGAGAGCAAAAATCAATCAAATCACACGGCATTAGTACCCTAAAACAGGGTCCGATACGTGCCATTTTTCACTGCGTTATTTTTCAGCTTCGCAGCATCCCTGAAGATTTTCAAAAAATATATTATCGGTATAGTATATGAAGTAGAATTTCATCACGCCCTTAGCATTGACCTATGAGGTCACTGTTTCGGTCTAGCGTTGGATTACCCCGCGTGGAAAATTTTATCACATCCAAGGTTTTTTCTAGCTCCTAAAGGGTACAAAATTATCAAAAAATACCATTCTGACGTAAAATTTGATGGCAAAAACGACCCCACTCTTTTTGTTCTAAAAAATCAGAATTTGTCTCTAAAACGTAAAAACTCATACCCAGGGACCGTATAATAAAACTGCCGGCATAGGTGTCGCTGACCGCTAATCTGTAATTTTCACGGCATCCGCTAAATCGAACGCAAAAATATCAGTTTGACTTTTGAGTTTTTTGCAGATTTAAAGTCTTACAGGTTAGGGATAAACACTTTTGAAAAATTGAAATATTGATAATGTGTTGTTGAGCAGGTTTAACGGCATCCGCTAAATCGAACGCAAAAATATCAGTTTGAGTTTTGAGTTTTTTACAGATTTAGAGTGTTACAGGTTAGAGATAAACACTTTTGAAAAATTGAAATTAATAATGTTTTGTCGAGCAGGTTTAGTGAGTGGGCTCGTCTGTACATACATGAATCCTGGATTTGAAGACACCACACAGATAAATGAGCCTGTATGGATGATTCTTTGTGGAAAATGTCTAGAAAATGTCTCTGCCAAAACCACTACTCCTGACTCTTGTCCTTGTCTCTCAACACACTCGAAATGCAATTCAAAATGAACATCAATCTATTAAACTTTGCTCAGCCAACGTTTAATCAAGAATCAGTCCTCCAATTTGCAGATGTCGTAAAAATTACAGGAAGGTCCTTTTATAATTTAGCGATTGGTACCACCTATGCTGGTAATTTTGTAACACGGCCTCTGTAAGTCTGTAACCCATAAGGGTGCGGCTACGTGCAGGCGTTTGAGTCGATTCTGAGACAGCGGGACAGCGCCTTTATCGGAGGCTGCGGAGATGTTTGCTTCAAATTAGGGAGGAAAACGGCTTAAAAACGAGCACCTGTAGCCACTGCCTAAGTATGTCCATGACTCGAAAAAAGCCAAGGGAAGTCGCTGTTCTGAGTTTGGGATCATGTCGTAAATACCTTCAATGTTTTTTCTGATCAGAAAACTTTTTCTTGTGGGCCTGTGTAAGCAATATTTTGAATCATATATGAAATGTATACAGAAAATTCACCCTGCTCGTTCTCCACTTCACTTGAGATGTAAATAGCTCATTTTTTATGACACCGAAAGGACACAGAAACAATTGATTCAGCAGCTAAAATTAGTTCATTCACAATCTCTACAGATTACACTATCTAAGAATGCTGTGAGTGGCTTGACACTTCCTGAAACAAATCATTGTGGTGCATGGCTTGGAATGATGTCTGTGTCGTATTCAAAATTATGGTACATAGGCCTGAACAATTACGAACAAAACTCACTGCATCATTACTCTCAGAGATTTTCAGAAATCTCGTGAGGGTGACCCACCCCCTCCCGATCCTTCCCCCAGATGAGTTCAGAATTATTTATCTCAAACGTTGATGGAAAAATGAACGCCTCGGAGCTAGAGATGAAATTCAACTCGTGTTGGAGGTGTCTTGTAATGAGGTACACCTGCGTGTAAAATTACTAGCAGATATGAGCGCGTTCACCGCGACGAGATACATCGTTGGGTCCCGTCGCACACAGAGAAAGAAGTGCGATTTTCGCTAGGATTTTCTACGTCGTAGCTACACGATTCATCGAATAATCATCATCTTGCAGATAATACGAAAATTTTTCCCCTAGATTTACAGATTCAGTTTTCAGACGTTTATTCGATGATAAGCATCAAACTCTTATTATCACTGATATGAGTAAAGACTTGAAAAGTAATATTATGTGAGGAATTTCATGGCTCCTCGAGAGCCCCTCTAGAACTCATAACCCATCTGCATCAGCTCTAACTCCCATCGAATATGTTGTAAATCAGAATAATACGCATAACAAATCCATTATTCCTCCGTATAAGCTTTAGGCGATAATATGAGCTTGAAGACATTTTCACCCCTATTTAGACGTCAAGTTCGAGACGGTTACCCCTAGCGTTATGGGGCAAGTCCGCGTAAACGTCAACCGTCTCGTGACGGACTCAAATTTGAGTTTTACGGAGTAGATAAGAAATATCATGCCGTAGATCTCGTCGAACTAGCTCACACTTTTGCGGAATAGTACAAGCTCGACGATGGGGAGTTCAATTTTCTCGGTTTTAATCCAACTACTGGAAAAAGTATGAGTAAAAAATGGCAATTTGTGCGCGTGACACCCGTTACGCTCGTATTTTGCAAATTCTGCAGTTGCCAAATGTAAAACTGAGATTCGTGAAGCCAGGACATTACTGTTTCAGGTTATCGAATCATTTCCCGTAGAGATCAAATTTTTATCATATTAGAGTCCTATATTTTTGAATTTGTGGTGCGTAACGGTGTCACGCCTCCTTTGCGGACTTGCCCATGAGTAAAAAGGCTTCAAGCGATTGTGCTTTGTTTGCATTAAAGTTTCCATAATGATGACTGAGTAATACAAGATACGGGGTGATGTTCAATAAATCATTGATATGTATGTTAGATTGATTTCGACAAACAATGTTGCCAAGATTAATGACTATCTTATGGGAATTTCCCATTGTTACGACGAGAAATTTTCAAACATTTGTCACACAAGAACAAACAGAATGAATCATATCTTGTCCAAACATAATAAATTGTAGACCTATTAAAACATGCTATTTCACAGACGTTTGGACAAATGGAGGTACAAAGTTCATATGGCTATATCAATCGTGGTCCAACACTTACGAGGGGAGGACCAGACCTTTGGATCACCAATCTTGTCCAAAAATTTTTTACAGTTTTGTATTACCTAGAATATGAAGAACCCAAAGCAAATCTGTCAAATGGGCCCCCTGTTCAAAGTTACAGCCCATGACATTAACATTGCCCATATAGGCCCGTGTCAAAAAGTGATATATATAGGTATACTGGCAACGCTAACAATTTTGCTTGTAGCTCTGAACAGAAGGCCCATCCGACGGAGTTACTCTGGATTCTTCATATTCTAGGTGTCACAGAACTGTAAAAAAAATTTTGGGAAGGATTGGTGATTCAAAGATCTGGTCCTCTCCTTGTTAGTGCTCTTATCAATGTTTCTCTCAAAAAGTATTTTATGATATATCACGAGAAAAAAATCTCGCCAGGTTTCTATAGAAAAGTAAATTGTTTGAGATGAATGCATACGTCACTTTCCAACTCGTCGGGATTTCTTGACTACAATTAGTATGATCTCTCTTTATACACAGGGTCAAGGGAATTAATAATAGAATTATCTGCCAGAGCATGAAATAAAAGATGAGAATTATTCCACACACCTAATTAAATTTTTCCGAAAATTCAACAGGTTCGCTAGTCCTGAGTAGCTGCCAATTGGCTGCACATGTCTGTCGCGAGAGGGACGTTCGACCTCGTGTTCTTCCTTCTCCCAGCTATCCTCATTTATCCTCCTCAAGCCAACCAGAAAATCATCAAAACCTGCCTCAATACAACTCGTCCATCAATCCAAAAGTGAGTCTCAGATGGTCAGTCGCAGAACTTCAGCCACCTCTGAGCGCATGCGACCCTGAGTACAGCTTGGCCTACTGCGAGTTCATGTGTTTACGAGCACCCAGAAGGCTCACCAAAAGAGCATGTTCGTGTCGTTTGGGTCCAAGATCATGTCCAGATTCTACAGGACGACAGCAACGTGACAGAAGACAGATCTACGAATGGGACGACCGTTGGGAATCAATGAATACACCACAGCCGACCATTAGATCCGATCCGCAACAGGATGCTTTATCTCTAAGTGGACTCAACATACCTTTGTACATACTCTATCATGGAAAGTAGCTACTTTTTGGAATTGAATTCTTGTATGGTGGGATTAACGAATGTTGGGATTGGTTTCCTGGACATTTGTAGACTATTTTTAAGATTTATGACGCATTGAACACTGCTAGCGTTTTTGCACGAAAAGAGCGACGAATCACTCACTCACTGCGTTATGAATGTATTTTTCGTAAAGTTTTACCATTTTTATAACAGCTGATGTATCTGAAGTCACGCTATGTTCCCAAGCCGATGATCGTGTATACCTGACTCATTATAATAGAGAATGATCACGAGTATCTATTTCATTCATTTTTACCGAAAGCAATGGTATCAGCTGTTTTTTGAATAGTTTGCAATAGCATTGTACATCTGGTGGAACTTGGTTCGGTGTGAACTTGTTGAGCGAGTTGGGTGCATTTTATGTGGTTGATGGCGAGTATAGTGTATGAGTAATTCATCGGAAATTTCGATATTTGAGGATCGAAAATGTGCCAACCCCGAATCTCACTGCCATAGATTCTAAGATGTATTTTTCGACTTCCTGCAATATATGATGCACAATTTTACTTGCTCATCACGGATATACAGTGCCCGACAAAATTGAGTGGACAGTATGCAAAAATTCACAGATCAGTGACTCAGGCCAACTCTGGAAGGTTTATGCCGCTAAATTATGCACAATTGGATCCCCGAGCATCTCACATTTACTCATGAAGAACGGCGACTTCAACAATTTGCGTGGTGGAAATGCAGAAGGCATAATGTACGAGCACCTCGATTTACGATCGGACAGAATTGAGTGGACACGCACTGAAAAGTCTTTAGAAAACTAAATAGACCATCCGCCCATGCATATAGGGCTCTCTAGTGACCAGAGCAATCCCGTAATCACTAATGCTCGTCCATCGATGGGTATGGGTTTCGCGGAATCTCGTTACACGTGATGAAAGGGCCGGAGATGAAATTCTTCAGATTTCTCTTCAATTTGACTGCGAAAAATGCATCAACGCGCTGCATTGGAATGGGAGGACTCAAGAATGAAGGGAATTATGGGATACCAGTCCTGGTAGTCCGTTCTTGTGGCCGTCTTATCAAGATCTTGGATGAAAGTTGTCCAAAATCGCTTGGAAAAGAACACAGAAAAGAGGGAATACTCAAACAAAAGGATTCAACCTGATAGCGGCTAGACGGAATCAAATTCAAATCTTCAGTTGGATGTAACCGTGGAGTTTTTCACTTGTTGGACGCAAAAATCTCGAGCTGAGATAGTGGTCAGATGGGTACAATCATCACTTTAGATGAAGGGTGGAAGGATAGAACCCAATATGTGAACGTAGATGATCAAATGAGTCCCAAATTCTTCAAAATGAGCTGGAATTGATTCCAAACCACACAGTTATCAATTCCAAGCATTTGAGAACCATCCGACCATCTACGTTTACATTATTAGCCTTTACTCTCCTACCCTTCGTCTGGGACGATGATTGTACCCATCTGACCACTATCTCAGCTCGAGATTTTCGTGTCCAACAATTGAATAAATTCCATGGGTACATCCAACTGAAGATTCGAATTTGATTCCGTCTAGCCGCTATCAGGTTGAATCCTTTTCTTTGAGTATTTCCTCTCTTCTGTGTTCTTTTCCAGGCGATTTTGGACAACTTTCATCCAAGATCTTGATAAGTCGGCTACAAGAACGGACTACCAGGACTGGTATCCCATCATTCCCTCTATCCTTGAGTCCTCCCATTTCAATGCAGCGCGTTGATGCATTTTTCGCAGTCGAATTGAAGAGAAATCTGAAGAATTTCATCTCCGGCCTTTTCGTCACGTGTAACGAGATTTCGCGAAACCCATACCGATCGATGGACGAGCATTGGTGATTACGGGATTGCCCTGGTCACTAAGACAGCCCTATATGCATGGGCGGATGGTCTATTTAGATTTCCAAAGGCGTGTCCACTCAATTCTGTCCGATCGAAAATCGAGGTGCTCGTACAAAATTTTGCCTTCTGCAGTTCCACCACGCAAATTGTTGAAGTCGCCGCTCTTCATGAGTAAATGTGAGATACTCGGGGATCCAATTGTGCATAATTTAGCGGCATAAACCCTCCAGAGTTGGCCTGAGTCACTGATCTGTGAATTTTTGCATACTGTCCACTCAATTTTGTCGGGGACTGTAGATGTTTCCAATCATCGGTAGCATAAGAGTCTCTTTACCCTTTCCTAGATGAGAATAACACAAATGACACGGTAGCGTGGCACGGGTCAGACGATTTTGAGGCCGCACGCACGGACCTGACGTTTTGCCACGAAAATTCATCTCACGGCCAAACGGTTTGAGCTACGAGGTTGAGTTTTCAGGATTTCATTTCACATTAGATTTCTTGCGGGAAAAGCTGTCTGTGATCTCTGTTGCCTCGCGTTTCAGGATACGAACCCCACCAGAAAATTTAGCAAAAGTAGATTTCCACCGAAAAATACTCCCCAAAACGTGGAATTCGATCTCTTTGGTTATTTTCGGATATAGAATACTTGCATCTGACGATGAGCTTTGAGAACGAATTGGTTGGGCAGGCCTGGGGAATGATACCATTATATTTGATAAGTTCGCCCGCTCGAATCGCGAACGGCCCCACTGCCGCGCTTTATACTTTGACAAAGTCCGAAAAAAAGAAAAACCACAAGGCGCAAACCTGATATTTTGATCCCTTTTTCGATTATATTTCTTTCGTAAACATGGATCGAAATACTCACAAATGTGCCAGAAAGAGCACAAAAAATTCATTAAAAATGACTCGAGCTATTTTTTCTCGAGCGTTCTAAGGGTGCGTACAAGGTGACACGCGTTGTTTCAAAGTCTCAACGGAGGTATTCATACACCCGAATTTTTGATAATTCTTACCAGGTGCACCATTGTTCCAAGAATAAGTGACTTTTTGATACACTGTGCATAAAAGTGTACTGGCTCACAGTTTGTCGACTTTTACTCATAGTTCATCAAAAAGTATACTTTGATGTATGTACAGGAGTTACGCTACATTATTGCCCTGGGCCACGCCCTGGATGCGTACGTTCAGTTCGGGCGCCAGAAATGAGCCTGCGAGCACAGGGCAATAATAAATTTTCATCACGAGAACCCTAAAACCGGGTTTGAAATCGGCACTTTTAGGTTAGAATGATCGAAAACCTATTTTTTGCGTCTTCGGGATAACTCCGACTCTAGCATACGGCTCGGGTCGGAACTCCATCACTCGGAAGCGAACAAGAGTTTTTACACCCTTGTAAAGTAAAACTAGGGGTACCGGGACACCGGAAATGGCGATTTCCACTTTGGGCTGTCAAAGATGAACTTGTTATGTTCCGATCATGAAATTTTTTCTCTTACGTCTAAGTATAATATTCACCTTCATGAATCAAGAAGAAAAATGGCCAAAAGTGTTCCGAAATTATCACAAAAGCCAATTTTCTGGAGACCTGATTTGGCCCAACACTGGGACACGATTTGTGGTTTGACCTAGTACTACGACGGTCAAATGTACCAGTACTGGGACAGGAAACGTTGCTCCGAATTGTACATTGAAAATTTCATCACAGTTACATACAAATATTGAGAATTACCACGGGCTATCACGTCTTGACAATTATTTGTTGTTAGTTTAGTCATTTATGTAAGAACAATTCAACAATTAACCAGAAACAATGTGTCCCAGTACTAGGCTACTCCACTTCTCCACCGCTTGGTGAAGCCGGACGCGTCGCGTCCTAGTAATGGGTAATGGGTCAGAATTCAATGTATACGATGGCGAACTAGGACACCATTCTTTGCCACGCAGTATACCATTTTCGAGTTGATTTTTTTTCGGTATCTAATCATTGCCACAGCTCGCCCAAAATTTGATACATATTTGGGATCATTCTTAGGAACACTAAAATATTTTATGCAATTTTCCGATGTTTGGGTGCTTACCAAATTGCATAAAATAGCATTCGCACCTCCATCACGAGGTTCTCCGCTTCCGAGCGGATTATTTCGACCCTCGCCTGCGGCTCGGGCCGAAAACCAATCGCTCAGAAGCGAGCTACAATCTCATAACCTCGGTGCGAAATCTACTATTTTGATACAATATTAGATCACACACCTCTCTATTAATTTTTTTTTTTTTTTCATGGGTTCAACGGTTGTCGTCAGCCAATGGACTTTTGCAACCGGGGCGGAATTTGTGGGTCTAATATTTCGTATTTTTATCATGGCCTGTTTGAGATCCAGCCACTCACCCTAACCTAATTCTCTCCGCATTTGACCGAGACTCATGCTCGTGGAGTGAGGGAAAAACCTCTAAGGAAAAAGCCTGCTCCGGAGAGTTCGGCACATTTATCATGCTACCCACGGTGTTCATGCCACATTTCGTGAGTATGAACACCACAATTGTAACATTTCGTGCCTCCCGCTCACGTTGCTGAGGTGTAAGTGTCAACTAATCGATCAGAAGAGTCAGCTCGTCAAAGTTGATTAGACCGAGATGGGCGGTCACCCATCCAAGTACTAACTGCGCCCAACGATGCTTAACTTCGATGATCGGCCGAGCTGACACTCAGCGACCCCACCAACTGTGTCGGTACCTCTCTATTAATTAGGAGGGAATATAATGTCCCAGAATCGGTCGATTTCGGCGTGGTGTCCTGGTACCCCTAGTTTTACCTTATCGAAATGAACCTCGAAATGAACTGTTAACGTTTCTCCATTAGCGTAGGAAACTTGTCCAAGAACATTCTATTTCATCCATCAAATTCCATACCTAAACCCATCAAGTCCATAGTCCCAGTTTCTCACTACAATTAGACATAATATCTGCTAACTAAAACCCGTGATTGTTTAACTGAATCACATTGAAAAAGTCCACGGAGTAAATGCATTGAGTCGAGCATAAATATCAACTCTTCAAGAGAAGTCAGTAGTCCAATATTTTTATGGCTCAAAGAAATGGTCCCTTTTTTGTACATTTATATTTTGTTTCATTTATGATGTAAATTGGGCTTCTAGCCCATGATTTTACCCAAATAAATCATAAATACTAAAAAAAAACCAGAATGCTCATAGTATACCATCACGTGAGTTTTGCTTATAGAAAGATTGCGATATAGAATAGGTATCTAAGACCTTAGATGATTTATATGAGGAAATATTACTTATAAAACAATAAAATAGAGATGAGGGAACAAATAAAGTAAGTGTACCCAACTTGCCCCAATGCATATGCCGATCTCAAAAATGGGCACTCGTTGACCTTCCCGCATATTTTGTTTGATATTGTGTGCATAAAGTTGTGCCGAAAAGTTACTTTGCGGGTGAGTGTGCGGTGCGCAAAGTTGAGCAAATTCTTTTTTACGCACGACTTTCAGTGCGCAAAGTTTGAAAGCGTGCGCAAAAATGTTACGATCGTGCGCAAAGTTGCCATAATCGTGCGCAAAGTTTGATTATTAGTGCGCAAAGTTGTTTGTGTTACCACAATGAAGGAAAGTTTTTCGTACTCAACAAAGCTCAAACATTCAAACATGATGCCTTATAAAATGGGAGTATATGTACAATACCATTGAATCTATTGTTCGTGTCTAATAATTGATTAAAATAACTAAGTACTGACTCAGATGGAAATGTGAGCTTTTCTAGGATAATCAACACGATATGGTTGATGTCGACCATTCCCTGGAGAATAGTTTTCATTTTTCATTCGAAACTTTCTGATTACTCAAAACTTTCGCCCATTTGTCAATAAAATTTTGAAAGTTTCTTGGGTATTTCACTTCCAAATTCTATCCAAGTAACAGCGTACTGATATAGTGTTTCAACTTTGATTGTTAATGCCTGTTCAGTAATTCTGAATATTTCTTTTTGATATACTGTGCGTAAAGTTGTGCGTAAAAGTCCATTTTGGTGCGGGTGTGCGGTGCGCAAGGTTGATCATGATTCCATTAACGTTCAGATTTTAGTGTGTAAAAGTGAAACCGTGCGTAAAAGTGACTTTGCGCACAGTTTTACAGTGCGCAAAGTTCTCGAAATCGTGCGCAAAGTAAAATCTGTGCGTAAAAAAACATTAATCAACCGTTTTCCAATTTCGATTTTTACGGCAAAAAAGGATGATCACAGAGCAGCAATAGACAATTTCGATACAAGGGCGTAAAACGTTTTATTCGCGTCCGAGTGATGGGTTTCCGGCCCGAGTCGCAGGCGAGGGTCGGAATCATCACGAGGATGCGAATAATAGGTTTTACGGCCGTGTATCTAACTATACTTTTCGATACACTGTGCGTAAAAGTGCACTTTGCGCACAGTTTGCCGACTTTTACTCACAGTTTATCGAAAAGTATAGTTAGATACACGGCCGTAAAACCTATTATTCGCATCCTCGTGATGATTCCGACCCTCGCCTGCGGCTCGGGCCGGAAACCCATCACTCGGACGCGAATAAAACGTTTTACGCCCTTGTATCGAAATGTACTATTTCGATAAACTGTGAGTAAAAGTCGACAAACTGTGCGCAAAGTGCACTTTTACGCACAGTGTATCGAAAACGATGATTCCGACATTTTTCTAATCCCTCCGGCCCCTTTGTGATTAGGTACCCACGAAGTTCAAGTGAAAGATGTTACAGTTTAAAATCGAATGACGGGCATGCGGCAGCCTTGCAACCCGGCTGTTGAGAATGATTGAGTGGCTGATCACCTCCTTATCTACACTATGAGTACATTTTTGTTCCCAACTTGAGCGAATTCTCTTTGGATTTGTGATACCTGACTTATTGTCACATACAAGTTAGAAATTCAACAAGAGTGCGAAAAATCGCCGTTTACCCCAAATGTAAAGGGAATTTGAGTGAGCATTAGGACAGATACTGTCCTCATTGGGTCTTGATCTACAAGATCACAAGTATACACGAAGATTCGTAGGTCAGGTGGCGATTCAGTAAGAAATTGCAAGTCATATTAGTGAATAATCGTGAATATGAGAGATGTTGGTCAACGGTAGAGATATATTGTGTATTAATGCAGTCTCTATATCGACAACAATTTTACTCAGTTTCCCGTATACATTTCATCAAAGGCTTTCTTAAATGCAATCCAGTTTTTCATGTACCGATGCATTCAAGTAAGCGTCTACGTTCTGACAGAAATCAGGATATTTGGAATGACATGAAGCATGTGACGTCTCTGATTTTCCACCCTCAATACTTCAAATTTGAACGGAAGTTGGATTATGTCACGGAGTTACTTCTTTCGCAACGAGATTACAATGTTCGAGATGAATTCTAGCACCGTATTTTGGTTATGAGCTGGTTCAAGATATCTTTTTTTTGATCCATTCTTCAGAATTTTTTTTCAAGTGGCGGCGGGCGCTTCGCCCCCTGCACCCCCACCAACCTGGACCCCGTTCCTCCCCCCTGTGCGCCTTCCGACTACTTCGGTGGTATGGACCGAACACCAACTTTCCGCACAGATATATCAAAAAGAATCGTAAGCAACTCGGGCGCAATTTTACGCCCTCGTTCCCGAAATTTTCGTGCGTAAAAGTGAACTTTTTACGCACTCATTTCGGGAACTTGTGCGTAAAATTTCTTTGCGCCCTTGTTGCTTAATGTACTATTCCTAATATATCCATATTTTCCAGCCAGAATGGTCCATGTTTGCAAAAACTAAAAAAATTCTACATCCACGAGTTTTGTCCTTATGTTTGACAACAAGATTCTGTTGCCAAATATTCAAAGGGCTCAAAATCTTTTGCCATGAAATTTGATGATGAAGCTTTCTTTAAAATAAATTTTCCCATCATACAAACTTCTCGTTTGATACTGATGGTAATACTTCTTTGGTGGGAGTACTCGCATATCTTATATTGGTCTACTATTAGTACTTCTGAAGGTTGAAATCAAAATTTTTTAGCGATGCGATAGAATATGATTTATTATGGGGAGATTTTTTTATGATACTTTTTCAGTTGGGGGGCTCCGCCCCCGAACCCCCCGGCGGGGGCTTCGCCCTCTGCGCCCCCACCAGGGGCTCCACCCGAATGAATTAGGGTATAACGTTAGAAAATATTGAGATGGGCTAGAGTTATAAAGAAAATGGCTTAATGGGGGCAAGTCGGGTACACTGACCTCAGTTCTCATTCCAATAATATGAAACTCAACTCCGATAGGCCATTCTTCCAAAAAACTATAATAACCCTTCATTTCTAGATTTTTAATGAAAACTTGTCGAGTCCTAATCTAAAAGGAGGGTGGTCGAACACATTCGATACGTAAGTGGGTAAGGTAAGTGTGCCTAATTTGCCCTCACTTTTTCCCCAGGCTTGTTACATCAGCATATAGAAAGGTATAGGCACTTTGAAGTGATCCAGAATGACCTCTGCGTTCTTTAGTACAAAAATGTTGTTTTCGCGAATTACCAATTTCTTCTTCTCGGACAGCAAAAATGGCGCCAAAAAAGTGTCTCGACCAGCTCCATCATACCTTGGCTCATTTTATAGGTCTGAAAACAAACTTGAGCTCCCTTCAAAAATATTGATATAGGCTAAAATGATGAGCAAAACAAAAACGATGGAGGCAAATTAGGCACATTTACGTATTCGGAAGTTGAAAAGTCCCTCTGAAATACCTCAAACTATGTGTATTATACATACGAGTCATTCTTTTTAATATCGCCAGGTTTTGTGTCGGAGGGTCAGGGATTTTTCTGTAACTTTAGGTACATGTTGTATATGATGGAAGAAGATGGAAAGCACAGTTTTTAGGTCCCGAAAGTCATCCGCGCGAGTTTGGCGCCCTATTTTCGTTTTCAAAATTCGTGAAAAATTCGATTTTTCAACTTTTTGATTGATTTCTCACCAGTATAGAACCCGATAAAAAAATTATCCAAGACACATATTTCGACGTAAAATGAGCTGAATTTTACGAAAAAAATACTTTTAGATCCGTCAAAGGTAAACATAACCTCAAAAAAGTGTTTTTTTTCAGAAAAACCCAATTTTCAAGTCTTAGGCCCTATTTTATCTCAATATCGACGTTTTTATCGGATTTCTCAACAAATTTTACGTCGAGAACCGTTTTTCAAAAATTGGGCTGAGGATGGGTTTGGCCACCATAATAATAACTTTAGTAGCAGGACCGTAAAAATAGGGCTAAATTGTTCGTTTCGGGAGGGACACTTATTACACTGGACAACAAAATATTGGGTCAGAAGTAGCGCATTGATCAAACAATGACTTTTTCGTGTATTTTTCGACGTAGAAACCGAATCCGAAACCAGTTTTGCTCCTAGACATCAGGAATTTTGTTAAACCGCGAAGTACTGAGCTTCTAAAAAACTGCATTTTTAGCGTTTTTTAATGATTTTGTAGATACATGATTTTGATGGTGCAACCTTGCAGCGGGCTTTGAGCGTACCCGGACTATGATTTCTCACGTATTTTGACCTGCTAAACACGATGGAAGTTGTTTTAGAGGGCTAGCATGCGTTCGAAACAAAGGACAAGCTGATTTTTCGAGTTGCTACAAGGAGAGTTTGGACGATTTCGTGATAAATCTCAAAGTGATCACGGAATTGATCAGAAACACCCTCTGCAATACCACGAGAGCGCATTCTCTTTCTATTTGCACACACACTGAGGGCATGATGTTTGCAGTCGCCTAAAATCAGATTAGTCGAATATACATGTATAATCCCGAAAAGAAACTTTTGATCTATTCCGAGATCTATTCCTCGGATGAATTCAAGCCTCCTCGTATTGGATCGAAGCTCGAGTATTTGTACGTAGAAGTCACTCAAACTATTAAAACAATGTCATTTTGTTGCTAGGATACGGTATCAGAAGTCCCGGAGACCTAAACTCGGTTTAGGTCACGGAACGTACCTCGACATACCATGAATATGTCATCAACCTAGTTACGCACTCCAATGATTCTATTCTGGAGGCGATTGAATAAGAATATTCAGCGTCAGATGTACCATCTTGGGCTGGTTGCAAACGGCTACCTATATGTTCTCAGAAGCACATGAGACTAGGAAACTGCTTTGACTCATTACGAGACAGCTTGAGCTTACCTCAGGAATAGATCAAAAGTTTCTTTTCGGAATAATACACGTATATTCTACTCATCTATTTCTAGGCGATTGCAAATATTTTTCCCTCACTGCATGTATGTACAAATACGAAAAGAATGCGCCCTCGTGAGATCCAAAAGGGTGTTTCTGATCAATTTCGTGAGATTGATTGCGAAATTGTCCAAACTCTCCTGATAGCAACTCAAAAAATCACCTTGTCCTTCGTTCCGAACGCATGCTAGCCCTCTAAAACCACTGCCATCGTGTTCAGCAGCTCGAAATACATCAGAAATCATAGTCTGGGTACGCTCAAAGCTCGCTGCAAGGTTGCACCATCAAAGTCATGTATCTACAAAATCACCAAAAAACGCTAAAAACGCAGTTTTTTAGAAGCTCAGTATTTCGCGATTTAATAGTTATTTACGATACAAGGGACCTAAGAGCCTTATTATTACACGGCGTGAAGTTGGCGCCCGAGCGCTTGCGCGAGGGTGCCAAACACGCCGTGTAATAACCAAGGCTCTTGGGTCCCGTGTATCGTACACTATTTTATAGCATCGAGTGACATAAACCCGCCCTTTCTGTGGGTTATAACACACCCGAGCGCTTGCGCGAGGGTGGAGGTGGGTGGCTAGGGCGGGGTAAGCGGGGGGGTTCGGGGGGGCGGCAGCCCCCCCGACTGAAAAAAAGTTAAGAATCTGGTCCTTTAGAATAGATATCACAAATCCGCGAGTAAACCCATCGAGTGATGATAAAGACGTTGCTCGTATGGATAACACAACCCCTCATACACTAATAATAAGTCATAATGAGCATCATCGTTAATTACCATAATCATACAGTGAGTGTGCAACTCTAATCTCGGTTAGAATTTTCTCTTACAGACTTAATTCGAAAAGCAATTTTCAAATTTACACTTGTAACTCATAGGTTCTTGAAAAATTAGCATCTTGTCATTTGAACTGTTCATAACGGTTGTCTTGGAATTGATAACTGTGTAGTAATAACATCTTTACCGCAAAGATGATAAATCCGCATCTAATCTATTCAAATAATAATCAGATGGTGATCATTAAAAAGAATCAAATACAACCTCCCATCATACTGTAAATCTCTAATCTTGTTATCCATTGTCATTTCTTCACGAGGACGTATCGAATCGAAATAACGATGAAGCATGGCCAAAGATTTTGTTGCGCGAGTCAATTTGAGATTTGAGAATGGCATGAACAGCAAGGTTAGCACGTACACATGTGCAAAACTCAACCACGTGTTGATGTTTATGTTTATGTTGTTGATGATCTATAACCATGAAAAATAGTGTGTAAAATCTCAACTAATTTTCTTGCTTTCTGGAGCTATTGATGTGGGTGCACTGCTTCAGACACGGTCAATCAGAGGTATTTAATAATTTTTCTCACAATTTCGATGACTGCATACGAAATTCACGAAAAATTTATCAAAGATACCCTCATTATCTCGTAGTGAAATAAACCGATTTGTTATGTTTCGCACCCGCGTGAAGTGAGCGAACGCGTTATTTCACAGTTGAATAATAGGCCAGTTAAGTCCCGCAAATGCGTTTAATAAACGCGGGTTTAGGTCACGCAGTGCTATAAAAAAATTCCTGATGTCTAGGTGTAAACTGGTTTCGGATTTCGGTTTCTACGTCGAAAAATACACGAAAAAGTCATTGTTTGATCAATGCGCTACTTATGAACCAACATTTTGTTGTCCAGTGTTACAAGTGTCCCTCCCGAAACGAACAATTTAGCGCTATTTTTACGACCCTGCTACTAAAGTTGTTATTATGGTGGCCAAACCCATCTTCAGCCCAATTTTATGGAAACGGTTTTCGACGTAAAATTTGACGAGGAATCCGATAAAAATGTCAAAGTTGAGATAAAATAGGGCCTAAGACTTGAAAATTGGGTTTTTCTGAAAAAAAACCACTTTTTGGAGGTTATGTTTACCTTTGACGGATCTAAGAGTATTTTTTTCGTAAAATTCAGCTCATTTTACGTCGAAATATGTGTCTTAGACAATTTTTTTATCGGGTTCTATACTGGTGAGAAATCAATCAAAAAGTTGAAAAATCGAATTTTTCACGAATTTTGAAAACGAAAATAGGGCGCCAAACTCGCGCGAATGACTTTCGGGACCTAAAAACTGTGCTTTCCATCTTCTTCCATCATATACAACATGTACCTAAAGTTACAGAAAAATCCCTGACCCTCCGACACAAAACCTGGCGATATTAAAAAGAATGACTCATACATATATTCAATTCATTTCCACCGAAATTATGACTAATTTACGTTTACAGACAGAAAAAAGACTGATTTTGTGCCCTGTAAGCTTCAGTCCAAATTTATGAAGATTACAAGTGTCTATATGTGATTACAGGAAAATTCCTACTTTACGCTGCTTTTGGTGTCTCAGCCCTGGAGTCTGAAGAGCTCCCGGTCTGAGTCAACGCCCGCCGGAACGTGGAGACTAAGGGGGAGACATCTCCATTCGGCATCACGGGAATTGGTCTAGGTACTCGCATTGGAATCGTCTGCGGGCGATAACAATGCGAACCTGGACGACTTGTCCATCAACCCGAGGGGCTCCCTGGGCTCCAAGGAAGCCTAGAAGAGTCCCAAGCCCCCCACCGAGGGGTGGGTTCAGCCCCTGTGCTCGGGGCTGAGCCCAAAATTCGGTATAGTCGGGGAGTAGAGGAGGAGCGGGTAAGCGCTGAATCATTTGGTGGTTTAGTGGTGACAAGCGTGGTGACCGGTCCCAACCGGTCCTCCAAAGCGACGCGCTGGGAGGGCATATCCCTGCCACGCGCCCATGTTGGCCCCGTGTATTTTTTATGGAAATGGTTTCAGATTCGTCCGTATTGGATTTTTCTGCCATCTAGGATAAGACAAAGGTTTACTCCCAATTTGCTGTTCAAAAATAACAAGGTCTTGCTTCCGCAGAGTATCCAAGTATACTTTTCCTATACCCAAAATCGCCGTGTAAACACAGTTTTCGTGCTCAGTTTTGAGCTACCATGTCGTGATCTTCGTCTATGTTGAGAAAAGCCCTGAAAAACAGGTATTCTGCACCCAAAAAAGGATCGTGACGTGCAGGAGATAAACGGGCCCTATACATTGAAAAATACATGAGAAAAACATTGCTTGATTCGTGTACACTTCCGATCCCAAGCTTTTGTCGACTAGTGCTATCGTCGATTGGGCATATTTTCTTAGGTAGACAGGAAAAGTGAACGGGTCATATAAATTATCCCATAGTTATAATTTCGACACGTAGATCTCTCGCAATCACTCTCACTCTGTCAAATTCTCTGAATATATTTTCAAGATTTCAAGCAAGCAACCCATCATCCTCAATTTAGCATATTTTAGTACCGGACTGAAGAGAGACAACTATGTATATATTACGAAGAGAAGAACGTGGTTCGGAAATTACCCCAGTTTTGCACCAGTTTGACAAATGATAAAGCAATCAAAGCATTGAGTAAAAATAACGATGGATACCTACCATGGATGTTAAAAAAATCAGACGATATTGTTGTCGAGAGATATATAGATAGACTTATCACAGTTAGTATGATTCTTTCCGGGAGAAATGATGTGTGCTACCTCGTTGATACAATTAGAGCGATTAGAAAAAAAGGAAATGAATCATTCAGGATTCATCATTGGGATAATTTAGAGTGAAGTCATTATCTTTCCGATCCAGTGTCAACCAAAGAAATTGTCATTAAAAAAAAGGGCCAAATTTTCATCCCGTGGCATGTGATTTTCCCTTTTTTTTGCTTCTTATGCATGCATGCAAATTGCCACGGTGGAGCTCTTTGAGCAAACTTATAGAATCGCAAAGACAAATTCTTGTTTGCATGGCGAGCACGTACATTTTGGGGGGCACAGATTCACTATGAAGTTTACTCGTTCTGTTTTCCTCTACAATACTGAATTGGTCTGATTTTAGGCCTTCCCTCGGCCATTTTTTCTCAAAATTCATCGTCAGAGGCAACTTCGTCGATCCCAAATATATACAAAAAACTTGGATTTCGAACTTGGGGAGACTTTTTCTTGCGAGAATCTATTTTTGCCAAACTTAAAAGCCGCGGTGGCAGCGGTGTTAGAGCTCTCGCTTTTCAATCTAAAGTTTGATTCCTGGTGCCACCCGCGCCACCACTGCTTACCTTGGTTTTGGTGGTTCGGAATCCACCTTACACTGTAGAACTAGGGAGCCTGATGAAGTAGTACTTCAGGCTCCCTACATAGGACCTAGTGGAGATGTAAACTTCACTTTCCGAACACATCGCTTAAATGGAAAAGTTCGTGTCATCCCAAGATTTGCCAATCTTTTGTCACGCTGCTCTGCTATCAATTAATTTAGCATTGACCCGTTTTTGACCTCCAAATATCAAAGTTCTCGCGGAACTGCTCATATATGAAGCTCTCGATGAAGCTTATTATTGCAACTCACTATCTGATGAGATGATGTAGAGCAACTGTCTCGGAACCATCAAAAAATTAATTGACATTGGGTCTAAAATTTCAGCCTCAGTTAATCAAAAAAAAAACTAATTCTGAAATACACGTATAAAAATTCTAAGCATGAGCATTTAATCACGATTTATCATATTTTCGTGATATACAAGCGCATGCTTGTGAGTCGCCTGATTACCAAATCCAGTCAATTTGCGGATGAAATTGGTGACCAAAGGCCTAATTATATTCACATATCATATCGGTGAGTTACTCTAGAGCGTGAACTCTTGATACGACGATTACAGAGACTGACGCGAACGTGACGAAATTGGCAAGTGAATTCGCAGTGTGGTCCGAAGATTCGGCACCGCGGGGTGAAATCAAAGCTTGACTTAGCTTTCATCAAAATCTGTCATTCGTATGAAGTACAAATGCATCCCCAGAACGCAACGGATCTTGCAAATATTCATGATAAATTGACCATTTCCAGTCCAATTGAAGGCTCTAATTTTACATTCTTCACATCGATATTATTTTTGGTACATTATGATAACTTCCTGAATAGTTATCTCAGGGGAGATTTATTTTGCTTAAGTCGTGCACTTGAGAAATATTGAATCTGCACTGTACAGGCCTAGAAAAATTCTCGTTTAAAGGCTATTTTTTTCATCGACGTTGAAAGGATCTACAAAACTTTTACTTTGTCACAGATGGGACTATTCAGCCTTATGCTGGAAACTGTTTAAGCAATAATCCATCATTGAAATAGCATTTGATCCGAGCAACGCATCTTTTTCATTTCCGTGCTTTTTTTAGGTAAGTTCTGAGAAAGTGGACAGTTTAAGAGGAACAAAATGGGCACGAATCAAATAATATCGTCGGCCCCTACGAAAGCTAGCACATTTAAACCTCCCTACAAAGACTAGCACATTTCGATTTTCCCACGAAGAGTAGCACATCTCGCCAATGTTAAAGCATAGGAGGAATGTGTTACTCTTCGTGGGAAAGTTGAAATGTGCTAGTTTTCGTAGGGAGGTTCAATTGTGCTAGTCTTCGTAGGGGCCGACGATATGCCGTAAGATGCAAAATTCGATCGATGTTAGGATGCCATCATTTCTTTTATCTATTGGACGCATAATGTGATTGTATAAATTATAACGGTGGACTAAAAAATGAAGAAAATCAATGTGCGTTGACCAAGTGTTAGAATGTAAAAATTTCATGAAATATTGTACCCACACGAGTCGTGAATTTTAAATTGAAATTTAGACTTTATAGTCTAAATTTCACCATAATAATGTCTCATAGTAATTCATCTTTATTGGATTCGTTTTACTTTTCAGTGACTCCCTTGCAATCTTATTTCCCTTGAATTTAAAAGTATCACTCCTGGAATCGCAGTTTTACTAACTCTTCAAATGTAAGGATGTTCCAAAGACAAAGAATTGCGTATAAATAATAAAAATCAAGTTTGGATCTCCGGAGTATGATTCGTTCTGGCGGAAACACCCTTATCGGGTGGAGCCTTGAAAGAGATTACGCCGAAAGCAATCTCCCGCAATGTATATACATCTGTGCTTTACTCAAAACGAATCTCATTCTATGGAATGGCGCCAACGTTGTGTGATCAGTGTATTTCAAGCACCAGCAAGTGTTGCCTTATTGTGTTAATGTGAAGATTTTTGTCCTACGTGATTATTTGTATGCAATTTTCATGCCAAAATGAATCGGGAAAATCAGTGGGAAAGTGTTGGCGTCTTGACTATGAGCGGTTCGTGTTGGAAAATTGAAAAAAAAGTTTATAAAATATTACTTCATCGTTGATTCACTTTGATATCGTTGACTTATTCGTCTCCGTAGATGCGGATTCCGAATCAAATTTCAGAGAAGACACTCCAGCGAAAATATTTGGGATCAGAACTTCCATCTCCAACTCGCACAGATCTTTTGCAGATATTCCAAAACGGACCTACATTGGATTAGGTGTTTTAGCCATTGTGGCTGTAATTATCCTCGCTTTCATATTTGCAAGTATTTTTGGAAAGGGTGAGTTTTTGTTTTCTAGTAATACAGAACTCGTCTCTCATCAAGTACTACGGCCGGGGATAGTGTCATTGCATGATTTTCCATGGTTTTCGGAAATGAACGATGAGGTTTGACAAAAAAGTCAAGAAGATACGCCCAAAGATCAACATGCCGTTGAATTTTGAATGGAGCAGTCCCCTTCTTGGAAATCCGAACCTTTAATCCATATTTCTACATGTTAATCGAATGGAGTGCTTCTCGGGAAGACAATGAAAGCTCCCAACTCAAATTCATCTGGATACTCTTCAACGTATACTCTAACTCATTTCAAAGATCATTCCAAGACCTTCAAAATGAACTGAGGTAGGTTTGCTTTAAAAAAACCAGAGCCAAGTCACCTCAGGAACACGGATCCTGAAAAGTCTCAAATCGTTATATATGGGAAAATTTCGGGTATCGATTCAAAATGAGGTTGCTCGGCTCTAGTTTTTTGGAATCATGCATATTTGAGCTCATTTTAAGGACTTTGAGATGAACTTTGAAACGAAGTAGGTACGTTCAAAAATATTGAAATGATTTGAAAACGAGGTCCAAGTTTGCATTTCCAAGATGGGGATCGCTCCATTACAGATCGAACGAGATATTGATCATCAGGCATTGTACTCAATCGCCACTTGCTCAGCCTTTCTTGACATTTTTGTCAAATCTGTCGTCTTGTTTCGAGTACCGTACTCCAACTCATTCCTTACTTACTCTAATCTCTCGATGAATGTATACGTTATTGTTGAATAATTCTGCTTTTATTTCATCAATCACACGATACTTTCAAGAATAATTCACGGGAGTGCCATGTTTCAAAATAAATTCCAGATATGAAAGAGTTTATTTAACCATTTATGGCAAGTGCATTTTCTGTCGATTCAACAAGAGTTCCGATGATAACATTTTGACAAAACTTACATATATACCTACCATATTTTCTATAAGCATCTAATAGAGTTCAAAATTTAAACTCAATCATTCCTTCGTCAGCTCCGCCAGAATCAAGTCCGAGCACAAATTACTTACCAAAAGGACTCATACTGGCGGATGAAGTCAACTTTTGGTCCTTCAATTTCGACGAGGAAAACCTTACAAAGGTAGCCGGATTCCAGAAACCCGTTGGTGCATTTGACGTGCACGCGGCAAAATCGATATATTGGTCCGAGAAAGAATCGTCGAAAATCGTTTCGTTTCATACGTCGAATCTTCCCAATGACACTCACGAAAATCTGATAACCATCTTCGAAGATGTGAGAACTAAACCAAAGGCTATGGCAATGGATGATCTGAGTGGAAATCTGTATTTTTTTGATGATCTCTACTTAGGAAAATTGTTCGTGGTGAATGTTCATACAAGAAATTTTTCTCTACTGATTGCCGATATTAACAATATACAAGAAATTGTTGTAGACTCTAACCATAATCTAATCTTCATGCTGCAAAACTCGAATGTCGTAAGTAATGTTTCAAATTTACTATTTTAGCATTTTATACTTGAACCCCATCAATCAAAATTTTGAACTACTCGTCTTTAGTCAAATCAATCGAATCTTCTTTTCCATCTTTATAGTATTCTGACCCTGAGCTTTTACAAAACATTTTCGCCAATTTGCAATTTTTCTTAGACGAGATGGATGAATTTATCGTGCTTGAATAGGTGTCAAGACGAACGAATTGTTAATAGTTATTTGAGTGATTCGTCAATGAACATGCCAATTTTGTAACTAACCACCCCAGCAAAAAATTCGGCACGATAAAATCAAACAAATACCACCCAGAAGACTCAAGTAGAGTTTTTTTGTGCATCCTGATTGCATCTCGAAAATATTGCAAAAAACACAGATTAATACATCTGGAAAGATAGCGACTGAGCTGAGGAGCCACCCACTTCTGGAGACTTTCTGACAATTCGCCAAAGATAAACAAGTGTTTTGCTCTAAATAAGTATATCTCTGAGTGCTATCTAAGGTGCTGGCATAAAATCTGCAGTCTTTTGCGTTTACCTCAGAGTTTAACCCTGAAAACGAGTAGAGAATTTGCAATTATATTAAGGAATGATATGTTTTAGATACATTCGTGTTCCTCTTCATTCATTTTGATTCCTAGCCCGAGACCTACCCGAATGCATCATCTCTCTCTCTCTCTCTCTCTCTCTCTTGATTTAGAAAATGTTGCTCTTTCTTGTCTTGATTGGATTATTTGATTCTCTTTCTGATGAATTGTTTCAGAATAACAGTACTTGTCACAGTGAATGGAACACGGATACCTTCACAAAAACAGTGATAAGTCCGGCGCCCTTGGTTCTACGGCATTTTTCCACGGAGTATTCGGAAAATAAGAAAAAAAGCTATCAACTCATGTCCTTGAGAAAGTTTTTGAACCCAGAATTCATGGTTTTAATTGGCTTCAAAAACTGAAACATTTTCCAGCTCAGTCAGTCATCGACCATTCATCGCGGAATTATCATATATCCGAAATTCTTATGAGGTCTTGTAACTCTTTTCAAAACCTTCAAAATCATTTTTTTTAATATTGCTCGACAATTTTCCAAACCCGAGTTACGAGTGATTAGGTCAAAGAAACTTTGCAAAATGTTGAAGGTAGCGAAAGTATGAGAAATTGCGTAATCCACAATTTTGACGTAAAACCCTCTAAGTTAAGTAAAATAGGAGTCAGATTTGTTCTATAATGTACTCGAAATGGCCTCAAGCAGCTTTAACAAGAAAAAGTTTCTGTTTCCCTGTCAGCGCAGTACCCTCAACCCACATCAACTTCTCTTTGCTAAACCACTTGTAAGTCGGGTATGAACCTTTTAAATTAGGTCGGCAATTGGCATATTTCGAAAGTGCAATTGATTCCTCTCATCACGGTGTATGTGCCATGACCTTTCCAAATCAAAACGACTTCAAACGTTTAGGCGCTGGTGCCTCCTCAAAGAAACGATTTTGAAGGTCTTATAGAGCTACGAGATCCCACAAGAATTTTTATGCTACCGCAATTTTCTGATGAATTGTCAATGACTGACTGCAATGAACAATATCTCATTTTTTGAAGCGAAATTAAGACCATGAATTGTGGAAGAATTTTTCAGAAGGCATGATGCTTTTGTTCTCATCTATCAGTGGCTTCTTGAAAAATCGCCGTGGACCCAAGAGACTCGGAGTAATCGCTATTTTAGTGAAGGTAAGGTAAAAGCACCAATAGTGAAATAGAAAACCGAGTACTCTTTGATCACTTGAATGTCGGAGAAACAACTTGAGTTAGCTACATGATCAGATTAGTTTACATTGTAGAGAAACTCTTTGTGAATAGTTTGCTGAAAAGAAAATTCCGAAAGAACTTATAGAATCAGAGTAATTAGTACTTTACGGTAGGATGTTTTGCTCCTCTAGTAGAACACCGTCTTTCAACGTAGGGACCAGTAGTGGAACTCGTAACAAGAACGTATACTGGAACAGACAATTAATGTAATTTACAATATCTTTGTTGTGTCAGAAAAGGGTAACTCAGTAAATACGAAGTATATGTACTCGAAAAAATATGATTCATTGACTTGAAATCTCATTTAAGGTTCGAAATTATCTGTTCCGGTATAGTATACGAGACCAAATATTCAACTCGTATATTAACCATCAAGGACGAAAAAATCTACCAAAATCACTTATGTTCCGGTATAGCTCCCACGCTCGAGTGCATAGAACCTATGATGGAACAGCCAACTAAATGTTACTTCATCGGTTACTTCACTCAAACAAAATTCTATTCAGATGCAATTTGTAAAGTAAAATCCTTTAGTCTGCCATAAATGCAGACGGTGTGTACTTCAAATCATACTCATGACCTCAATAATTATCTAGAACTAGCTTTGTTGGAAAATATGGTTCTGTTCTGGTAGGTATAGCATCCAATTCGAAAATCGTGGAACCTATACCGAAACAGTCATGTTAGTTGTCTTATTAAAACAAGATTATGCCTTGACAGGTAAATTACTCAAATCCATCAAGTATGTAATCGAAAAGATATTATTCATCAGCTTTGATCCTTTACAAAGCTAGATTTCTCCAAACCGTGATTTGTTCCACTATTGGTCCCATTTTTGAGGGATGGAACCTAAAGTGGAACACCCAATGGAGAGTGGTTGAGGCACCATATACTTTATGATTTTTTTGTGGAGTTAAAAAGTTTTTCATACATATATCGCAATGCATGAGCTCAAATTCCATTACAATGAAGAGCATGTCGATATTTTTTGTTTGACTATTGGTCTGTTTTTTGCAGAGGAAGTCCTAGTTCCAGTATAGGTGCCAAATTTCAGTATGAAATACGGTGTTCTACTATTGGTGCTTCTACCGTCTGTTTCCCACTTATTTTTGATGGCTACTGTATTTTTCAACTGACCTTTATTATTTGTGAAAACGAATCAAACGCCTTCTGTGGCCATTGGATGAGATAACTGAGTTTGTAAGACCAATCTCCCAATTGAAGATTTAGGAGAAATGCATGACACAAGGAGGTCAGATCACGTGATGCTACGTGTATAAATCCATGTGCAACGATTTTTTAAAAATGAATTCGAGGTATCATTCAAATACATTTTCGCAAGCGAAAACTGGGCGATAAAGAGACTTCAATTAAATTCCAACAACATGATATAGCATTCCTATTATTGTAATTGTGAATAATGGCTATTGGTCTTTCCTGCCAATTTTGCAAAATTTTATTTACAACGTTTCAGCTGTCAGTATACGGCCCCCATCAGGCTAGAAGTGTATCATTTCGGACACATTGTTGCATTAAAAATTCTCCTCATCTTCAAGATGAGTTGTCAACATATAGATTGATAGTAGGGCCAGGAAAAATCCCAAAATAACAACATACTTATAGATTTTTGATATCTTTGGTACATTGGGTGACGGGAAAGATGTTGAATTTTCCCGATCGGCAAGATCTTGAATCGATCAGTTACCACGACAGAGTTTACTCAGAATTATTTGAAATATCTTGCAATAGAATCAGCATTCAATATTATTGCTATCATTGTGTTTGGGCTGGGCTCTCATCGAGTTATGATGTCAAAAAAATCGAATATCCAGGATCCTACTGCGGTTAAGTCATATTATTCGACAAAAATGGTTACGCCGCTATTTTTTTTCCCCAATAATTGCAATAAATTACAGATCTGACGAGGTGTAACAAATAAAATTGGCTCATATTTCAATATCCAAAAGCTTGCTAGACAGTAATCTATCAGTAGAATATTAGCTGTTCAAAAATCATAGAATAAATCACCAAAATACTTATCTCTCTACTTACACAGATCCTCAAAGCAAACATGACCGGTAACTTACTAGGTCAGTTGCTAAGCCCTGAATCATTAAACAAGGAAAATCACCGCAAAATATCCTCAATGGCATTAGACCGAACCAGTAAAAGGATTTACTGGGTGAAGGACTCGACCACAGTTCGAAGCTCAAACTACGAAGGAAATGACCTAAAAACACCGGTACCAAGCTCCGAAGACATCTTGGACTTAACAATATGCGCCAATCACTTGTTCCGGCTTGTACATCAAGGTCCAAAAACGCAACTAGCCTCGTGCAGATTATTTGAAAATGGAACAAAGTGCATCAATCACCAGCGCTATGCAATTGAACTTTCTAATTCAGTCAGAGCAATCGGTTCGTTGCCATCGAAAGAAGAAAGTTACTTAGCAGAACTACATCCTTGCAACCAACCTAACAGAGCTGGTTGTCAGCAGCTATGCTTCCCCACTTCCAGGTATGTGTCTAATGTCTTATTGTTATTTGAGTATTTTAAGGGGTTGTGAAAACTACAGGCATCCCCTCGAATGACGCGGGGTTTGCGTTCCGCGGAGTTACCACGTTATCCAAAATTGCGTTATCGAAAGCATTGTCTTTATGGGAAATGGGGGGGGGATGTATTCCGGGACTCACGACTTACCAACCTAGAATGAATTCTTTTGATATTGAATTTTCTATAATATTCTTGATCAAAAACCTTTGTGGATTTCTACAAATGCTTGTGAATTTGTATGGACGATTATTAATTCATATATTGTTGTCATGAGTTAAATCATATAAATCATGGTAAATTCGTATAAATAATTATAAATTTCGATAGGATGTGCTTCACTATGATAAAGTCTCGAAACAGCCCGTCACCCGAGATTGCCTTGCGCGTCTTAGAAAATCGCTGTCAACCTTACAATTTTTCGTAGAATTTTTTTGTCCAAAATGTACGGTCAAAATTGATGTAATCCTAGAATTTTTAGTTAGAGACTTGAATAGTCGAACACGTAGACTCTTCGTGTTTATTTGAAATGAGGGGTGAGTCTCAGAAGAAATCATCCCTCGTCAAAAATTTTTTCTCATTCCCAAGCTAAAGTTCAGATTACAGAGTATTTCAATTGATTGTAAGAAGTTCTGAATAGATGTATCCATTGATTATGATAATTAGTAGGGAAATTGTTCGGAAAGTTCACATATTTTGAAAGTCTAAGCAAGATTATCAAAAAGGCAATGGTCAAAATCCGCGTTATTCAAGTTTCGAACCGCGTAAGTTAAAAAAGGTGGCATTTCCAAAACAGCGGATAACCAAAACCGCATTATCCAAAACCGCGTTATCCGACGGACGCTTGTATACGCTTTGTGATGATCCTAATGATAATATGCTGATGAACTAAGGACTGGAAGTCCTTACAAGGATTTTCAAAGACATGCGAAAGTAGATTTTTGCCGACGTTCTTCACAATACATCGAAACTAATTTATCACAAAAATAGAGTTGGATTCAAAGAAACAGCTTTGAGTTCGCCAAGATAATGATCAGATCTGCCGTTTAATCCATTCAATCACAATTTTCAATTGTCCATAATAATAGACAAATTTTCGTCAGCAAGATCTAGAAAAATCTTCAAAACTCTTTCTTGGTGCAAAAAGTAAATCAAACTACAGGCGGAGGCCAAATACCTCCAAATAATCAAGAAAAAAAATAAAAACCGAAAAGTTATGAAAACTCTAATTTTACCTTTTTTTCGTTCAATATTCACCAGGAAAGTATATCCTGCACGTCAAAGATACGTTTCTCAATGTCCCAAGCTCGCGGCAGTGAATGGGTTAAAAAAAATTAAGTTGATTGAATCAAAATCGTAATAGGTTGATAGATTTTGGTGAAGTATTGAATGAATTGATACTTTATCTTTCTTCACAGAATTCCCTAACAACGATTCTCTGTTAAAACTCACTTACTCGCTAGAATAGTTCTGACCCCATCGACTCCGCTCTTTTTTTAAACGGTAGATCTGGTCATCATCTCAACAGACTGCTTAGAGCTGTTTTTGGGATATAGTGCTGTTTCTTTGAGAAAAATTCAATTTTACAAGATGTGCAAAAGTAACAAAAGAGATGATTTGTCATTTGGAACATTAAAAACCCAATAACAACTCAATTAGTTTCGCGAAAGAGGACTTCCCTTTTGTTATCGCCAAGAAACCTAAACCAATTACTCATAAGTCGAAAGTTGAACAAAAATTATACAGACGTCCCTCGTTCAACGCGGTTTTGCTGAACGCGGTTTTTGAAATGCCACCCAAATTTCGTTCAACGCGGTATGGGACTTGTTCAACGCGGTTTTGAATATGAAATTTTCAGAGAAAGCTTTGCGCGACTTCACTAAAAAGACTTGTAATACCCCGCAAATATGACGAACAACTCACATTGAAGCAAGTCCGCAAAAAAGTCAACCGAACTCTGACAAACTCAAATTTGATTCTTGGGGAATAAATGTGAAAACTCAGGTTGTAGAACTAGTCGAACTTGCTCACACCCGTACGACATATTACGGGCTCGACGCAGAGTTCTATATTTTTGGTTTCAATCTGACAAATTTGGAAAATACGAGCAAAAATGGCAATTTATGCGCGTACGATCTATCTTGCGATTTCAGCAATTGCAGAATTGAAAACTGAAACTTGTGTTGCAGGTCATTGAACCACTTCAATCTGCTGAACTCAAAATTTCATTATATCCATGTTTTTCATCGTACTTGAAGTGCGAAACGAGTATCATATCCCCCTCGCTCTGCATCCATCTACGACGGTTTTCTGCAAGTCAACGAAGATTTCATAATTGAAAAGACTCCTATTGAATATTGAATTAACAAAAAAGTCCGGTCCAGGTGGGTGGGTCAACAGCCTTGGTACGCATCCCCTACTTACCCATAACAGCAATGCTTTGCTCAACGCGGTTTTCTTCAATGCGGTTGTTTCCCGGAACGTAACCTCCGCGTTGAACGAGGAACGCCTGTATGTATGATACTTGCCCCCAGAAAAATGTCTGTCAGCGAGTACTACTAGAATTGAACAATTTGACCTCATTTTCATACACTCTGTTCACAGTGAAAATTACACATGTGGGTGTAGCATCGGGATGCAGCTAGATCTCGATGAGGTGACTTGCAGAAACGTGAGTGATTTTATCCTATACACGTGGGATAATCTCGTTCGAGGTGTCACGATAGACGAAGCTCGATGGAGCGAAAAATCTTTGAGCATGATGGAAGTATTCTTGCCCACGCCATTCACAGTAGAATCGACGAAGAACAAAGGCGTAATCGATTTTGATTACGGATTGGAGAGTGATCGGTTTTTCTACAGTGACGATAACAAAATCTATGCAATGAGCCTGCGATACGGTGGTGAGAAGCAAATCTTGTTCCAGAGCCCAAACCCCTCTCTAACTGTAGAGGATCTGGCATACGACTGGATTGGCGACAATTTGTATTACTCACTCAGAAGTTTAACACGAAACATGGATCAAACAATTTCTGTAATGAGTTTGAATCATGGCATCGGCTCTAGCAAGACTCTCGGCACGTTTAAGTACGTCTGCATTCAATTTTAATTATTAATCTTTACTATTAATCAAAACGTGGCAGTGGAACTATTATCTGAACTTTGTACATCCCTGACGTGCTCTTAGAAGAGTTCATCTTGCTCAAACTTATCGTTCCGATCAAGTTTAACTTCACGAAATATCTGCTACGACACAGAGGTGCTATCAGGATTGAGTTCAGATTCTCGGTTGGCTATTTTTTCATGTCGCCGATTCAAGAACCATTGCTGCATCTTCTGGGCAGCTTTCTCCATGCAGAAGACGGTATAACTTATCTAGTTTGTTCTACAGTTTCATTGAGACGTGTTTAATTGAACTTCGATATGTTCCATTCTTTCACTTTGTATTCACAACGTTTGTTCGTTCTCAAATAGAATATTAAAACAAACTATTTCAGGATCCCGTTAGAGTCCTTGCGGGGTCCTTTTTCCCTATTGGTTCGAAAGTGAAGGACAAGATTACCTAACCCAATAGCATTACTAAGCGGTACAATGACCAACTGACGGTTCTAACTTCGAAAACCACGCCACGCCCCCCTCCCCTTTCCCATGCCCTCTGGTGACACAATTTTGTCCCGAAAAATCACGATAAGCAGCCATCTTGCTGGTAACGTCCAAAGTTCAATTGTTAACACAAACTTGACCTACTCCCATGTTGCACCACAATGTTTACTAGAGTTATTATCTCTCTCGCTACAACTCGTTTGGCTTGTATATGTTCTCGATAAGTCAGAGGCTCGTCTGGGATGCCTCTATAGCTGTAAAATGACATTTGTCAAGTAGTTGGTAATAATCGATCGATGATATTGAAAAAGGGTTTCTTATGAAGTTCGGTAAGACGAATTGATCAGTCGGCCCCACCAATAACCCTCGCAGCCGTACTTATATTATATTTTAGCCAAACCAGACTGCATTCGACCAAACTAGGCCAAAGAGGACTAAATTAGGCCGAACCAGACCAAACTAGATTGTATTAGATCCAACTAGACTGAGCTATACCGAATTAGATCGAACTAGACCGATCTGAACCGAACCAGACCAAACCAGACCGAACCAGACCGAATTAGTCCGAACTCGACTGAATCAGCCCAATTAAGATTGAGCTAGATCGAGTTAGACCAAACTAGACCGGAGTAGACAGGACTAGAACGAATCAAAGCAGACTAGACCGGAGTTAGACCATACTAGCACGACAATTCTAGTAAGGTATTCTAGCACGGTGCTAGTACGGTCCTAGCGGCCCGGTACGAGTGCACTTTTAGTGCTGTCTTAGCAGGACTATTACGGGCTTAGTGGCCCCAGTGGTCCTACCAGGACTAGTACCGTCGGAGAACCGCACTGGTACAGAACTAGACTGTACTAAAGCGTATTAGACAGATGAGAAGTAGACCGGAACGGACCAGACCATCCATCCATCCACCCGTTAACCCGCCCATCTCGTACACTTATCCATCAACCCATCCACCCATTGACTGAGCCATGACCCATACGGCCACCCATTATTCATTACTCTTGATTCCCCGCAGGCAAACCGACACGCGGGACCTAGACAGAAACATTTTGGCTGGGCATTCAATTATAAATTTGCAGGTACGATCCACTGTTTGGGATGAAGGCTGCTCCCTACGCGATTGCCGTAGATCCAGGTGATGGAAGTGTGCTCTTCAGTGCCGGAGAAAATGGTCGGAGGTGGATAATGCGGTATTCGCTGAACGGCACGCATCTCAATCAAATTCCTGAAATTGCTTTCGTTCACGAGCATCGTCTGCTAACGCTGGACTACGAGTACCGTTTGGTCTATTGGATCGGTTCAAGACAGCACATCGAATATGCCAAATACGACGGATCGAACCGGACGACTCTGCGACTCGAAGGACTCGAACCAATGGATGAGCCCAAGACTATAGCAGTGCACCGAAATTGGATCTACCTCAGTAACTCGACTAGTTTGTGGCGAATGCGTAATCCTTCTGGCAAAGACGCGCATAAGATCGTTCCAGCTGACGGAGCCATTAGGGGCAAGACCATAGCCGGAGTCCGCCTAATTAGTAGCGCATTTCATGGCAGCAGTGGATCGAACATTCCCGGAGACGTGCGCGACTCTTGCAGTGAGCCTAACAATCTGTGCGAACAACTCTGTTTTCCGGCACCTAAAGCTGCTGGTGGACCTTACTGCGATTGCAAAGATGGTATGAAAGTTGATCGAGCTAGTGGCAAGTGCACTGCCGCTACCTTTGGATGATTTACTGAAGGGGCTTTACTCTTGCAATTGTGAGATACTTATGACTCTTGATCTGTGTGTTTACCCGTTTCTCGGGTGGGTTGATTTTGATATGCCATGAACGACCCTGCTTGAAGTTTGGAGTATCGTGGACTTCCTGTGCAAGGTAAACTTTGAAGGAGTCAATCTATCTTGAAAATCACGTATTTGGCCAAAGCTTGAGAACTGGCTCGTTATGGTGTGAATGAGGCAATTTTCGATGGATCAAATGATAATCCTCGTCAAGATTTTGCCATGGTAATGCCGAGGCTAGAACGACACTGTCGGTAAGTGTATGCGAAATCAGGTATAGATAGCTTTTTTGACAAATACACAAAACAGGACTAACGTCCGAGATGTGTCTCAATAATGACAGTTTATACAACAAAACCCAAAATATGGTCTCGATTCAACATCATGACGAGTGACTTTTCAGGGTTCTGTGGACCCACAAGATTTGGTAGCTCCTTTTTGGTAGACTAATTTAGTGATAACAAAATTGTACTCACTGTCAACGAAAACAGCATCGTCTTTTGGAGCATCATCACGGATGTACACTACCGGTCAAAAGTTTAAGCTCACCCAAAAATTTTTTTTTCAATTTTGTGAGTTGAACTACTCGGCTCTATTTGACCGTAGAGGACTCTTCCGGGGCTCATTTTAAAGGTTTTTTCACGTACTTTGAGATGGCACTATTCATTTTTATCCTTACGGATCGGGATCTTTCCAATTTGAGCTTGGAAAAGTGTCAATTTCAACGATTTTTCAAAGAATCTTTTGGCTCCTGCCAATTTGAGCCACATGAATGTTTCAATATGGGAGTTGTGGAATACAAAAGTACCAGTCTAGAGCTTCAGAATCCGTTTTTGAACGTTCCTCTACGCCACTTGCAGTCCGAGCTATGACACTTTCTCTGAGGGAAGATTTTTCGCAAAAACTAGCACCTGGATTCAAAAATGACGAGAAAATTCACTTTTTGGGGCATATTTCAAAGGTTCCTCGTTTCCTTAATCAAGATGTTGATGAAAGATGACAGAAATGATGATTATACTTTATAAAAATGCATCTCTCTATCTCTCTCGAATTGGAATGCTATTTTTTGCGAAAAATCTCCCCTCAGAGAAAATGTCATAGCTCGGATTAACAGTGGCGTAGAGAAACGTTCAAAAACGGATTTCGAAGCTCTGGACTGGTACTTTCATATCCCACAACTCCCATATTGAAACATTCATGTGGCTCAAATTGGCAGGAGCCAAAAGATTCTCCCAAAAATCGTTGAAATTGACACTTTTCCAAGCTCAAATTGGAAAGATCCCGATCCGTACGGATAAAAATGAATAATGCCATCTTAAAATACGTGCAAAAACCTTCAAAATGAGCTCCAGAAGAGTCCTCTACGGTCAAATAGAGCCGAGTAGTTCAACGCACAAAATCGAAAAAAAATTTTTTGGGTGAGCTTAAACTTTTGACCGGTAGTGTATATGTGGATTTATGTTCCTTACAAAATACAAAAGTGTAAAACGCCAGTTTTAAAATCTTCTACAATCTATTTTGAGCATTGATTCAAAAGCCTAAGCCATACATGTCTCGCTACTTCCGACCGGGGGTAGGACTTTGAAAAAGAGAGGCAGATGTTCTAAATATTCCCCAATTCATATTGCAATCACGTGAATAACTATTAAAAATCTGGAAAGATTATAATCTTTCAAAATACTCTCTCACTGTATTTCTTCGTTCTCTTTTATCTAGGAGTAGCCTAGGTACATACATATTTAACTAGCAGTTTGTTGACGCTTTAGATTCATAATTTTGTGTCAGAAATTTCCTACGTCATTGTACACAATCGTAGACGTAATTTCTCCCTAAATGGCTGACTTCAAGTTCAATTCTTTCAGTCCGAGAATTCTTAGCAACTCATTCACGTATAAGATTTAAAATGAGAATGATTCTTATACGAGTTGAATATTAACCATCAAGGACGAAAAAATCTACCAAAATCACTTATGAGAATGATTCTTGATGATCAAAACCGAGCATATAGCAAGTACACCATTTGACAATTTCGTCAATTTCTGGACGAATGGTGGAGCCAGTTTGCCGCCGATTTGTGGTGGGTAACTACTACAAATTTATTTTAGCCATGAACTTGAATTAGCAAATGAGTAAGCTGGTCTATCACTGACCAGTCGAAAACTAAAAGGATGTAAATTTAACGTTTTCAAGCACATTTTTGGAACAGATTTTTCCTTCATCCACAATAGATTTCTGGACAAAGGGATCAAAAACCATTGTCCATTCAGAACCTAGTGAATATAAGTTCTCATTGTACTTTTTTGGTTGAATGAATCGAATAAGCTTCGGTGGCTTGAACATTTATATTCTAACAATGAAGACACGTATAGATAGAGCATTTCGTACTGTACATACCTTTTACGATCTTAATGAAATAGTTCGACTTTATCGATAATATATTGAAACTACTTCAATTATTATCTAGTTGAAATATGTATACATATGACCACGAAAAAGGCACAAAGCAGCCATGTATTTGATTCAATAATCAGGTAAATCAAAAAGTGATGCCCACAATCCTTGTGACCAAAGTATACCAATGTTGGAAATGACCACTCTATGATCCTCGCTACGTACAATTATCATGGATGTTATGATAAAGGATAATGAAACAAAATGTCATATGGACCTAATTAGAAAGATTTATGCATTTTCCAACGAGATTGTTGTAATTTATTACTTTTGCCTTCTCAAAGAGGAAGAATTGTATTCGTGACAGCAGAATTTCATCAGTTTTTATTCATTCTCCATTTTTTTTTCTAAAAATCTTCATTCACTTAATCCAACTTTAACCGTTTTGTTCCTCTCACCACCGAGACTAGCAGGTGACTATACAAAAGTGTGACCAAAGGATTTTTAGCTTATAGGTTATTCCACGAAACCGTTCTTCAGTTCACAAGTCTTGAGAAAACAAAATCTGTAAATTGTCGAAAAAGTTGAATATCGTCTTCCATAAGTAACCTGCGTATTTTGCACAACCTGCACAAGTTCTCTCGAGTTCCGTCGATTTCTCATATTGTCGAAATCGGGATTCTGTTAAGACCACTACAATTTTAATCTGATGAAAAGTTCTTTCTTACTTTGAAAATTTTTATTCAAATAATGGTACAAAATCGAATCAAAATCTCATAGTCACCAATTGATATACTATCGCAGAGCAATTAAGGTAAGTGTACCCAACTTGCCCCCATTAAGCCATTTTCTTAATAACTTTGGCCCATCTCCATATTTTCCAACGTACTTTAGCTCATTTTGAAGCTTGTCTCGAGACCTTTAAAATCAGCTAAGATACGACCAGTTTAGATGAAATGGAGCCGAGCTGTTTGGATTCTCCCAAAAGGTGATTTTTGAGAGTTTACAAAAGTGTGTACCCAACTTGCCCCCATCATTTAAAATAATGTAAATCGGCGATGAAGTGAATAGAATTGCTTTGATCCGTTTCGATCACCGTGCAGCGACATTTGGAGCTTTTCGGTGGTTCGAAAAACTATTTCCGACCTATTTTGACGTGATAAACACGTTCTGAGTGGTAAAAAGAGCCATACTGCACGCCTTTCCGAGAAAGCCATATGGGGGCATGTTGGGTACACTCCGATGTCGGCCTTCTTGATTCTCAAACCATCTTCGTGTTTTGTACATAAAATCGCTCCAAATCAGGGTTCTGCAACCCCGAAGAGCGGATTTTGAAGGTCTTGAGACAAGGAATCGAATGCGCTAAGGTGCGTCAAGATTGGTCGAATAAAAATAAATTGGCACCGGTTTTAGTGAACGCGATTTCCTCCTCGATTTCTTAGCCGTGCAAACACGAAAAATGGAAAACTCACTTTATATTTTCTGGAGAATGCAGAAATGATCCGGGGTCGATGAAAACTACGTATTTTCTCATATTTTCACATAACAAACGTGAAAAAAATTGCGGGAAGGTCAACGAGCGCCCATTCCTGAGATCGGCATATGGGGGCAAGTTGGGTACACTTACCTTATTTCTTTTCGTCCTAAAAAATTTCGGGTGCAAGTTGCAAAGGAGATAATCATACATTATCGAATCGATTTTTCGAAAATTTTGACATTTTCATTATCCACGACTCGTAGATTGAGAAGGGTTCGAGGAAACTGACTCAGAACTCGGTCAACATACATTTGTATGGCCATCTATATCATCCCAATAAATTTCAAAAAGATATACCAAAGGGTTTGAAGCAAATATGTCAAAGAACAAATATAAGACAGACACATACAGATAATAAACCAGGAGATCAATTTATGTGGATCTGTCATTTGCCTCAAAATTGTAACGTGCAATTGAATGGTCTCGGCGAGAGGAACGAAATGGTACAAATTTCATTCCAATGAGTACGGATTGTATAAGAAGTCGAATTAAACCAAAATTCTCAAAACAAATTCTTTTATTTTTATAAAAATCTTCTTCAAAGACGACCCCGCGAAATCTCCTAACGCACGAATTACCCTTTTTTGACGATCTTTTATCTATTCGAGCAAACATTTATTTATTGTATGTACGGGGGTTGGAGATTTCGACCCGAGAAATCATTCTGTTAATTTCTCTTAGCAGCGTATTCCCAAATTGGCTCGGGTAAGACACTGCTTTTAGTAAAATTGACGTCAGAAATGCTGAGGAATTTCATCGCAGGCAAAATTACTAGCAATGTGGCTGATGAGAAGAGAGTAAGTTGCATACACTATTGGCTTACACTGTGTTATTGTGTGCTTCTTATCACAAGTGTCATACACCTCTCATGCGTAATGGATATAAAACTTACAATCATAAGAAAGCAATACTTACTATAATATCACACAGAAACAGTTTTTCCCACCAATAAAATCATACACTGTAAGACATTGATTGACTTCTAACCAAATTGGTCAACCAGAGATTGAAAATTCAACCAGTTGGATGAAAATTTAACCACTGATTGACCACCAAATTCAACCACTGGTTGACAATTTTACCATAGCAAATATGGGAGTATAGATGGGATCCATGAGATTGGTCTATGGGAGTGATCGGATGACATTTTTGGGTTACAGAAAAACAACTTTCTCCATTTTTTTTCATCAACAGATCCTTAAAAAAATATCAGCGCCGGACACGCGAGCCTTTTTGGAAGAAAATCCAGATTAGCAACGTTTTTGTGATTCAGTATCCGGGGTGGTAACCGTTCGGCCGGGGCTACCACGCTTAGCTCGCGCGAAAAAATCCGTCGACTCGCTTATCATAGGCGAAATACGAAACCCATGAAATTGGTCAAAGGTGGTCTTCGGAAGACATTACTGACTCAAAAAAACAAGTTTCTTCACGTGTATTTTCACCAATAACAAATAGAAATAAACAAGTTCTATTCGTTTACGGAGAAGTCTGAAGAAACTTGTTTTCTTTACCCAAAAGTGTCATCTAGGCAGGATCATTCACCAGTCTCACGAGTTCCATATTAAACCCATAGTAAAAGAGTCGACCAATTTTCTTGTCCGAGCGGTCACCACTCCAGATACTGAATCGCGGAACCGTTGCTTGACCTAGATTTTTTCCCGGTAAGGTTCTAAGCGCTGGAGCTCTTGTTTATTTTTATTTTCGTTCATGAAAAAGCACGAAGAAACTTGTTATTCTGACCCAAAAATGTCGTCCGAGTACCATCACTTACCAATTTCATGGACCCCATACATTCTCTTCCATATTCGCTGTAGGCAAATTGTCAACCAGTGGTATTGAATCAGGTGATCACGAGATGGTTGCCGCGAAGAATCAACCAATTGATTGATTATTTGCACTAACCACAAATCTTTTACAGTGTGCCCTTTATTTCTATTAAATAGATCAAATGATTTGTTCACTGCGACCTAAGTAATTCTACACTTTTACACTGTATGACAATCATTAAAAGTTTTCGGCAAACTGCTCGATGTTTCACACGCCATTGACACTTGAGGTCGAAAAATTTTTTTATTTACCACCTGAAAAGTAAACACCTGGCGATTACATCACCAAATGATGTCAATCACATATCATGGCTTCAATAAACCAGACATTGAACTGATAAAAGAAACGACATCACATCTTTTGTATCCGTAATTAATGATAAATTGTTTAAATACATTCAGAAAACCATAAAAATGAAATGCTCGAGCCCTCTGCATTCATTCGTCAGTTTCAAACGAGATAGTAAACATGTGGCTTCCATGGTTAATTTTTGTGAGTCTGGTCATCCCAAATTTTGCTGCTTCGCGAAAGCCTGAAGAGGTCATCTACGAATGGAAATACATCAACTTCACATGGCCATCCAGTGAGGAATATCAAGATGCAATCGCAAATAGGTCTTATATCAAGGAAAATAATGCGATATCTGGAATTAAAATTTGGAACGAGAGCATTTATCTCACGATACCCAGATGGAAACCAGGAGTGCCCGCCACTTTGGTTGTTGCACCAGTGAAACCTACCAACGGTAAGCGTTTTGGCTCCAACGACACCAACGGTTTGTAAGAGAGTAGGAAACCAAAATACAAAAAAAGTTGTAATAACGTAACCAGCGTACAGTGAATTCGCGCATGGTGAAATCAAATCCTTTCTTGCGATGGGCCCGGATCAGTGGAGAAATTTTGAAAAAAAAATCATTTCAAGGAAGAAAAAGAATGTTAGCTTTCTATGATTCTTTATTTTTTTCTACTCTACCTCTGGTGGACACAAACAGCTGATGTTACGAAAAAAACATTATCTCTCCATCAGCTGATGTTTGGACGATGATGAAGATGGAGCCATTTTACAAGAGCAATTTTACAGGAAGCATCTCGAAGATCGGAAAAAATCCCATTTACAATGACTTTTTGATTATTCTTCACGTTGTATGAGCAAAAGTGTGAGAACTCTCAAATTAGCCGGAATTGTAAAGTTCGCCTTTTTCGCCGTTTTCCATTGATAACCCGAGCATCTGGCTACTTTGAGAGCTCTCACAGTCTTGCTCGCACGGCGTGAAGAATAATCAAAAAGTCACTGCAAATGGGATTTTTTCCGATCTTCAAGATACTTCTTTTGTAGAATTGCTCTATCTTCATCCCTATTTGAACTGCAGGTGACAGTGTTACGACAATTTTTTTTTTTTCAATTCTCGAATCTACATAAGCTGCTTACGCCACCAGGAAGGGTTGAAAAAAAAATGAAAAATCATAGAGAATGAGACATTTTTTCAAATTTTTTACATGGATCTGGGCCCGAGTAATCGACGTCTGAGCATCAAGAGAGAATTTGATTCCAACGTTCACAAAATTTTGCACGGTACTTACTGTAAGTCCTCCGGCTTGGAGTCCATCCAGTTTACCAAAATTAAATTTTTTCCCAAACGCAGAACGAAGAGTTTCATAGTGGATTTCAAGTTTTTGGCAAATTTGGGTATCTATCCTAACATACTTCTTGCTCTTGACAACTACAGCAATGATTTGATTTATATTTTTGTATAGATATTCAGACCACTTCATAACTTGACCAAAAATTGTCTGAGCTTGTAGCGCTTGCATTCAAAATCAGTTTTCAATGTAGCTTCACTAATACGCACAAGTTTTTGTATAATAGTCATGCGCTTTTACCATCGAGAAAAAATATCCGTGTCAATGTATTTACGTATTATGTCGAGAAGGAAGTTCAGATATTCATATCTGCATTTGAATCAGATTTAGACAACGAACGAAGTCTGAAAGTTCAGATAAATCCACGCCAAGTCATATATGACTTGAACCTTTCTTGAAGTAGAGATCAATCTCTTTTTTTCGATCGGGGAAAAGTTCATGATGGATTGATTTCAAACTATCAAAACCTTAAAAAATCCTTGCAAGAACTTATCCTGCAAAAAATCACAAGAAGATAATTTCGCGTGATCCGGCGATCCAGTTATGCTTTCTCAATTCAAATACTGTTCTCTCATCTCTCTGTTTTCTTCTATCTCTATCCTTCGAAGACAACGAAAATCATCGAAATTCCCCCTGTATCCAACGAAAAATCCGACACACTATAGAAGTTACACGAGCCTTTAATTTGTGATCAAAACTCTTATTCAATTCAAAATATGTAATCTAGTCACTCGCCAAACTAAATGGTTTATTTTCGTACCTTTGCGTTGATTATTTTGCAGAATGTGAAGTTCCATTCCAAGTTGTATAAATTACACGTGCAGTCGGACGTCAAAATGTGACTTGACATCTAAAAATAGTTCTTCGTAGTTTTTGAGCCACTGAATCCGATTCCATTTTCAGGATTGCTCTACCACGGCAAGTTATTGAAAAATTTGGTTTCAAAGTTGTACAAAACATCAATTCTACTCTTTGCGTGGTCTGTTATCTCTGATATCGCAATAATTATCGAAGTCCTGCGAGGATTATACTCGATTATCAAAGGGAAGATCTTCAAAAATGAGCCCTCATAGATCAAAATCGATTAGAAAATTTCTGAGATACGTCGCCGAGGGAAAATCAAAAAAGTCCCCGAGATTGGCCCCGCCTACCCTATGTTTATAAATAGTGCACCACTTCCTCCCGCGCCCTCCAATGACCTGAATTGCGTTGGCGGGGCCAGTCTCAAGGATTTTTTTTTTCTATTTTCTTTCGGCGTTGTATCTCGGAAACCTCTTAAAGTGGCTCGAGCACTTTTTAATGAAACATTTGTTTTCGGCGCAAGTAGGCTTAAACTATAGCTAAAACTGGTACGCTACTGCGCGCTCGTGCCTCCTTAATCTATTTTCATCTTCATGTGCTAATTTTGAAGATCTTCATCTTGATAAGCGAGTAAAACTCGTAGAACTTCGGCCACTATATTCTGTGATGTCAGAGATATAAGCCCTCGCATAAATAGCAAGGTTGGCATTTTTTACAACCTTGGCAACGGTATTGTCAAGAACGTGATTTGATAGAGCAGTTCTAGAAACGGATTCGGACTCAGCGGTTGAAGATCAATTAGGGACCGTTTTCAAGATCGAAGTTACACAAAACAAGTTCAAATTCGTTGGATTGTGTTTTTTTCGTAAGCATGAACAAAAGTGACCTCTGCTACTTTACTATTCAAATAGAAATTCTTACTAGCTCTGGAAGAGTATAATAATTTCGATAATTGCTATTCCTTGCTTGTGGGCGACAGGTGCCACACGTGAGACTCGCATAACTTCACAATAAACTGCCATTCCTTCCTTGTGAGCGACAGGTGCCACAAGTGAGACTCGCATAACTTTATTCCCGAGTTTATTCCCCATGAGACGAATATTGATTTCAGCACACAAATCCGTCGCAGCAAATGCATTAAAAATCCAATCTCCTATAAGTAAAACCAGGCCTATACTGACCGTATCCATTCCTTATAATACCCTGACAACATCAGATTATTCAGTCACGTAACGACCCAAATCAAGTCTTCCGTGCATGTTGATTACTCCAATGGATAAGCTATGGTGCACAAATCTATCGTAGTTTCATAGGCAAAAATATTGACTACACTTTAATTACGTCATGAAAACAATCGATGCAAACACATTCCTAGTATACAAACAATGTCACAAATGGCAGCCACCCTACCGATAAATCACACTGAACGATGACGAACTTATATCTATCATATTTTAACAGAGAGCAGCTCGGATTCAACCCAAGTATCGCCAATTCCGCGATCGCCATACCTCGAACCATATCCAAACTGGCCAATGCAAGAAATTGGCGACTGTTCGTCCCTCCAGTCAGTTTTGGGCATGGAGATAGACCCTATGGGTCGAATGTGGATCCTGGATACGGGTCGGGTCAATCTACTCGATTCTGAGCCTCAAAATCTTTGCCCTCCAAGACTGATGATTCTAGATCTTGAGCAAGACGGAATTACTTTGATGGAGTATGAGTTTCCTGAAGAAGTGGCTAATCCAAATTCAAGCTATCTTGGAGATATTGTCATTGATCATGAGGATGGTGGATTTGCCTATATCGCTGATGGGGATGACCATGCACCTGGGATCATTGTTTTCTCGCTCGAAGCAATGACCTCGTGGAAGGTGAGAATTCGCGTTCGACAGAGTATCTGTCAGATTATTCAACTCCTAAAGGGCACACTACTCTTTTTTGGGGCCAGAGAAAGTTAAAAATTCGTGCCCTCACTAATGAAAAAAAATCTCTGGGAACTTCGAGTTCTTTCTAACTGTGATCAGATCACCACCAGAAACCGTCGTGGCCTTGTGGATAAGGTCCTTGCCTTCGACGCAGAAGGCTGGGGTTCGAATCTCGGCCGACACCAATGTGAATTTTCATAAGTGCCTTTCGGTGACTTCGGTGGTTCGGAATCCACCTTAAACTGTAGGTCCTGCAGAATAATCTCGAAAAAAGCTGAAAATGCGTTGATAAAAAAAAAGATTGCCAACACATTTTCATCTATTCACAACCGGGGAATATCATTTTTCCAAGTGCTTTGCTTGGAGTGAATTGAAAAAGTCATATTAAGGTAACTGTGCCTAATTTGCCCCCATTCCCTAATTTGCCCCCGTTTAAGTTCTCAAATGTATGCACCCACAGACCCTGCCGCGCATTTTTTTCACGTTTGTTACGTTAAAATATGAGAAAATGAAAGTTCTGGACCTATCCTCTATGACCCGCGCATTTCTTACAACAAAAAAGTGGTTTTCGGTACTTTTGACTTCTTTTTTGTTAGTCATTAAAAGCTATGCCAAACAAAATTGATGTAATCAATTCGAACGTACTTTGACTCGTTCTCTTTGTTTTTATGTCAACTTTAGAATGCTTTTTGTAGAATTGCAAAATTCAATTTTTAGCCGATTCTACGCCCATATCACTAGAAAAAGTGCAGTGTCCGTAATTTGCCCCTATAGTCTTTTTCCAAACTCATTCCTCGGTTCATTAAGATGCATGAATTTACCTCAAAAAGTTTTAAGGGCGGTAAAAAAAGCTACAAAATGAGCTAAAGTATGTCTCATTTGGAGGTCTGGGAGCCGAGATATCCCGATTATACGAAAAACCCGTATAATCTCATGAAAATAGGCCTCTTTTCCCTGTGGGGGCAAATTAGGAACACACTGACAAAAACTCGCAAAAAATCTTCTTTCGCAAAAATCAAAATATCTCAGCTCCAATTCGTTCAAATTAAACGTACTTTAGCTCATTTTGAAGATCTTGGAACAAGCTTCAAAATGAGTTAAAGTACTTTGGAAAATATAGAGATGAGTTGAAATGGCGAGCAAAACAAAAGTAGTGGGGGCAAATTAGGCACACTTACCTTATTTTTATGGTTACTGCGCAGTTTCGATACTCATACATGTGGATTTCATTTCAATTCAGAGCTTGCAATCATCAAGTGCAATGACTTATGTTATGAGTTATGGGTTATGTGAAATCGGTCAATTATAATCGTGAGTCATGAAGTTTTATTAGTAATACTATTTGATCATTATTTTAACACGTATGATGAAAAGAAACCGTCCATTTTCCATGATTCAGCTGGATAATTATTGAGGGAACAAATATAATAACCTCACATTATTATCAATGATTCAAACAGAAATGATAGCAATTAGAAAAATGTACATCCATGGATGTTCCATGGAATCCAAATGAATCCAAAATGACCAAATGAATGAATCCAAATGAATCCAAATGTCTATCAATGGATCAATGACGTACATTCATTGAATTTTTTACATCGACAGAAAATTGCAAGATTCGGCGATACCCTATAATAGTCTCCGTATTTCATATTTCAAAGAAACAGAAAGAAATTTGAGTTTTCTTGAATTTCCTGTCTTTGAAACCGTGTAACTTCATGTTACATTAACTTCCAAGGCCATCGCAATTCGATGTCAGTAAATAATTCTCCAACATACATACAATCGTTATACATTTCATATTTTTATGTCGAAGAAACGCTCTCTTGATACTGAGTAATATTTATCTCTCTCGTATTCATTATCAAGTTGACGTAGTGGCTCTTCGCCCATCGCATATAGATATGATAATGATTCAAGCGCAACTGTCATTCCAACAAAGAATAAGCGTGACTTGAATCTTTCGATTTAGATTCAGTCATCTTATCAATTTATCGGGAAAGCATTTTTCCAATCCAACATTACTTTTACCAAAATTTCGTTATCTTAGAAGTGCAGTTGGAGTAAGAAAAATTGTGAAATCATTCATCCGTACACTGAACCAAGGAATTCAATGAATTTTATTTAAATCAAACAGAGCATTTAGTATAATATTTTGATTTTTGCTCATGATAGATCATTTACTGTTAGATAAACATTTATTAGTTGTGGATGGCTTTCCAAGGTCACTGGGAAATCCAGGTTACGGCGCTGAAACTTATCATTGCACGTTTGATAATTTAAAAGAAATTCTACCCTCCCTTTCATGACTCAATGATTGGCTCTTATTTACCTCTAAGCAACTTGGTTTTGCAAATTGTCTTCAATACAATACACCTTTAGTCGAGAGGGTATGAATTCTGTGCATACAAAAATTCAAAATGCTGCAATGCCCACTAGAACTTTTTTAACTCTTTGACGTAATGATCAATTGTTAGACTTGGATAATAAACCTGACATTCAGAGTCCAGTCATGAACTTCACGTCTACTCAACAAGTGGAAAATTGCGCTTCTTGAATAAATAGAAAATTTTTTTCATGCAAATTTTTGAAAAACACCTTCCATGAGGATTTTCTAAAAAAATTTTCATGCAAATTTTTCATTTTAAATATTTTGGCATTCTTCCTCTTTTCATGTTCGATATCGATTACGATATCGATATCTACCCTCAATTCATGAACTCAAGTATCTGAAACAAAACCAAACTCGGAATTGAAATTCATTCAATGTCTCGCGTGATTAATGCATTGAATTCAAGTCTGACGTTACGGGGCGGGATAAAACAAAAATTGACCGATGATCTAGATCGTTAGGAAAATGTTTTATGTTGAATCATATTCAACTTATATGAATTTTTTGTTGCAGATCGAACACTGGTCAATGATGGCCACATCATCAAAATTCACAATCGACTACGACGACACACAAGTTACCCGCCCCATGAATCTACGAAGCATTGCTCTATCTCCAATTTCAGAAGAAGGAGACCGTACTTTTTACTACAGTCCTCTATCTTCATTAGAACTCTTTTCAATCTCAACTTCAGCCCTCAAGGATAATTCTACCGGTATAGACGAGCACGTTATAAATCTAGGCAAAAAATCTTCACAAAGTTCAGGAATGGTTATGAGCACCAACGGTAGATTGATTTATGGAATTTTGACCAAAAATACAGTTTCCATGTGGAATACAAAGAACAATCCAATTGAAGATAATGAGATGGAGCTTTTCCATGATGATGTACAACTTCAGTGGCCAGATAGTTTTGCCATAGATATTAATGGTACACTTTGGAGTGTTAGTAACAGGTTTCAGAGATTTTCATCTGGAAGTATCGATACGAGTGCGGTCAATTTTCGAGTTTTAAAACTTGGTTGGATGGGCAATAGAAATTATCAGTATTATAAAAATAATACGGCACCGGAGTGGCCAATCATGTAGCGGGGATGAGCCGTAGCTGATGGACTTTTTATATCGTTGCTTATGCAATATTTCATAGATAGGCTTGTCATCAAATCGTAGCTATATGTTGAATCACAAGTTGAGCGCTGAAAGCGTGTTGAATATTTAACGTGTGTACCTGATTCATGATTGAAATATATCAAAATTTTATTGAATTCTACAGCATTTATGTAGTTAATGTATTTGACATTCCCTACTGATCTCACAGAAGAGTTCAGATGGATGTAGATGAAACAAATTATAGATCGTCTCTTTTGAATTGGACGCAGTCCAAGATATAATTGATCTTGATGTGAAAACATGAGTCGATGAGATTTTGAATTTAGTCTAAGATTAGTTCGAAAAATTATGCTGTGACGAATTATGTCATACCACCATTAGAATAATCGTGCAATCTATCTGTTCTGTCAGCAGCCCAATCCTCATCTTGGATTCATAATGGATCCGTACACTTTCATGAAAAACCATTGTCGAATCAAGAGGGTCGTGAAACACACGTCCACGCGTTGAAAGAAACTGCCAAAAGAATTTCATCGCGAGGTCTCGGAACGTTTCTAACATATGTAAACTGTTTTGGATCCTTGAAAAATTAGATTTTGTGACGAATGCAGTAATCACTCTAGTTTCGACTGATCGGTCCAGTCTTATTCTATTTCTGTCAACGAGCCATTATTCCTTTAAAAAGCCAATCCCTGAATCATGAACATAGAGAAGTCTATGACCGAAGTAATACCATCTTTAGGGTATAAACATAGGTCACATCTACACGAGTATCTACATCTTGCAGTGTTCGATTACAAGGACTGATTCGACTGGAGAAGAAATCGGGTAACTTTTGACAGTAAACCTACGAGAGACGATACTCAGGGGCTTTTTAGTCGTTCTATGTTACACATATGGTCCTATCCCTCTCCATACCGATACACATTTTCAGCTCTTCGAATCTTGGGCTTCTGGAATACCTATAAATTTTCTCCAAATTTTGATCATTCTAAATTTCTGCACTCTGAAACTTTATTCGTTTGATTCTTGATTTCTGAATTCTTCAATTTCTGCTATTTTACGGTCCGGATTTTGGACGTTCCGAATTTCTGTTTCTCCGGAACTTGGTTTTGAACTTTTGATTTTTCAAAAAAGTAAGCTCATTACAAAGTCTCGATAACAAACATTTAGGAAAAATCCCTTTGATCTATGAATCTGATCCTATATGGATTGATTTTATTCATTCCAAGAAATTTGAGATGAAAAATTTGAAATGAGGCCTCCTTCCGGGTCCTCAATTGATTTACGCGAGATGACAATAGGAACAAGTTAGGCGCATTATGAAAAGAGCCCACAGAAAATAATACATTTCAATACAAGGATGGAAAAACTTTTTTTCGCGTTCGAGCGATGGATTTCTGGCCTGAGTCGTGGGCGAAGGTCGGAATCATCAACACGAGGATGCGAATAATAGATTTTTACGCGTGTATCTAACTGTGTTTTTGGATAAACTGTGCAAAAAGTGGAAAATCAGTGCGGAAAAAAAGTTTTTCCTCCCTTATATTAAAATGCACTATTTTGGAACGGCTAATTTTTTACCAACCCTAATTTTCCAAGCCCACCGGGATGATTTTCAGCAGATCAAAATACGTAAGAAAACATAGTTTGTAATGGATCTTGGTCGGTTGGAACAGACTTCGTGAAGAGTATCGGATCAACTTCGCAAAAATGACCCTTAGCCTTTGAGTACCTGGTGGTTTTCGGTTTCTGCGGTCAGAAACACGTAAGAAAAACATTGTTTGGACATTTATAGGCGCTACCACCGGGTAGGTTTGGCACGCTGTAACTTTTCTTTTAAAAATAATGTGATGTAATAATTTTACTCTACGTTCTGGAAAACTCTACGGCTCTTGCCGGGACCTGAAATCGATCTTTCAAAAAGTCCCAAAAAAATTTTTCTCTTCATCTACATCTAAAATAGCAAAAACTGTGACCTCAGGCGTGACCATTTTCAAAAATTTCCATTCCCAGTCCACCCTAATCCATATTATTGGCCGCATGTGATTACTATCCCACACAAGTCTGAATCATTATATTACATACATTTTGAAGTACAGTCGAGAGTACAATCGATTGATGAGGCTTCGAGTTTAATACGGAAAAAATGTTCATCAACACACATAATTGAGCTATCGCAATCTCCTAATACACGTTTATTAGACGCTCATTATTTAATATTCACGGTTGCACTTGTAGTGCATTAAGACAGTAGTACATCAAGAGCCCCCACCAAATGCTGCGATATGTTTGAAAAAGTTTTCTTGAGTTAACGAGCCGTGCAAGTTGAGCCACCAACAACCTGTTCGGGTTTTCTTGAATCAATCGTTTCAAGTTTACTTTTTCGTCAGTGCCCTCGATTCCTAAGAGAGACATTCATATAATTTTCATTTATTCTATGAACCACGCAATGAATTAACGTGGTGAAATATTTTCTAATAAAAGCGAATAAAAACAATGGCGATTCCGAAATTCTTATTTCTACTTTTACTGAATTTGACAATTTTTGTTCTGGCGCAACAAAAACCAGAGAAAATTGTATATGAATGGAAAGTGATAAATTTTGAATGGCCTTCGGACGAAGACTATGAAAGTGCAGTTGCCAATGGATCTTACGTAGAAGAAAACGTCGGGTTGGGTGGTATCAAGGTCTGGAAGGATAAGATTTATTTGACTAGTCCACGCTACAAGGATGGAATTCCTGCGACATTGATGGTCGTTCCAGTTGAACCAACGGATGGTACGCAGTCCCATAATATAAAAATAATATAAAAATCATATCTCAAATTTATCATGTCGATGCATTCATCAACTGATGTATAGCTCATACACTCAAAATGTGGGAGACTGAACGAATAGTAATAGAGAATTTTTCAATTTTCAACGTCACCATGTGGGGTCTGCGCTGACGAAATTTGGGTCCGCATGATTCAAAGTTATCACTTGTCACTTTAGGATTTGTTCGCGTCCCGTTTGAGGAACGATTGAAATACCTTCAAACATATTTTCAGCAAAATCTGTGATCTAACCGCCTTAGATTGAAACATTTGATTTTGAGGTTTTGGTGTCCCCAGATATATTCGTAATTTAAATTCAAGAGCTTATCGTGAGTTTTGTAAGAGCTTGCAAGTGCATCCAAATAAATCCTGTCGACCTCCGCCAGACGTTTATCTAAACTTTCTTGAGAAGAATGATTTCAGAGAGATTCATTCTAATTGTAACATTTAAATATCACCCCGTGGGACAATACCTAATACGAGACAAACGTTTCCTACACAAGTTCAAGGACTTTGTTAATTTTGATGTTATCTGTGACGATTTTTACTAGGAAAAATGGGCTTACTTGCTAATTACTAGGAAGTCATAAACAGACATATCAAACGCCATGATAGCAAGTATCGTTGTAAGCGTATGATTATGTCACTGCACCCACAGCAAAATGATCTTGAATTTACGCCTCCATTCATTTCAACTCAACAGAATGTGTCGTTATGTGGAGACAAATTTTGTCTCGCAGGGAAAAGAGGGTATCATCAGTTCTGTTATCGCCACGCGCACTTCCCACAATAAACACGAAAAAGTAATCCTTAGTTAACTCATTCACTACAGCGAGCTTGGGAAATCGAGAAACGTAATTCTTACATTCAGAGTATGTATCCCTGATGAAAATAGGACAAAAAGAGACAAGATTAGAATTTTTTTAATTTATTGGTTTTTTATTTTTTTCTCGATCGCAATCAGGTAATTGGTCTCGACCTCTGATTTGATTCGTTTCTTGTATCAGTAGGATTTCGAAAATTTTTTCATATCCTTCTAACGTGTCCGAAAATAAATAATAGCCGATCATTGGAAATCGATGAGAAGAATTTGTTCATTAAAATGGACATTGTGAACGAATGGGCTAAACTCTAAGAAACTTTTCTTTATTCCGGATAGTTCATAAAACCATAAACTTTTTCCGTCAAGATGTAAAGGTTCGCTATTCTATAACTCATAAAATAAGAAAAACATTTTGAATTGAAACCGACAAAAGAACAATCACAAAATTCATTCTGGTCTTTCATCGGAAAAAAAATTATTCAAAGGAAACTCGTCTCCGAATCTGGCGCCGTATCCAAGCTGGTCCATGCAAGAGATTGGGAACTGCTCAGCTTTGCAGTATGTGCAAAGTATGGAAATTGACCCGTTGGGCCGAATGTGGGTTTTGGACACCGGCAGAATTAATCTGCTTCAACTAAAGACTCAAAATCTGTGCCCTCCACGACTTGTAATTTTTGATCTCGAGGAAGACGGTCGAATATTACTTGATTATGAATTTCCCGAGGATGTCGCCCCACCCGACTTGGCTTTTCTTGATGACATCGTACTTGAACATGAGGACGGTGGATTTGCTTACATAACCGATACAGCTCTCAGTGGAACCCCCGGCATCATTGTTTTTTCTCTCGCAGAAAGAGAGTCTTGGAGGGTAAGACTCTTCATAAAAAATTTTTCTCGGTCCCCTTTGAAAATCCTACCAAAAGCTCAAGTGCCTTGAAGGTGCTTGTGGGCCGTATTCCAAACTGATGAATATTCAAAAGGGACTCTGGAGTACCCTTCATTTGCAACAAAAGTGGAACCCAGATGAGTACATTGTCAAAAAGATGATAATTTTATTTTCATAGATGAAAATGTGATCCTGATTACGATTACTAAGACAGCTACAAATAATGGATATTCAAAAATTTAGAAGAAAAGTCCCATACGCCTTTCAATTTGATTGTAAAAAAGTTTCATTTCCAAGAACGAATATTTTAGAAAATTTCTAGTTATATACTAGGCCTCAAGATGAGGAACGTGATACATGCACCTGCAATCAATGCCACTGACTACGCACTTTTTATCGCATTTTTGTTATTGTGAAATCCACAGGTGGAACACGATTCGATGAAGCCTACAGATGTTGATTTTACGGTCCAATACGATAATACTCCAGTGGATATCCCCGTCGGCCTGGATGGCATAGCTTTGTCTCCAGCTTCGACAGAAGGCGATAGGACTCTCTATTACAGTCCTTTATCTTCATACACCGTGTACAGTATACCCACACAAGTTCTCAGATCTCGTCCCTCTGACATCGAGGACGATCTGACGATTCTCGGCACAAGGCAGTCTCAAAGTGACGGAATGATAATGAGCGCCGACGGACGTTTATTTTTTGGCCTTGTGGGTGATAACGCCGTATCCGTGTGGGACTCTGCAGAACCTCCTTTTTCGGACAATCAGCACCAGATATTCCAGGATAATATCGTGATGCAGTGGCCCGATACTTTTTCAATCGATATCGACGGCAATCTTTGGTGCGTCACAAACAGGCTGCAGACTTACGTGCATACCGTCAATACTAGTGCGACAAACTTTCGAGTATTAAAGTTGGGGAACATTGACGCCACTAATTATCAATACTATCCAAATGGGAGAGCACCTGAACCACCCTTGATAGAATCACTGGAGGATAGCTCTTGATCACAGACATTTTTTCTAATTTAAAGAAGCCATAAAACAGTCAAAGGTTCAAAAGGTGACCGAAAGTTTAAAATTGACTTCACAGATTAGTTTGAGATTGGAAATTAATTAGCAATATATATTTTATAATAATAAAATTATCTGTACAATGAATTGAATTGATCAAGTACCTAGTCTTCCGGGAGCTCTGGAAACGCTACTTTGGGTTTCGACGAGTTCTCTGATTCAGTTTCAGGTTTGTTGGCTTTGTTGGCGCGTAAAATCGCACCAGGATTTGGGTATGGTCTCATCTGATACAAAGGCCCGGCAGCCGTAGTGTCAGCTCCAGTTTTTGCTTCGTTACTTCTAACCAGCCCGTCTGACCATTTACCTCTAGGAATGTCACTGTAGGCAGCTGGATCCATTGGATCAAGAGTTCGATCTTTTTTGACAACAGCTCTACTTCTGTCTGGTTTCTGATGACGCCTGGAGTCACCTCCCCTATACTTGTCACGATCTCTGTCTCGATCCCTATCACGATCTCTATCACGATCATTGTCACGGTCCTTATCACGATCTCTGTCACGCTCTCTGTCTCTCTCACGTTCTTTGTCTCGCTCTTTGGGACGTTCCATATCATATTCTTCATCACGCTCTCTCTCATAACTGTCTCTCCTATCTCTCTTAGGTGCTGGCTCATCCATCTGTAAGAATATACTTTCTCAGTACAGAAATAAACTGATGCAATGTGAGAATTTGGCCAAATCAATCCAGGGAACAACCCAAAAAGGTTAAATTGAAGTGGACTTTTTTATTCAGGCATCAGTCAAACTTACTTCATCTGGCTCTTGATCACTGCCACTTTCCTCACTAGATACATTGTCATCTTGATCAGCTTCCTTTAGATGAAGCTCCTCGCGCAGCTGTGATGCTGGCTGTGATATTTGGCACTTGGGATGATCAGGTGGGTACCATGCAACCAAGTCAGAAGACCAATCCCAATAATAATGTTTGCCACTACAAAACAGTTGAATCTTAGATTTTTGGTCTTATCAACTATTTATATTTTTGATGCAATAAAAGTAGATATCATCGAGCAATTGTCAAGAGATCCTTACAAGCTTCACCAGAAAATATGAAGAGATTCAAATAATTGTTCACCTGCCAGGGTCATAAACAGCTTTCCATGTTTCGGGCAGAGGATAGTGCTGAATCAATTTCATTTGCTTCATCAAGTATCTTTCTGATGGCTGTGCATGGCCTTTACCCCACAATTCCTTACACCTCCTGGTGCAGTCATGATAGATATTCCACTTATTTGGACAACCACTGTACCCCTACAGTGAGAAAATTGATCTATTAGATTCACTCCTTGATTGGGATTTCAGTATAATATAATCAATATTTACCAAAAAACGTTGAGTAATGTCCATCTGATTGAAATCATCTTTTGCATTGTCATAGTCTTCTGCTATGACCTCCTCGTGTACTTTCTTTTTAGCTTCTTTCTTAGAGTCTAGAACAAATGAATAGATTTGCAAGAGTTGTTAAGGTAAGAACTGAAGGTCAAGAATGGAAAATTATGTTCAAGAGATTTTCAAATGAAGAGAATAAGTAGTTTTAATCAAGATCAAACTCGAAAATTAAACGGAGCAGAGATAGTTATGGGCTTGAACTTACCATTTATGAGCCCTCTTTTAGCTAGACGAGCTGCCAAAGCAGCCGGAAGGGGCATTGTTTTAGTAACAAGGAGTAATTGGATTATATTACTCTTTTACAAAGTGATTTGACTGGATATGACCGGGTGTCAAACAACAGAGTATTGATAGGTTATGTTGTTTTGTTGTGAGATGCGAGCAGCGGCCGCACCGCAGGCCCGCATGCAATGACAATAAATGGACAATAACACCCTGTGGGCAAAATGTGATTTTGTTATTCGAATCATACGTAATGAATTTTTTATAGAGTTTGTAATGCTGATTACAATAGTCTCCTTGAATAGATTGCGCATATCATTATATTCTTGGGAACTATGTAACGATGTTGGATAAGTATGTACGAGTGCTTCCCTGGCTGCAATGTGGTACTCCTACACCAGAATATCACTGGTACAACGACCTAATTTTTACATTTATTTGATCTTCCATAATTTGCTCATTTCATCGGCGTACTTGAGATACAATTATCATTACGATACGGACGATAAAATGAATTTCTCTGATTCGTTTAGTAATTGATAATTGATTCTGACTGCGCAGGAGCAGTAAGTGAAAGCTTGAAAGCTAAAGCTCCAAGGCGCTAAATATACAAAACTTCTACCCACGTTTGGAGATTCGAAGACGGCAACAATGATCTGTCCGAAGTATGTACATTATTTATATTTTTATAAAGATAAGAGTCATCCGACTCCAGGCCTGTCCGACTCGAAGAATAGAATGAATAGTCACGTCTCGATACTCTTGAAATTCACACATTTTTAGGAGCTTGAATTTTTGCAATCGAGAAATGTTGGACGGTTCATTCGTTAGAAAAACAGATGAGGATTCTACTTATGGATGTATTATCATTTCAATCTGATATATTCTGATATATCGCCGAGATTGAAAATCAAGCGGTGATTGAACAAGACATCAGGGCTAAGGATAAAGAGCAAATGCTGACATCAATTTATTATACAGGACGAGAGCTTAATATAGAAAATTATATCAAGTAAGTCAATTGGGACAAATAAAGCTTTTTTTCTTACATATGTACAAAATTACAACAAATGACAAGTTATATCAAGATTATTATGATTGATAATTTGCTCCATCATTTTCTATATCATCATCACTACCATAGTTTTCCTCCTCAGAATTCTCTCCGCTTCCGAGAAACGTTTCTTCCGTTAGCTTGAAGGAGGGAAATGGAAATTTTGAAGGGCATTGAGTGACTGTCTCTTTTTTCAATTGTTCATCGCAGATGAATGTTTTTTGATTTGGAGGGATTCTATTGGAATCTGGCATACAGTCGTTTATGGAAAACCTTTGGACGTCCGATATCTCGTTTTCAGGGTTCCACATTTTCACCCTTGGAAGAGGAACTGGAGCACGAGCTTTGACCTGATTGATGATACTTCTCTCTACTGGTGATTTGATTGTCTTAATATTGGATACATTTCTGGGAGGGGGTGGAGGTGGTGGAGGTGGCAGTGGTGGCATAGGTGGTGCAGGAGATGGTGACGGCGGAGGTGGATCATCCCGTTCAGGTGAGTTAGTAATTCCAGAATTGCAAGAACTTTCTACAAAATAAAAATATCATTGAAAATATTGTCTGCTGAATTTCAATACGTTTATGAAAATATTAGTTACCAGTGTGATCTTCCTTGATTTGATGGTACATTCTCCTCAAAGCCTTCATTTCTCTTTCATTCATAGTCTTCTGCTTTTCAATCAGGACCTCTTTGAGCTCACTCATGAAATTTTTCACTAGTAGTTCATCAAGCTTAAGTTCTTGGTCATTAACATCACTATGTTGCAAAATGGGTTTTAAATACTCTTCTCGGATATATTCTTCAAACACTTCGTCTTCTATTTCAGGTTCTTTATTGAGATCAATTACTATCCTATTCATGGTACTGACAGGAAATAGATCCTTATTCAGACTTTCAATTTCAGTCACTTTCAAATACTGCTTTTGGAGTTTCGTGATCAAAAGATGGCTAAACTCTGCAAAGCTTTGAGCATTTTTAACTTGCTTGTAAGCTTGATTCATTTTTTCTGCAATAGTATCAACCACTTCTTGATCATCATCGATTTCTTCTCCACAAGATTCTATATACTCAATGATAGAAGTGATTTCTTGGTAAGCTGATTGGATTTTTTGAGAAGCCAAGTCCAAATGTAAACATGTATCTCTCCATCTAGAATCAGCAAAACTTCTGCAAAAAGAATTCAAAGATACTAATTCTATTCCTTCCTCAATGTCTTACAATGAAACCATATTTACCCAAACATTCGTTTGATAGGCTGAACTTTGCACAGCTGGTACTCATGCAAAATCTTGGATAGTTTTGAATGGTAGTATGTTAATGATTTGGTCAAATTCTTGATAACATCCGACAACACCTTCTTTGGGATAGAAAATACTCCATTCTCACATCCTCCATTATATGCACTAGCTATTATGAACATTGCCTCAGACTGGACAAGTAGGTAAGTGTAGTATAAACTCTAGAAATTGAATGGATGTTAGGATATTTTTGTTATGAACATATGGTTACAATCACATTTCTCAATCTAAAAAATGGATTAGATCCCTTACTTTCAATTTTGCACCTCCTGTTTCTTCTGAGTTTGTGTACTCATTTCCTTCAATAACTGTTAGAGGGCAATGAGGTTGCACAAACTCAGGTAAAACATTCAAAATCTTCTTAGCATTCTCATAATAGACATGAGACATTTTGCAGAACAATTCTACCATCAATTCTTTCATAGAAATGATGCATCTGTATTTATCTGAGCCAATCAAGCTGAAACAAAATGCATGAATCAAAATTTGTTCCAATTTCCATGGGACATGGCAACATGTTTGAATATTTATATGATACTCCACTCACTTCTGTTTTTCAAAGACTTGATAGTTGCTGGATTTTTTGTCAAGAGTGCGGCTCAAGATTTTCAAGACTTGTTTGCAAAAGTTGAATAATTCATTTTGTAATTCTACAAGACATTGACACTTCTTAACAGCAAACCAGTTCCCAAATTCTCTAAGAGCTGACAACCCTATGATCGAGGTGGCAGTGATTAGAGGTAAAGCTTTACTTTTTCCAAGTAAAGGATAAAATATCACAGTCAATGTAGATCCAATGATTGGGAGCCATTTCAGGAAGATTCTGAAACAAAATCAACTTCAAGTATTTCAAGAGTGAAAAAAATACACCACTACAACATAGCAGACAGCACTCACCTTGACTTTAGGATATGATTATCATTTAGAAAATCATTTATCGCAACTGCATGGTCATCCAATAATACCTTTGAATTGAGTATTGATTCTAAAAAGTTCTGGCTGTATTCATCTTCCTAAGTCATATGGGAAGTTATAAGGATTTGTTAAAAGCACATTTTGAACCTAATAGTTCGAAATTCACTCACGCATGCAATATACTTGTGGACTGCTGTCAATTTATCATTCACCAGATGTTTGACATAATGGTAGTCCTAAAACATGATTGCATGAAGATCATTGTATTCCTGCTTAGAATTAGTAAACTGTTATACTCACTGTTTTCAATGCTCCTATTTCTTTGTGTTCATAATTGATTTCAACCCTTGGGACGGACTCAAAGTTATCATAACCCATACTTGTTAATGCTTGATGCAAAGCACTACCCTGGAGAAATCACTTCTGATCAGAAATCGTCTATTATCTTTAAAAAGAGAGATACTTAGTAAAGTAGGAAGGCCACAGATGAGAGACATACCTCTAAAATGACGTCTTCCTCTTCAACATCGTTGAGTGAAACATATTCACTGATCATATTTTGAGCTATTAGTGCAAAAGTTGAATTGTTACATCCACTAAGAGCCAGTTATCATCAGATGATATCTCAATAGCCTTGATCAGAGTATTTATTTTGATAAATGAGGACGAATGTAAGGACGTATTTGTGTACCAAAGAAAATCACTTTTCCTGCTCATCTTGACAGTAATGGATACTTGTGATTACAACCATCTCGTACCATGAGATCTGCGATGCCTTCTCAATTAATCATTTACACACTTTTAGTTTAACGGACCATAGCGGTGATATGCAAGAGTTTTGATATTCTCCGAAACTCCGATTTGTTGAGAAGATTGAATGTTGCCATGGCCGTGAGTATTAGGAGCAGACGAATTCTGCTGAACTCACACACACATTGATACAAGAACAAACACCTATTTACGCGCCTAATAGGGCGGGTCACAAGGGGGAAAAGGTCAGTGGTCAGGTCTTTGACGTGATATTCTGAGAATCTCATATATTTTGCATTGAAATAGGAATTTAACTGTAGAAGGGAATAGGATTTTTCCCGTAAATTGCAGAAATTTAGTAAAGTCTCATTTACATGATCAAAATGTTTATCATTTATTGAATAAAGGATGATCTTTAGCTACTTCGTAGATGAACGAATGGTATATGAGCAAACCAATAGTCCCCAATGAATCGCTATCAATTTTTCTAAAGAATAATGTTTGCAAGGAACTGATTGAGAATTGATTTTTCCGAAAATTCTTGATTTTAACATCAAATATCGTATTTTTGTTTACAGAGAGGTCACATTGAAAGCTTAAATAATTTTATTTCAGGTTGCTAACTTTTTCCATGATTCTCATATAATATCAGAGATACACACAACATTATATTTTGTTAAAGGTCGAAAGGCCATGAATTGAATTAAAATAAAATACAATAAAAATAAATATCAGATTGTTTCTCACTATATATCAACAAACTTTACAGATCACATCATAATAGATGTTGCAAAATTCTAAGGATACGTTCATGAACCAATCCCTGTGCAAAGAGTCGCTTACAGTAGTGTCTCACATAAAATACTATGTGCAATTTAAACAGGGTGATGAAGTTGATGAAGTCAGGATCCAAGTCAAACCTAATTTAGCCTGAACAGCCGCGACAACCACAATGTATGCACTCCACTATGCGGCCCTCCTCTAGTTTTCCTTTAGGTACTCTGCATATACAATTGGTACCGAAATTTGTGTCCCTTGTTTGAATGCATCGCAGGCAGCATAAGTTCTCATATCCCACTTTCTTCCACTTAGCTATTAGATTTCTATCAGCTATATTCTCATTCAGACAAAACTCGTACAGCTCTACAAATAAATGATGAATAATTAATTGTTCACGCCTTGTGTCAAATGTATCTAATAAAAGCTTGAATGTAGTGAATTGAAAGAACATACCTCTGCTAATTGCTTTCCTACGATAATACAAGTCGTATATGTATCGGCTCTTCTGATGATGTATCTTGAAAATAGGCCACAATGATTCTTGTTTTCGTTTTCCTTCATGTGGGTCTGTTTCAGCTGTAATAAGGGGGTAACAATTTAGAATATGAAATTTCATGTAAAACTTCAAGAGATACATTGACTAAGTGATGAATAAATTGTTGTAATTCATTATAATACCAAAATAGGTCAGATGTACGGTGGACAACTAATTGTAAGGATTAACGGAACAGTTGGAAAAACCATCAATAGAAATATGGAAAGGGTAAAATGCCTTATTTTGAAATGTTGAAATCTCGAGACAGACCTTCTCTCATTTTTTGTTCCAGTTCTTCCAGCGTTGGCTCAATCAGCTCCCAACCATCAGGAGGTGGTTTCTTACTTCTTCTGACTTTTGGCATTGTTTATTGTCAAATTCTAAGCTCTGTACACTTCTTCACACCTGCGGTAATATAAATCCTAGTTGTATCCGGTGTTGGAATTGCTACAATTGGAAAAAAACGTTTAAAGGTGTTATAGATTTCTTCAGATTTACCACCTGCTTCGACGACGGCACAACTTGAAGCAAGTATAAACAAAACAGATGATTAGACCTAGCCCACTCTGACCCTCGTAGGCAAGGGTTTGGTCAGTCATAGCCTGCATCAGATTGAAAACAGAGGAAGGGTAGAAAACAGGCTAGAACAGGTTTCGACATGTCGTATTTATTTGCCGCATGTGCCGCATGATGAAAGTTGACAGTTGCAGAATAAGTGCACTTAGATACTTGCAGGAATGTTCCTTTTTTCCACTTTTCCAAAGGAAAGCCTTGCCTCATGACAGCCGATCGTGCTTTGGCACCGGATTAATAATTTGGCCAAATAGATTGAGTGTAAAGTAGCGCACTGCGTGATTACAAAAAGTAAGTTTCTCATAGATTCATACTCTCGATCTCAATTTTCCTTGATCCATCAGGTGCTAATTGTTATAACGACTGTTCACTCAATGTCAATGAACCACTAGGAACTGCTTGATTGACTTATTTACAAAACTGCACATTTTCCGATCCCAACCCAAACCGACGTTTTCAAATTTCGAGTGATGCTGTGCTGAGTCCTGTTATGAATTGATGTACATTTTATCCCCCTTATTACATGAAGAGCTTCCCCACAAGTACTTGATCCCAGAATCCACTCGCATTCAATCCCCATGGGTATTTTATTCAGTAGTCTCACTCGCATTTACATAGTCTCATTTGCGAAGATGAGATTCATTGTATTGAACAATTGGTCTCGTGTTGATGATGAGTTATTTCATGACTGAATGTTCATCATCAAAGAATCTTGAGATTTGAGTACTGATAATTGTAATAGAATACTGCCTCCAAGTCAAACTCAATTGGAAGCTAAAATTTTGATTGAATCATAAATACGTCATGCAAAACCTTGTGAATATCAAGAAACTGAATCAATTGAATCTTCTAGTGTTGATCACATATTCCTCTCACTACATCTAGTAAACAGAATTTGACTTGCATCTAATAATACATCCTCATGGTACCTCTTTTTAGTTGGTAATGTTGAATCTGCCTCATTGCATGGAGTCTTGAGTCAAACCACTCCATGAATTCTCTTACTAAATCTGTTACATGAACACTTTTCTCAAATTTCAAGATTCTCAAAAGTATTGCTATGGATCCGAATCTCAAGTCAGAGGGTAAAAGTAAGCATACCAACGCTTATGCTCAAATGGAGATTGTTGCCTCCCAAGAAACTTACATCATGGATGGATCAGCGGTCTTGGTGCCAGTGGAAATTGAAGAACTTGATGTAGCTTCTCTTGATCGAATGAATTTGAACATGGGTGAATTCATTGAAGCTGAAGCTATACCAATCCACAAAATACCTGAAAAAGTTGTGAGTTCTGGTAAACATATTAATGATGCTCACAAGATAGCACAAGCTGAGCAAGTGACTGATCATGATGATCAGAATACCCTCTCTGCTCAAGAAGAGTTTGCCTTAACTCAAAAGTTTTTAAATGGTGAACTTACTTTTTCCGAGTTTACGGTCAGAATGGACCAAGATATTGAGATACAAGTAGAAGAAGCTGAAGCTAGGTAAGTCAGTACCTATATCACATTCTTCACTATCTACTGCATGACCTGAACTTGTTAAGTCATTTTTGAAGATCTTCAAAATCTGCTTGGATGAATGGCGGGACGACTAGAATATTCCCATAATTTTTTTCAGGAATATTTCCCAATCTGGTACAACATCAGAAGCTAACAATCAAGTAAGTGTCCAACCAATAGAAAAAGTTACCAAGAGTCGCACCAGGCGATCAAAAAAGAGTCTTCCAGCAGAGTTACAAGGTTTGATGGGAGAGGCAAATTTGAGATATGCAAGGGGTGAAGTTGAATTGGCCACAAAAATGTGTATGGTCATCATAAGGTAAAGAGATTATGATTTGGTTAAATATAATACCCATTGAAGCATTTACTTTATTTCATAATAAAACTCACAGCCGAGTGCCAGATGCTCCAGAGCCCTATCAAACATTATCTATGATTTATGAAAATGACCAGCCTGACAAGTCATTGCAATTTGCTCTAATAGCAGCTCACCTGAATCCCAGAGACTGTGAACAATGGGTAACCTTGGCCAACTCATCTCTGGAGTTGGGAGACTTAAGACAAGCTCTCACTTGTTATTCCAAAGCAATTCAAGCTAGTCCTAAGAATATTGAATTGTATGAAACTCGTGCAACTTTACAACACCAAAATGGGGACAGGAAAGCGTTTATTAGAGCTTATGCATCATTATTGCGTCACTTGGGCCCAGAAGATGGTGCAAACATCATGAAATATGCCAGATTATTAGCTCAACAATGTATACCAGAAAATATGCATGCTCTAGCTCTGGAAGGGATGGAAAATCTCTTTAGAAAATGTCCTCAACTTGTGACTCTTGAAGAAGTGAATATAATCACTGAACTGTCAATAACTATGAAGCACTTTAATCGCTGCTTGGATATTCTTATAAAGCACACACCAATAGTTATTGAATATCCAAACCAAGAAAATGCTGAGCCTAAGGATACAGATTCTAGCAGTGGGACAGTTATTACCTCTGTTAGAATTCCAGATGATTTACCTGTAGATCTAAAAGCCAAATGCTTAATTTGTCTTATAGAGTTGAATCAGATGTCTATAATCGATTCCCTAGTTGAAAAATTTAAGGTTTTAGAAAATCCAGAAGTATCTGGAGATCTCTTTTTAGATATTGCAGAGTCTTTTATGGGCAAAAAGCAATTTAATAAAGCTCTCAACTTGCTAGAGCCTCTAGTCCACAGCCAAAACTTCAGTTTAGCTGCTGTATGGCTGAGACATGCTGAATGTTGGTGGGGCTGTCATGATTTTAATAAGGCTATCAAGTCATACGAAATTGTGAGAAAATTATCACCACAACATCTTGAAGCGCGTATGGAACTAGCCAAACTGTACAAACTTAAAGGTCAATTCAATAAGGCAATCCAAGTATTGAAACAAGATCCAGAAATAGACATTCTTGATCCTGGTGTTATTTATGAAAGAACAAAAATCTTACTCAAGGTCAAAAGGTACTCTGAGTACTTTGAATCTGGATTGCTACTATTATCAAGACATTGCATAATGTTGCGGTCAAAATTGGAGCTCACTGCTCTAAGCAGAACCAGTGGAGTAAAGCAAAGAGTTGAGATTTTGCAGAGAGATCGGTTGTCCAGAGGGGAACCTATTCTAGATGAAAATGTCCCAACATTCTCCAATAAGAATGAACCGACCGAGAAAGAAGAATTCAATTTGATTCTGCAAATGTGTCGCCTTGCATGTAAACTGAAGAAGTATGGGTTATTGCAAAGAATAAGCTTCACTGCTCTCACATCTAAGAAGTTCACCAGCGAAAATGCTCAAATAATGTACCTATGTTTGATATCGTGTATCCGAAATAACGATTCATATCACGGTTTCAACGTTGTTCGAGAATTCGTGAGGAGTCGTAAAAAATCCAAAACTTGGAACTTGTTGAACGCAATCATTCAACGAGCCGAAGACTCAAGACACAATAGATTCCTGATGAGGCAACTTGCCAAAGAAGACGCCTTCTCTTACCTTCATATTTTACATGCTAATAATTGTCTCGTTTCTGGAACCTACAAGTATGCTTTGAACGACTATGTGTCACTTTTCAAAGTTAAACCGAGTCCTCTGCTAGCTCTTCTAGTTTCAGTCACATTATTGCAAATGGCTTGTCAAAAATTTACCGCCAAAAAGAACCAGCTTGTCGCGCAGGGTGAGTTACATTTATGTGATAGAGTCTTGACTTTATCAAATTCAAAATCCTAATATCAATCATTTTTCAGCTATTTCCTTCATGAAAGCTTACGCAAATTTGAGAGGAAACGGAGCTTGTCAGGAATCAAACTATAACATGGGTCGTCTACTCCATCAACTAGGTCTTCTGACTGGCGCTGTACATTATTATAAGCAAGTCCTCGAGACGCCTGTATCAGAAATTATAGAAAAAAATTCCGAAATGTTGGATTTGAAAAAAGAAGCTGCGTTTAATTTACATTTGATTTACATGCAGTCTGAAAATCCACAATTAGCTAGAATGTATTTAGAGAATTATATAACAGTTTGAGGAAAGATTGTACCTAAATAAACGTTTGTTATTGTTAGTAATATTATGATAATTTGTCCAACTCCATACTCAACCATCAACAGACCTACAAATTCTTTGAGAATATTCTGCGAAACTTGAGCCGCAATGAGTTGTAAGTTTCTGAATTTCCCAGTCGTCATTTTACCAATCACTACCAAACATTCCTTTCACTAAAGTCTTCCTTTTCATCAGGACTCAGCACAGCGAAACCGAATACTCTGTCTCTCCATATCCATCAACCTTTGAAGAATCGCTTGAATATTTTTTTGCAGAATGTCATCATCACCGGACTCCAAAATCAAATTTCGGGAACTTTGTAATGCTTTGAGCCGAGTAAGCAAGGCCAAAGGATCTGCAAAGTTTGAAGAGTTGAGGAAATTCGTTTGTCACTGTCACAAAGTTGCAATAGACATGAAAAAAATTCAACCTGATACGGTAAGATTCTTTCTCGTGGCCTTAAATTTAATGAATCATGAGCTGATGTAAGTTTAAGTAACTCATTATGTAATAAATTGCAGGATACCTCTCTGTTCCCGATTTTTCGATTGATTTTGCCAACATTAGATCGCGACAGAGGCCCGTACAACTTAAGATACAAAAGTTTAAACAGTTTGTACTTGGATGTATTCAATTTAAAAAATCGAGGCGGAGGAAAAAAGTTGGCAGGATTGAGGTATACAGTTGAAAAGATCGAATTCATACTCTTTCCATTAATCCATTATGAATGATAATTCGATCTCGTCGAATTGGCTCGATCTTGATTTCCATCATCTTTCGACAGAAAACCTCCGAGTACAGTGGGTGTCAAAGAGGACTTTGCTGATAGGATGTACTGGCTCTTGAAAGATCATTTGAAAGATGAAAGCTCCGAGAAGACCGTTGCAGATATCAATAGATTCCTAGACAGTGTTGCTCAATCTGAAGGAAGTGCTGTAAGGTTTAATCTATTTGGAACTTTCTTGCGCGAAATATCTGCATCAGAACTAAGATGGTTGACCAGGATATTGTTGAAAGAAGTCAAGATAGGCATGAATAACAATAAGATATTCGAAGGTGATATGACATAAGAATTAACGAGTTTTTTTTCTCGCCGTTATGATGGAGAGGTGCATTCCAAAATTCTCTCTCCGGAAGAGAATTGATGCGTCAAAAAATATCTCAACCCCAATTGAAGTTTTTTGCTGAATGTGGATGAAATTTATACAAATTGTTCAAAAGTTTCTCCGGAATTACAGTACCGTCCAAAAATTCTCGATGGGTGATGCCTCGAGTACCTTGACTTGCAACAGCAATTAGTCGAATTCTATGCATTGTACGAAAATTTTCAGAAAAGCATCTTGAAGAGCAGAAAAAATACTAACTTTTACTGGATTTGGATGATTTTTATCGAATATTTTTGAAGGTCCTACACGCTGATGAAAAAATAGAAAATTTAAACATTTTTTACTTTCATTGAGACACCTGCAGTTTTAATGCGAATGAAGATACAGCAATTCTGAAAAAAGGATTTTGTAGCGCGGAAAAAATGCTATGTGTAGCCATTTTTTGTTTATTTTTTACGTACTGTGTGTGAGAACGTACGAGCTGTCTAGATACCCAAAATGACTGTTCATCATCGGAAACGGCACAGAAAACGGTGAAAAACCATGATTTTGGGGATCTGGACAGCTCGCACGTTCTCATACACCGGACGTGAAAAATAATCAAAAAATAGCCACACATATCATTTTTTCCGCTCTACAAGATGCTTCTTTCAGAATTGCCGTATCTTCATTCGCATTGAAACTGCAGGTGTCTCAATGAAAGTAAAAAATTTTTAGATTTTCTATTTTTTCATCAGCGTGTAGGACCTTCAAAAATATTTGATAAAAATCATCCAAACCCAGTAAAAGTTAGTATTTTTTCTGCTGTTTAAGATGCTTTTTTGGAAACTTTCGTACAACGCACAGAATTTGACTTATTGCTGTTGCAAGTCAGGGTACTCGAGGGATCATCCATCGAGAATTTTTGGACGGTACTGTAGTTACAACCTTTTTTCAATCGAGTTTTAGATCGGCTAAACCTTCTAAAAGCTCGTTCTTATATATGCTTTCACTCAATCTCTAAATACAGATCAAATCACTCGAAAAATAATTGTGGGGAAACTCCTTTCCACTTCAATAATCCGGCGCAGAAGAAACTCGTAATTACTTACACTTTGCTGAAACCCAAAACTGACGATCCTCAACATTTCTTTTCGCAGCTATCGGCCCAAACGCCGAGGATCATTATGAAATGGCAGCAGATCTTCACAAATTGTGCAACACTTTTGCACCACAAATTACAGTCACCTCGTCCACGAACGACGGATCTACTCGAAACGTTGTTACAGGCGTTGGTATTGCACGAGGTCCCGGTATCCAACTGTTTTCGCACGTAAGACCGATGCTACTGGAGCGTTTGCGAATCAACGATGCATGCAAATTATTTTCTGGTGGACAAAATTATTTGCTGCAGCCTAAATTCGATGGCGAACGGTCACAGATACATTTTAGCCAAGGCACCTTCAAGTATTTTACTAGACAAGGGTTTGACATCACGAGTAACACGTGTTATGGCAAAAATGCAAATGAAGGTGAGTTTCTTCTTTCATTATCAAAACTTGCAATATAGTCAAACTCGTATACGTTGTAAACGATGTCGATGTCTTTAGTTTTGATGTACTTTGAATTTCGGAACGATATCAGAACAAACTCCTACAGTTTGATGAAGTTTTGCGTTGGAACGAGAGCTCTTGTTTTGGAGAGTTAAATGTTTCTTTCATCTTACAACAAAATGCAAACCACAGCAAAAGTCGTAGTCATCAGTTTTTACCTTCTTCCTAAAATTTCTTAGTTTACTGTAGAGCAGACCCATCAGATCATGGCATGACTTGGTACAATCCAGTCCGAATGCGCTACCATCAATTCGGCACTCCAAGAAAATAGAATTTTGAAACGCAAACATTCTACTTTCCTGGCGTAACGTTATCGAGAATCGTTCGTGGATGAAGAAGTAATTTTTTCTCTAAGTAAAATCCGTCAAGAATTGATATCAAGTTCCACGATTAACTTTGAGAGCTACAAATATTTTATACAAAAATATTCTATCTAAACCGATTTGAAATGTTTTTTAAATCTTCAACGCGAAATTTTTAGCAAAATCAAAATTTGTGCGGTAGAGGAAAAAGAGATCGTCAATGAATTTCGATTATAAGTTGGAACAATAAAAGATACACCTTGTCCAACTTTTCAGAATTTTGACACCTTACATGATTTACTTCCAGGTTTTTTATCACCAAACATAACTCCACTGTTGAATAATAATTGTCATTCCATCATTTTGGATGGCGAAATGATGGGCTGGCACAAGGAGGACAAAGTCTTTGGATGCAAAGGCATGAGCTTTGACGTAAAAAAATTAACCGAAAGCAGCAAATACCAGCCTTGTTTTGTGGCATACGATATCCTCCTTTACAACGACGAAGTCCTTATGAATCGTCCCATCTTAGAGAGATTGGATTATCTAAAGAGGGCGTTCGTTGAGAAAGAAGGCGTATTAGTTCTGAGCAAAACAACGACAGTGTCAAACATGTGAGTTATCGAGAATTGTCTTCAAATTTGACCATTCGTGGAAATTTTTTCCCAAATCCACAATATCGATTCATTTTTGACGTACATATTTTATAAATTTTTAAGCAAATTTGTTTCTGCAAATTCATCATAACGCGCTCTGAGTTGCGAAAATTGGATCCATATCCAAAATTTCTTTCTAGATGTTTTTAAATAAATCTATGTCAATTCTACTGTACCATCGAGCTTTTTTGTGCCAACACTCAACTATGAACAACTCTTCTACCCAGTTTGATATGTGTAGCCAATATTAGTAAATCAACAATTCTATTTGCAGGGACCAGCTGATTCAAATTTTCAATACTGCTCTTGAGAATGATGACGAGGGTATCGTTTTGAAAAGATCTAACGCTATATATCGCCCAAATGTTCGTGAGAAAAGTGGCTGCTACAAAATCAAAGCTGAAGTATGTTAATCTCGATTCTAAATGTTTTGATTGAGTTTATTCATAACAATTTTGAGTAATTAAGGAACTATCCCATGTTATATCATGATTGCAGTACTCCGATGGTCTCGTGCATGATCTAGACCTAATTATTTTGGGTGGTTTCTATGGCAGTGGGCGCCTCAAGGGCATGATAACTTCTTTCTTGGTCGGAATTGCCAGTCCGCCAACAAACCAGAATGGCATGCCTTCTGAATTTTTCCCGTTGGTTGTAGTTCGCTCGGGTTTGAGTGACAAAGACATCCAGATGATCCATGATCGATTAAAGCCTCATTGGAAAAACACCAAGCCCCAGCAAATTATTGCTCTAAAAGTAAGTTTTCATTATATATATTTTATACCGATACTTCAAGATGTTATCGCCATCACGTTAATCGCTTTCGACCAATTTCAAAATTATTTTGCTCCTCTCAATTCGAGTCCACACAGATTTTTATACCCACTCAGATGCGCAACATACAAGTTTTTTGCATCAACTCTTGATCTGACTGATCCATTTTCAATTCCAGAACGATCATCCTCACAAATGGATATCACCAAAAGATTCCTTGATCTTACAACTTCGTGCCACAGAAATAACTGGGTCACAGAGTTATTCATTTGGATTTACTTTGCGCTTTCCGAGAGTCATTCAAGTTCGTCTCGATAAATCGTGGTACGATGCCTGCTCTACAACGGAATTCCGACAACTTATCGACAAGGTATTTCGAAAATCCATTCATACATTTAGCTTCCGATTAGACATTTATTATTCATTCAGGTTACACAATCTTGTCCGCGAGATAAATATTTAATGGCTTTTACAATGTATGCAGGATAAAGGGCCTGTGCAAAAATTAACCAAAAGAAAAGTGAAGGCTGAAGATATTGACGATGTTGATGAAGAGGTTGCGCCAAAAATCAGAAAAACAGTCGCAACGGGACCTGTCGTCGTGGACTCTTGTGTTGCAGACAAATTACAAGAAGTGACTCGAATAACACGATTATTCAACAATAAAAAAGTGTGCGTACTCAATGGTTCAGATGACTTTGATAAAAATGAAATTGTCAAGGTGTTACAAGAGCATATGGCAAAAGTCGTGCTGAACCCTGGTGCAGACACGTTTTGTATCCTCGTCGGGAACCCGCATACGGTGAGTAATTTTTCAACCTTCGTATCTTTGTTAGATATACACGAATCGCTAATTTTATATTGGTTTGAAAAAAATTCCGATGCATCTTTATTAGCGGCTTGTATTTCATTAATAACGACAAGCTAATAAGCTTCCGTTCAAGTTCGTATTACGGAAAATCAATCTTGATAACATGGGTCGTTTCAACACAAATCACTCCTCGATGCGATAGTTGACGATTTCATAGATGTTACTACCAAGTCTCAACTTTGAATATCGAGGTCTTGTAAATTTCGTATTTTAGATCATTGCCGCGGTATTAATTTTTGACACAAGTTCTCTTTCCGAATATCCATGGCACCATAGCCTCGAATCGAATAAGTCACCTTCTAATAGGAATAGGCCTAAATAGGAACCTCGATATTCCGGCTTGTTGGGTCTCAATTGATACTGAAAAAAATCAAGCCACGTATTATATTTTACGCTCTATGATTAACCAATGCTTAGAACAAATTTTTCCATTTTTCAGCTCAGAGCGAAGAATATCATATCTAGTCAAAAGTACGATGTAGTGAATCTGAATTGGTTGAGGAGAGCAACAAGACCAGAAAATTTTGCCAAATTGCAGGACTTTCATCCCAGCGAATTATATTCTGCTTGTTCTAAAACCAAAAATAGACTAAGCAAAATCTTCGATAAATACGGAGATAGCTATATATATGATACAAGCAATGAAACCTTGAAACCTGTCGTTGAAAAAGCCGGCGAAAAGGTTAGTAAAGTAATTTTTCACTGAAGTTTTGGCTTTGACTTTTAGCACAATTGTATTGCTTTTTTTTCAAACTTTATGGCATCCGTCCTTTGCTTTAGAATACACGACTCTTGACTTCATAGATTAAACTATGATTTTTCCCAAAAGACTTCGTGTGCCAAATGATTTTAAGATTCATTACACTTATTCAACTGTGTATCATTTTAATTTTCCAGATCGAAGAATCGGAGAGGATGGATGATGCTGTTATGGAGAAGATGGATATTTTATTGTTCAACAAAGAAAGGTCGCCCTGCTCGGTTTTCCGAAGCAAAGTGGGATATTTTATAGAAAAACGGGACGTCAAGATATACCATTTTAAATTTATGGGAGGAGTGGTCTCCGAAGAATTGAATAAGAAAGTAAATTACATTTTTGTAAACGGTTTGGATCTTGAAACGTGTTTAGAGCAGGTTAAGAAAAATTTCTCTGATGAGGTTCTAGTTTTGAATAGTCACTGGATCAGTGAGTGCCTGATTAGTGAAAGACTACTCCCGGTCGCGGAGTACCTTATTTCTTGAAAGAGCCTCTAAACATATATTTTCCATTTTGGTTTGTTCGTGAAAATAATCAAATTCCGACTTCATTCAATTATTTTTACAGTGCAATAATGTATAACATCTTAGTACTGTGCAAGTGCATGATTATAAATGCTTCTAACAGTCATTATTATTTAATCAAGCATGAAGATTATGTGTATGAATGTACCAAATACATTGACCTTTTTTTGTTAAGGAAATATGTTCAACCGAGCATATCTCAGAAAATATTTATCAAATAATTATTTACCATTTTTTTTATCTTGAAAATGATATATTTCTATTGTAAGAATGGTATCTATCAATTTAAAATAGTATTTGACGGTTTAACCGAGGTTGAAATGCGATTTTTATAAACTGGACCAAGTATTCTAAATTTAAAAAATCATATGATGAATAAACTTATAATAGGGGTGAATTAATTTTGCGTTTTTTCTCTTTCAGTATCAAGTCTACCTTTAATTACCACAATCTTACGTCAGTCTACGTTTCGCCAAGACGTTCATAGTTTTAGACTCCCTACACATATTGTTAGATTTCAATTAAATGTGAATCTTATTCAAATAATTTCCGAGGAACATACGTGTACAGTAAATTCACAGCAACAACAACAGTTTTATTTCAGCATCTAGGTTTATCGCAATCATCTTTCAAAAGTGGAGCTCAATTGGACACCCTGCAACGCTCGAAATTAATGATATTCAAAACTAACGAATCCAAGATGATGGATACTCAGCCTCGGATCAGCTTTACTTTTTCGTTTGTTACCATGTCTTCCACCCGCGCATCATCCTAAAAGAGTGACACATTCTCAAGACGCGGGCAAGAGACAGAAACTGAATGCATATATGCGAGCAAACTGGCCGCAGCTGTCAGTTTGACGGTACATATACTCTAATATTGCAAGAGAGCTACTCATCCCTCATCTTCGCGGCAAAACAAAAATATACGAAGAAGAACGAGTGAGGAAAAGAGAGGAGTAAAGTGACCCGATCTATTTCTAAAGTTACTGTTACTCCCCGAACATGAACGTGTCACTCAGGCTTGATTATTTTTCCCCGTTTCGATTACACCGGAGCGGCGCGGTCCTCGGCTCTTTCGAGTCTTGAGACATCTTTGAGATGCGCGACACGCTTTCAAAAGAAGATGTCTCCGTTCAGGCTGTGACAATCTTTTAAAGTACAAATATATCTGCGCGCATCGTATTCAGATTCTTTTTCTTGTGGATAGCCTTTGATTTTTGGAAAGCCATTTACTCGTGTTTTGTCACAAAATAAATCTGTTCTTGAAGGACACTCAGGATAAGCTATTTAGTACTTGGGCATCTTGCATTCCTTGAATTCTAAAATTTTGAGCCGGGTACATCCGTGATATATTTTATATAATACATTCCAAGTACTGAAAATTTGGAGGTTTTGAACTGAAATTTTTTTCTGAAAAATCACGGAAGAGTGTATTTTCAGGCGAATAATTAACGAACAGGCACAATTGAAAAACGTCCAAGAATCACGATCACAGAATGAGCTATCGCATCGGATATTTTTGACTAAAATTTGAACTTTTGAAGATCGAGTTCGCATCTTTGAAAATCAATGTATTCACCATGCAGCTCACTCTAGACCACACTTCTCGGTTTCAGAAAAACTTTTCTGTAAAAAATGGCAAAATTTCAAGATTGAAAATTTTGGATTTTTCCACTTCTCTCCAAAATAACATCATTCAGGGACTTTTTCAGATTTCTTAGCAATATCCAACTAAAGTTATCACAAATACCGGTTTCTGGGGGTATCTACATACTTGAACGTGTGGAAGTAACGAGTTGAATATATCCATCAGACAATTATTTTGCTTCATACGCCATGTATAATATCATTGTGATTTGATACAGAGTGATAGTGAACCGCAAGCTCATTTGCTGAACAGAAATTTTCAAAAATTTTGACGATTAGACGGTAGGGGCGACTTTTTGTGACAAGACGTCTTCGGCGAAACTTTTATTTTACATTTGCTACAGAATTTTAAAAGAATTTTGACCTGCGCCTCAGAAATATATTAAAATATTTTTGTAAACTATGAGTGATATTGTTTTCATCTGGCGAATCTTTTTTTTTTTTGTGGGAAAAAGTTCAACAATATATTCTGCTATCAATACATGTTAACTATTTGAAGAGTCCAAAAATATTGTGGCCCATGATCTCGTTCCAAATTTGAAGTGACAATTTCGTAAGGAGCAGTGTTTTTGTTGGCAAGATCATTAGTTCAGAATTTCAGCATCATTTGTTAAGACCCTCGCGTCGCAATTTGGTTCTATAACAGTATGTACATATGTACATTTCGAATTCTGGTACTTATTTACGTCTAACAAACGCGCAGCTCAGATAAACTGTACGAGATATTCGCGCAGCAACTATCGCTCCACCTCCCAATAATCTCGAATTTAAAAAAAAGCGCCACCTCATGATTTTGTAGCTTTCTACATGTCTCAAAATTATACTCGCAATCAAAAAATACAAGAACTGACTGACCTGTTCATACAGATCGAACAAACTAGGAAGTGGGCTGGAAAGTCAAAAAAGAGACGTAAAAAAGCGCGACAAACCATACGACTCGTGTCGTGCATATATGCAACGCGATGGCTACTTATAGACTTGTCAAACTTTAGACAGGAGAGACGAGTATTAATTGAGTTTCGGTTTGCGCCCCCCGCCTTTTGACAATTCAACGACGGCTAGCAGCTCGTTAACAAGTGCCGTTTTCAAAGCCTTTCCTCGCACCTCGTATAAAATCAACTGCGAACTTTGTATATTTACTGTATATAAGCGCAAGTATAATGTGTATCGTCTGTGGAAAGGAGGAGCGTTTTCCTCGTTGATGTCACTCGTTGCAAATTGCGACCAAGTTTACATCTGAAATTTTGTGGAAGTGAGGTTCGAGTCGCGACTTTGAACGATTCACAGAAAAGTTACGTTTGCTATTCAATTTTTCAGAGCCAATTGAAATAGGTAATCAAGTTCATGTGAGGTTTTACTTGAGATTGAGGGATTTACTGACAGAGAAGTGAGTATTTTCTACACCTTTGATACACATAGTTAGTACGTTCGCTGTAAGGCTGAAAATCGCAGTTTGGTCCCTGTATTCGTTGGGACCCATGTGTGGGTCCCCAAATATTAAACTTCATAGGACAGAAATCTTCGGCACATAGAAAAGGACATTGCGGAACCCACGGTAGGTCCCGTTCCAGCAAATTTTTTTAAGCGCTTAAAGCTGGTCCTCGTTCTTTCACTCGGGATTTCGCACTACAAAATGAAAAATTTTGTCGTAGACCGTATGAATTTTGACCATAGCCAATGTAATGATGGAAAAAAATTTCTGGACAGACTTGGGTAGGTTATATTTTCTTAAAAAAGTAAATCAGATACAAAATTGTGTACGTACTATAAAATTGATGATACATTACTTTGAGAATACTCGTTTCATCTAGCACATCCGCTCGGGACCAGTCCGTTTCTTCGCAATATTTCACCGTGTGCATAAAAATCTTTTGTTATCTGTTGAAATTAAATCTTATGTCATTCAAAGAGTTTGTGAAAACTGGGTTTTTAAGAACACATTTTCGAGGTGCCATCGATATCAAACTTTTAAAAAATAAATGACACCTACGCCTCATATGATTGTGGAGAAATCAATTCGACTTGCAAATCGTGCAGACTCAGTTTTAAATTGTTCAAAATAGGAAATCTTCTTATGTTTATATTAAAGTTAGGCTTTTAAATTCTCGCATCTATTTAGATGATTATTTTCATCATCAAGAGAATATCGATATACTGCTGATTCACTGAAAGCAAGAGGAGAAATTTGCCCGAAAGAAAGTACGATCATGGCTTGGAAAATAACTTCTATGGTCTCAAAGAATGATCATTGATCCGGACCACACAGGTTGAGTTTCACCGATCTTGTATTTTTTTTAAATAAAATTCTGCATTGAGTCTCGCGAGGAAAGCCGTGGATATTTCTACTTATGTGATATGTATCAAACTTTGAATAAGAACTCAATCAAGGCGATGCGATCACCGTACACCGCGACCATGGACCTCGAAAATACACCTTGCATAAAAAGTTTGATGTTTCCAAGTATGAGACGAGTTGTCGAATACTTACTTGTTATTGTCCAACTTGTATTCCACAATCTGTCGTTTAGCCGAAATTGCAATAGTATCGGAGAGAAGTGGGAATGACTTCGTCGCGGGCACCTCCTAACCCATAATATAGACACATTTTCATTCCCATTTTTTATCCGATTCTCTTGCGATTTGGGCTAAACGACGAGTGAACGAATTCAAGTTGGATGATAACAAGTATTCGTGCACTCGTCGTAAACCTAAGTCGCAAGAGAATGGAAATGATTTTCAGCTTGCATCGTGCGCGGTGACCGCATCGCCGTATCGAAAATTGACAGATTTGGCTTAAGCTCACCGATCGGTTATGGTTTGTTGGTCTGATTTCATAATTTCTTGACGTAAAGTACTTGACTTTTCGGTGAGTCTCGTCCGGATGATGCATCGCGTGCGACGACGTGCCAGCAGATCGATTCTCTTCCAAATTTTGAAATTTTGAATATTGAGTGAAATGGTGGCTCCTGCGACTGCGATGATGACTCTTTGGTTGAGTGACTGTTTCTCTTCCAGCTCGAGCAGAGTTTATGCGAAGCGTATGTCTCTTCAAAAAAAAGTTGTGTGTGAAATATTGATTCAGCTAATGAGTAGACTGGCTAGAATTCGAAATAATGAGATCAACGCAAAGATTTCAAATCTGCGTGTTATATTTTGAAAGAATCTGCGAGTAAACGAGAAATAAATCCAAGATTTACAAGGGTTTGATGCAGAAAAAAGTTTAATCCTCATCGAACCCATTCACTACCGGGAGCTCTATAGAGAATTGAAAATGTTCTTCTGACATCCAATCGATGTAAGTCTGATGAAAATAGGAAGAAAAATAGCAGAATTAAAATTTTTGCAATTTTTTGCTTTTCATTTTTTCTCACACATAAATATCAGATATTCGGGTTCGGTCTATGGGCTCATTGATTTCGTGCATAGTTAGGAACTTATGAGAATTTTTCAGGCTTATTTTCATGTGTCTAAAAGGAGTTATCGGAGATTAGTGAAAATCGGTCAAAAAAATTTTGTCCATACTATATTGGACATTGTGAGTGGATGGATTAAAAAATTAAATCACCAGAGAACCATAAGTATCGATGATGGTCTCGAGCCGCATCCTGAGAGACAGAATTCATCTCTATGAGAATTTCACCGTCAAAAAAACAACACTGTAAAGTAACGTATCTCTTTCTCTATGAACGCGTACAACGACCCGGAAAAAGTCATCACCTATGACAAGATCGTTGAAAGCATACTCTCACCAGCTGCGTATCGAACGAGATTGAAATTCAAGAAGACTTCTTAGAAGTTACGCCGAAGTGTAAAAAAGGAATCAATCCACAAAAACCACTTGTAACAATAAATCCCTCGACACGCCATCAGTGCTGATGCTGGTATACCTATACACGAGGTATAAAGTGTACCTATTTAACTTGTCGTCCCTATCCCAGCTAATGACTCTGCGGCCCACCTCAATATTCAGATTCAAGAAAATGGCATTTTTCACTAGTTAGCGAGAAAAGTGTAGTCAAATTGAGCGTAATCCTTGAAGAGTTCAAAACTGACGACAATGTACAGAAAGTCATCTTCATGTAGCCCCAGAAATATATTCATTAGAGTTTCAGTTGGCTAATAACCTTCTGTATTGACGTGATGACCGCTCTTTGAGTGGTAAAAAATTTCGAATTGCACACTTACTCGGCATAAGCACGAAATTATACAGGGTAAGTTGGGTAACGCATTCTTATTGAGACAAAGAATTGAATCTGAGGTACCTACATTGAATTTGGTTGCATATACAATTTTTGATACTGGCATTACTATAATAGTACCGTCAAATTGGGTAACATTCAGCACAGGGGTGCAACTTTAGTACACCTCTGGAAAATGACTTTGAGAGTTGCGTTTGGCAAGGTAAATAATTCTATTTGAGCTACCATAGATCCCGCGTGGATGATTGTAGTTATTTATTGAAGCTGTTTCCAAAATGACTGATTTAGCAGCGATACGCGAGTGGTCCAGTTGGTGTACCTGGCAAGAACCGGGACGAACTACGGGTGAATAACGGTACATTTTGACCAAATATATCACCTTATTGATTATATTGAAGGAACATTCATCACATTGGGGTATTTACGGAATTTGGAATTTTATTGAATGAAAAACAGAAAAAAACTGCAAAAAAGTGTACCAAAGTTACCCCACCATTACGGCAGGTTAACTTTGGGTTCAATTCTGTATGACAGCTTCTTTCCAACTCATCTTGTGTTACGATTAAAATTCATTCACTCGCATGGTGGTGGGTAGAATTGAAATATTTTGTAAGTGTACCAAAGTTGTCCCATGGGGCAACTTTGGTACACTTCTTCAACTACTAAAAGCTCCAGTTTAGACACATCGAATTGAATTTTGTAGCCCGTCAATTGAAAGCTGAGACTGTAAACTTTCGATTGACTATTAATAGGAGTTTGTTTTGTCAATATATGTTGAAATGCTGAGCCAAACAAAATAAGAAGTAACGAAATCGTACCAAAACTACCCAATTTGACGGTATATTTCCGTACTGAGCGCAGTTAGTCCATTTTGGGAACTAGATTTGCTTGACAGACACGTCCTCCAGCGCCCAAAATGGGCTTGCAAGGTAAGTGCAGATATATTTTTTCATTACGAGAAGCCTAAAATCGGTTTTGAATGCGGCATTTATAAGGTTAAAAGTAATGAAGACGCAATTTCTTCTTTGCAAGCGCGGAAAAGGTACAAATACACTCTCATCGAAGCCATCAAGAAAGGCACAAGCCGTTTTAATGGGCGGTCTATATTACTCTGTCATTTACTTTTTAATATAACACACAACATTCAACCCACTTACTTCGTACCTCGCCTCGAAAAAATTGTCTGGTACGAAATAAGTAAATAATTAGTTGAGAAATTATACTACCGGTCAAAAGTTCGTGTATACATACACCTCAAAAGAAAAAGTTCGATTTTCATCACTCGATTGCTCGGATCTCCTCGGTCCAAAATGACTCTACGTGGTCTAATTTTGTAGCTCTTTTCAAGCACTTTGAGGACTCTTCATGGGTTTTTTTCGTTCGACTCAACAGGATTTTAATAGGTCAAGTCAAATCCTTGGAAAAATGCATGGAAATCGGGTCAACACTCAGACTTCTGAAAGTCAGACTGATGGATCAGGAGGATCAAAGAGCATTTGAAAGTGAAAGTTGAAAGCTTCAAAATTCGGGTTTGAAAATTCCTCTAGTTTATTTCTGATCAAAGCTGTGGCTGTTTTTGTAAGGGAAGATTTTTCTCGAAGAAGAGTCCAAAAACCCACGAAAGATGAAAAAATCGAGCTGCCGGTGGTATTTCTCTGAGTTTTTCCAAGTTTTTTCGCGTTGTTTGAGAGAAACCAAGACCAGTGCTCATACCAGTGAAAAAATTATTCCATTCATATTTTCTCAATGGCTGTTCCTTTTTTCGAAAAAAATCTTCCTCTCCAAAAAGAGTCACAGCTCGCACCAGGAAACTGCTACTCTCATTTGTTAAATGAGTATCTGGGGGTGACTTATAGATACAGGGGGCAAATTTGGGTCACTTAAATCTATCCATACATCAAGTAAAACGATATCGGCGTAATCTATACTCACTGTGCGTCCAAGCCGAGCAAGCCTCGGATCGACAATACACCGATTGAGTCTATCGAGCTCGATTATTGTCCTTCGAAAGTTGGCTTCCATAATTTCAATACTCTCAAATCGTTCATCTGATACTCCAACCTCCAGTTCAACATTCGGTTGTCTCGCAACCAGTTGCGAATTATTGGTTATTAAGGGTCTAGTTGGTGGTGGTTCCCTCGGTGTGTAACTCGACCTCTCATCACTGATACTCGGCAATCTCAAAGTCATACTATTTGAAACTGTAGTTTTGAAGTTGGGTGGATCATCGTTGTGGGTTGTGATAGCGTTGTTGGGAAGATTTTGAGAAGTTGTACTAGGAGCAACCTCTGGAGGGCCCGGGCCGCGATTGTCCAGTTGACGCCTGATTGCCTGGTGTGGGATCAATTATTTCTACATAAGCATATTGAGGATGCTAAGGGAGTCTTATAGTTCAAATAAAAATTCGATCTTAAAAAGTTTACTCAAATACATACGGATGAGATATCGATACAGTTTATCTATCAGGACTCATATTGAAAATTCAAAAAAAAAAAATTGTTACTGTACCACACATTAACATCGGTTGAACTCAATAATTGTTTTATTTGTTTGAAGAAATATCACTAAGGATGAATCACGAGATGAATCATCAACCTGGTGATTATCATGGAATTCAAATATCACTTTGTGCTTGAATTGGATGATATGAACACCGCATTTCTACTATAATATGGAAGACATTAGAAATCGTGAAAAATTTTTGGATTTTCTGAAAAACAATATACTCGAAAGCTGCTAGCAAAGAGAATAGAACAAAACGGTATGTTATTAATATTGTTTCGAAGTGAGTCTCAGTAAAGGACCCCGCCATAAATGATAGGATTTTGGCTTTCAGCGAATTTGACCGAATCGGCAATCAATCGATAGAGCTCGACGTGTTGAGCAAAAGTCTCCATAGCCGCTAAGCCCGAGAAATTCTCGTTTTCGAGTGATTTGGTTGCAAAGTCGCCGATTTTACCGAGCCAAAATGGGGTTATGGCATCAATCAAACAATAACATACGTTCGAATTCGTTCGGCTCGCTTGGTATTTGCCAGCTAAATACCTCTGATGAGGTAAGAATCTTTGCATTACACGCGATTTGATAATCCTCTCAAAAGAATCTTTCACTGCCGTCATTCTCGCGGGATATTTTCAAAGTCCGCACAATCGAAACGCTTCGAAAGATTTTGATATTTTAAACGGTCTGCGGGACATAGTATATTATCAAGGCAAATGCGGATGACGAGTTTCATCATCAACGAGGTACATACCTACAATATTTAGAGCTCACACCTCACGCAAGGGTGCGTTGAGAAGAGCGTTTTCCCGCTAGATGGTTGAAAAATACGTCTAAGCTCTCAGTACAACTTTGAAACAAAATCATTGAATCTTTTTTTCCGAACTGTTTATCGTTTGAAGGTAACGAGATTTTCACCTCTCTAGTGTGTGGGGCGGGAGGGGGGGGGGCCTACAGACATTTGAAAAGATCTTATGGGATTTCAGAGAGATATTCGTTTCGAATTTTGGGTGGTGATTGAATTCCGCGTCGTATCGCACTCGGCTCGAACATACGAAAATCGAATCAGGCCCAACTCTATATCGGTAAAGGTTGCGAAGATCGTTTTAATTTTTTTTTCCAGGATCGCGGATTGAGACTTGTACGGTTATTTGAGTAGACGCCTATTGATTTTCGAAAATATATTAGTTTCAGCGAGATGATATCAGAAATGAGAAGTCAATTAAGTACTCTGTTGAAACCATGTGAAGCATCGAATTCTTTTTTCTCAAAATAGGTGCGATCTGACAGAAAATGTAATCGTCGTTTGATAACCAAGAGATATTGCATTCTGATTTTCGATAGATATATTCTCGAATGTACACTACTGGTCAAGAGTGTAAATACACCTCTGATGATTTCTAGAGTTAGACATTTTGTGCGGACTTTGAAAATATCCCGCGAGAAAGGCGGCAGTGAAAGATTCTTTTGAGAGGATTATCAAATCGCGTGTAATGCAAAGATTCTTGCTTCATCAGAGGTATTTAGCTGGCAAATACCAAGCGAGCCGAACGAATTCGAACGTATGTTATTGTTCGATTGATGCCATAACCCTATTTTGGCTCGGTAAAATCGGCGACTTTGCAACCAAATCACTCGAAAACGAGAATTTTTCGGGTTTAGCGGCTATGGAGACTTTTGCTCAGCACGTCGAGCTCTATCGATTGATTGCTGATTCGGTCAAATTCGCTGAAAGCCAAAATCCTATCATTTATGGCGGGGTCCTTTGCAAATTCCGAGAAAAATGGAAAATTCTGCAATATTGTGCCTCAAACATGGGAATAACAATGAACAAAAGCTGGCAGAACATTATCTCGAACGTTATCAGAGCCGTTCTTCTAAAAACCTCGAAATAATTATGGAATTTCATATTAGAAAGTCTTTTTATTCTTGAGATAATTATCATCATCATTTATTTACCTGTTCGATGCTGTTCAGAATCCTGCCGAGATTGTCCCTGATTACTTCTCCCCATCGATACTGATTGACCAGCATTCTTTGATGTGCAATCGCTTGAGCAGTCTGGGTCTGCTGAGAAACTCGATTCCAATTCCTTACGGAGGCTGAAAATTGAAAAAACGGGTTGGAATTATTTCCATTTAATTGAATTTTCATTTGATTGAACGCATGAACCGGTGAATTTCATCGTCGCTCGAGCTTTGATTTTTTATAGTTGTACGATATATTCTCTCATCGGTCTCTTATATCTTGAAATAACCCCATATCTTGAAACTAATACTCATCGATCTTTTTGACCAAAAAGAATAATACCATGAATCGTATTCGACCACATGTTACTAAAATTTCAAAAATCATCTATTATCAATCAAAAGTACTCGCTCACATAAATATTAAATCGAATTCTGGATTAGAATAAGAAACATTCGACAGGGGTTGAAAAAATAATTGTATACGCTTATGCATCTGATTCTCTTATTTTCATCAAGAGTTGACAGAAATCTCAATCCTTCAAAAAATCAATGACGACACGTCGATACACATAGAAAAGTATACTCTGATGAATTTTACAACATTACATGAACTGAAATCATATTACACCCTATATACTTACAATTTATCCTTGGCGCAGCCACATTTGCATTTGAGTTGCGACGCTCTCTGCAATCTACAAGAAAAGAAGATACAATAAAAATTTTTCTCCTCTCTTCATAACTGGTTCATAGATTGAGAAGTGTATCAATCATCACCTTTTCGAGCAGATGCAGTTGTACCTGAATGATCTACAAAAAAAGTTTCAATGGATTATCCAATCATTCATTGCAGTATAACCTTAACACGCTGCTCATTATTCAAAAATATTCTCCACTGTATTTATAAAGAAAAATTTTTTGCCTCAAAATTTTCTCCGCCCTTACGGTAATATCCAGCCACGCGATTATTTTACAACTCGGATTTGACGATTTGCTATCAATTCAGAAAAAAAATCATCCAAAGCTCACACTTCTCAAACACTTATTTTGATTATTATAATGCTTGCTGATTCATTAACTTATTTGATATTACATCAATCATTAAAACATTGTAACTCACTTGCCCCGTCGCAGATTTAGATCCTCGTTGATCAACGAGCAAAAACACCCAGGATCACTTGAACGTGAGAAGAACTTTTGTTATGAAAAGATGTTATCATTATTTGATAGGATGAAATGATAAAATCGCATAAATCGATAATAACATACTCATCTTTGATATATTTGTAATAAAGAATCAGCATCCCAGTAAAACCAAGTAAAAATTTTCCAATATACCATCCTAGTGTAAAGCTATTCGGCATGTCAACAATTTTTCATCGATTTAAAATGTATGCTGAGTTTCTTGTTGAAATTGTCTGTCTTGGTGCTTCGATGCATTATTGTACAGATCACTGCGAATGATTTATCAAAATATCTTCAATCTGCCGAAAAGCTGCGATGAACTTACGGGCCTACAAGTACTTTTTATGACACGCCAATCATATATTCTTGTGGCTGTAAGTGACAGTGAACTCCTAACTCAATTGAGACAGGTTATATTACATAATTGATGATAAACAAATAGCTACAACAGCCATGAAAGCACCAGCCCAACGCGTGACTCTAAAATCGAAATATTTGCCATTTGCTTCACGTTAATCGCAAGCTAGAATTTCCCACTGGAGGCGATATCCAAAACTTCATAGTCTAAGACTACACTCTGTGAAATTCAACGATTGGAACTCACTGGAAACCAGTCAATATAAGTCCTGTTTCATACGGTCCAGATCCGTTCAATGAGCGAATTTCAACCAGCTCAATGAACTGGTTTCTACTGAGATTTCACTGGTTGACTCTTTCACAGAGTATCAAACCAATTTGGGATCAATTTATCAAATTATATAGTATTTCTCCAAACTTGAAACGGATAAAATTTCAACCTCCAACGTGCAATAAACCTATAATGTTATGATTCCACAATTTCTCAATAAGTTCTGAAACACATCTTCATACGTTGGAAAAATATTCCTGAACAGATATATCATTATTATCATTATTTAACTATTTATCTATTTCATCACAAAGTATTTTCGTAGCTTTTTGAAAACTTTTCGTCAAATTTTGGAATAAAAGTCATCAAGGTTGTAAAGTTGCCCATTTTCCATCATAATTATGACTTCATTTGAAAATCTAGCTCTGACAAAAAACGCATCATGTATGTTGGTTTTCCTATCAAACAATGTGCATAATTCGAGCAGTTTTGTTTTTTGTGACGGCTCTTCAATATTTTGGAGCAGACGTTCCATTCGAATATCAATCGAAACTTGCATATTTATACTGTACTCGATCTACGATGCTTACAAGTGAATCATGAGGAGACCAAAGATTCATTTTTTATTGATAACCTGAATTGATCAATATGAATCTGGATAACATCGTGTATTTTTAAAATATACTCTGAAGAATGGATTGAATCATCGAATATACCATGATTCTAGTGACAATTTAATTTTCATTGTACTAAAAAATAAGATCTTAAGAATTTAGGAAACGGCTGCAAGGGTAAAAAATTTGAACAGTCGTTGTGGAAAGATATCCCCATTTATCTGAATTTTTCCCCGATTGATGCAAATAAAAGATATTCCTTGCAACTTTTTCGAAACACTTGATGAGGCCGCCATTTTTACCCATTCTACCATTGTTCTCTGCAGCTCATCATATAACGCACGATCATTTCTAGCAAAATGGCTTGCTATTAATAGCATTATAGTCGCCAATTATTTTAGCATGACTTTGGATCGTATATTCAACGCTCGCATCGATTGGCCGCTACGAGACTTCGTTTGCTTGGAGGTGGAGTCGCCGTGGTTAAGCTTCGACCAATAAGCCCGAGATGGGCGGGCGTTTGCATCCCCCAAAAGGCGACTGTTTCAGACCTTGACAAGACATCGAGAAGAAGTTTGGTAAGATCTTAGTTCCACTCCAGTTTGTTACAAGTTTGTCACGCGTTTGGGCTTATCACATTGCGCGAGTGTTAGTTTTGTCTATCATGAAGAGCGAGTGCGAAATTGGTAATTCACTTGGGTTTGAACTATCATTGCTTCAGCGATGCTTTTGTTTGATAATACTTTTAATTATAGTTATGCTAGATTGGTATGTGATGAGATACTGTTGGTGGCATTGTACCTATGCTCGAAAATTATAGAGCATCAGAAGATGGTGCTTGTGAGGTAGAATTAAAAATACGTGAAAATGTGGTGCAAAACTCGTCATCAAAGTTCTGTCATTTTCAAACAGTGTCTGGGCTAGCGGCGTTTCCTTCAGATTGGTCATATAGATAGTGGTTACAGTGAAATTTTACTCTGTAAAAAGCATCATGCATTTCAACCTCAATTTTCAGCCACAACGTTTGAATAAAAAGCAAGCGTGGTTGAAATTTGACCACTACATGCTTGAATCCATATTTCAACCAAAATTGTTGAAATTCTGCTAACATGAACGAAATTTAATCAGTGTAATAAAATTTAGATGACCGATACTGCGAATTCGTTGTGACTTTGATCGAATATACAAGATACAATAATACTCCAATAATATATATGAGTATTATCGCGATAACTTACCCGGAACGTGTGACGGTCTTTCATTTCGACGAGCAAGCTCCGAATCACTCTATTCCAATTTTCCTACACGTATTCTATTGAAAAATCCTTGGAACTTTTGTTACAGATCGGTCCGTCTCGTCCACCCACTCATCTTTTTTATTTTTAAAGATTAAGGGTCGAAATGTCAGTTCCGTGCACAATTCTCATTTGTCAAAGGGGTATAGTCTTATGCTTGCAGACTTGCTGTAGCGAGGCAAATAATTATTCTTGCATTTTTCCATCAAAGTATCGTATAGAACCAACTATTTCTCATAGGTTCCAAGTCCTAAATGCGTGGCGTGACCCCTACCCAAGTGGTTTTAGGCGTATGTTACGAGGGTTTTGTGTCAGTTCCGTGCATATCCTTTTAGCCCACTAAATAGTCACCTGCATATATTGTAGCAATTTTTTTCAAAGTAATATCACTGCATTAGACGAAATCTACGAGATGAAAGCGCTACGTTGACTTCCGTGGCCTACAGACCCATAAAAGGGTATGCACGGAACTGACATGTCCGGGTAAACTATCCCGATAATACTCAGATACACGGGTGTAAAAACTTTTTTCGTGTCCGAGTAATGGGTTTCCGGTACGAGCTGCGGACGTGAAGACTGTCAATGACGCACATAACTTGAATTCAACCACGTGTTTGAGATATCACTTCAACCACGTGCTTGAGAACTGATTTCAAAAATTGATTTCAATGCGGTGGCTGTCGATAATTCTCAACCAATGCCTTAAAATTTGATTGCAAATTTTTTACAATGTATAGTTTATCGGGCATCCTCCAAAGTTTTCCTGGTCTTTTGGAGCAACTAAAGTGGCAAAGTTTTCTGTTATCATGGAAATTCTGATGAGGAATGGAAGCGAGAAAGATGATCTCAAGAAATAGTTTCTTGTGTTTGTCAGCCGCAGGGTAATTGAAAGTCGAAATATTTTGTGAATAATTCTAGAATTTGGTGGATAATGATTCAAATTTATGGGACAGACTCTTAAAATCATCAATAACGAATTTGAATGATCTCAAAATCCGTTGGTCACGTCAAATAAAGCAAATGTGCCTAATTTGCCCCTGTTCCCGAAATTTTCATCCAACTCAAGTTCTATCCAATGTAATCGATTTTTTTTGCTGGTCACCAAAAGTTATGATAAGAAAATTGAACGTGCCATAGCTCATTATCTTTTGCTGTTGTCCCAACTTTGAAATGCTTTTTGCAAAATTGCAAAATTTGATTACTATAGAAATAGCTGTAATACAGATGATTCTAAGCTCATAATTTTTCAAAAGAAAGCAGAGTGCCTAATAATTGAACTCCTATAGTGTTTTTTCAAACTCGTTTTTTACTCCATGGAAATCCATCAATTTAATTCAAAAGAATCCACAGAGGGTGGGGAAAAGTTGCAAAATAAGCTAAGGTACATGTCATTTGGGGGTTTGAGAGATGCAGAATATCCCGATTCTATGAAAACCCCGTATGATCTCATGAAATTAGGCCTCGTATGCACGTGGGGGCAAATCAGGCACACTCTGCCCCATCATGGTCGCAAGAAGAATTTTTTTCTGCAAGAACTGAGATGCTTGGCTCCGGTTCGTCAAATTGGAACGTACCTCATCTCGTTTCAAAGGTCTTGAAACAAGCTTTCGTCCATTCGTGAACTCGTATATCAAAGTTACAGTAATGCACTGGATCATAATTTTTCTTTTTTTTAAATATTTAGAGAAGCTGTTGAGCACTCAGAGTACTATTCAGCGTCCGAACTAGACCATAATTTTATGACATTTTAGATTCACGAATCCACAACGGATTAAACAAATGTCAAAATTTCTCCTTAACTTTCTGTATCAGATATGCATTTTCTCCAATCACATTCGCGGTAACTTTTGGACAATCCAGAGACCAAAAGATAATGAGGAACTACTTTTGAGACGACATAACTGATCCACGAACTATTAGATACCTTGAAAGTTGGGATTTTGGGAATCATAATACCTTAGAACACCTTCCTTTCCAAGATCAACGTCTTGGATGTGGATAATATCTTCTATTCAATAGCAAGAGTTTTTCAGGATAAAATAATTTTGTCATCGGAATAAAAACTTTTTAGATATCATTTTATCGCCGGTTGACTAGGGAATTGAATCCCCCGAACTCGTTCCGGATAAATTTACAAAAAGACCGATTCAAATGAATGCGAAGTTCAACCTCCCACTCATCGCAAGCTTTCAAAAGCTCACGCTAGATAACCCCTTTATCGCTCCTATCCTACAGGTTGCAGCATCATTTCAGCTTCTGAATGCGATCTACCCTCAAGCTTCCACCACCAAGTCTCCCCATCGGAATCACCATCAGCACCGCCAGCACCAGCTCCACAATCACCCTCGTCGTCAAGCAGCCGTAGTCGTTCACCAAAATGTGCTCGATGCAGAAATCACGGCCTCGTTTCTGGTCTAAAAGGTCACAAACGTGAATGTGCTTGGAGAGATTGTCGTTGTGCTTGCTGCCTCCTTGTGGTTGAACGTCAGAGGGTAATGGCTGCCCAGGTTGCACTTCGAAGACAACAGCAAGCCAGGGAAGCCTGTTTAGGTTTAGGAAGGCAGTTGCAACCTAGAGCTATTGCTGCATATCAGCGAAAGCTTAGAAATTTTCATCGACATAGCGCACAGCTGCAAGCTCGACATTGCTCAAGGCTTCCAACAGAATCTTTAACTTCGTCGTTGCCATCGTCTGAACAGGTTGCGGTGAGGACGGGAACGTGCTCGACGAGTGCTGTTACAGGTTGGTGAAGTGCATTTTTTTCGTCAACGATTTTAGCAAGCTATATGATTTTTGGGGATAGCCACAATTTTTGGCCTGTGACGGCGCGAGCTTGCGATGAGCTTGCGAAGAGCTCGCAGTGATGACAAATTTTTTGAGAATAGTCATACGGTTCTGTTTCACCGTTTCATTCTACAAAAATAATGATTACTCAGATTCGTGCTCAGATCTCACCATTCTCAAGCGAAACTCTGTGGTGTTTTTCAGAAATGCAACGGATAAGAAAGAACTTTTTCTTGACTATAATTATTTATGCCTTTGGCAAACTGAAGCGCCAAGAAAAGTTGCTATTGAGGATAATATTCGAGCAAATATGAGTCAGCAGAGATTGCATTGTGAAAAATCATATCTCTATCGATGAGCTTTGTGACCGCGCTGATGTACATCAGCACAAGATCTATTATCGTCGGTCACGGTGGGCCTGGCCCGCGTGGAAATTGGAAATATTGGCGACATGTCGACAATATTTTCAATTCCTACGCGGGGGACCAAATTTTAATGCGGCTAAAAGTGTAACTCCCGAAGTTCCAACGGGATCTTCCACTACACACAAAAATATGATATCAAAAAAATTCTGTCGTAAGTATTGAGTCCGTTTCGGGGAAAAACGACGATGGAGTCTTAAAAATCGAATTCCGTTGAAAAAATGGTCATATCTACTCGTGAGACTTGGGGTTCTGAGTTGGGATTCTGCTTTACTACCAACAACTATCGTCCGATCACTTGTCTTATCTCGGATCTTGGTTTGAATATGTTTTGTCAGCTTCCTGAAGGACAAGTTGTGATTTGAGAATAGTGAACTAGAATTCCTTCGTGTATGATCCAAAATCCCACAACTATGTTCATTTTTTTCAACAAAATTCAGCTTTTGACGATTCATAACCGTTTTACTCAAAAACGGCCCTATATGGGCAAATCTCACGAAGTATGCGGTTTGGCCGAACAGGCCTATTTTCACGTTGTCAGAACAACAGTCGCGTTATTTCCGCCGCTCGCATTAGATCATTTTGAAGATCTACTCATATTTAATAGTTCTGCATCATTCAGAAGTCTAAAAATTGCTATAGAAAGGTACTGGGAGACGCTTCTTCGTGACAAAATCACAATTTTCGACCGAACAGGGCCATAGTTCTCTCACGCCTTAGCTCGCCACAGGCGGGGCGGTTCACCGATCGGTCTGAAAATTGGATATGTGATGGATTATAATACATAGAAACATATAATTTTCGCCCGAGGCTGTGCCTATCAATGCGTCGGAGTGCCGATGATTCGTTGGAGCGAACTCCGATTCTACATTTTCTCCTGTATCGCTCTTCTAATGGATGCAGCACTCGGGGCGGTGAATATTTCGTATCTGTAGAAACGACATATTATTCTACATCCAAAAACCTACAAATCTAGCCCAAGAACGATAGTGTGCTCGATTCCGCACGACGATGCGGCTTGAAATGAGAAAAGTTATTTTCGCGTAAATGGGGTCAAAAAAATCGTTTTTCGTGTAGCACACGAAAATTTCGATTCCGTTGGGATGGAAACCACGTGTAAACTGATATTTGTACCTCAAGAAATGCCTATGAGAATCGCCCCTACTACAGCCTCATATCGGTCGCGATGCGAGGCTTGTGAGGATCGACAAATGACGAAAATGAGCGTTTCGACGGTTGAGGCACATCTACATTTTGTACCACAGACCTTCAGAAAACACTGTAAACCATTGAACTCATCTCTCTTCTTCTATTCCAACACCAAGGATGCCATGTATTCACATACACACGAGCCAATTAGAATTACGAAAATATGAGGGTCCCACGCAAATACATGGGAAAAACTTCTACACCCTCACAAATCCACGGCGGGGCTCCAAAATGATTTACGCAAGTATTTCATCATTGTTTGAGCATTACTTGGACCAAACAAAAGTTTATCGGAGATGTGCTGCCATTCTGGAAATTCTCGAAATTTCAAAGTCGAAACCGCATAGTTCCTGAGATTTGCCCATATATAAACTTACGATGAATTTTTTTTTGATAACTTATTTCCAAGTGTATTGAAAAATCCCGTTCGGATTTTTGGAATTACTTTTAGCTGCAGTAAATTTGGGTCACGGTGCGGTACTTGTGCAATATCATCGATTTCTTATTGCAGAATTTTGTGAATATACTTCAATTTAGTCATCAGAAAATTTTTCCCAAATATTGATTGTTGCTCAGTATTCTTTCCGTTATGTTGCTTCCACCATACAGTAATTAGAAAATCATAAAAGAATACTGACACGCGATTACTGATTGATCACAGTAATGTTTCGCATCAACGGATAGCAAAGTGAAGGAATTTCTTATTCTTCGGTCGTCTATTTGAGTTACAAATATTTTTGAGTAATTACCAACGCAAATGTTGACGATTTATAATTACTAATAAACTCACCATTTCAGGTTCAGATGGGCAATTGAGAAAGGCTTTTACTGTAACGGACTCCGACGAATGCAGTCAACAAGAAGAAACTTTGCTCGATCTGCGCGATCTCAGATCAGCTTATTCACAGATTCCTTGGTTTTCACATTTTTCGACAATAACAAGCTCAGCTGTGTTGCGTCTGAACGACGAAGCGTCGCAAAATGCAACGAGAGAAATTTTACAAAGACAGACCGAGAATCTCATCAAATCAGAGAAAAAATCAAAAATCTCATTTAGTGTAGAGTCAATTATTGGAAATAATAGGTAACCAATGATGTATGTAACCAATGATCAAAGTAGAGACACACTAATTTATCTGAGTATTAGCTAAGTACCATGATTTGTAAATCTCAAAAAAACCTCGCTTGTATCGTGTATGTAAATAAATCTGAGACGACCAAAAAATACATGCATGTGTTCATAGTGCATGAATTGTAATTTTGATGTATCATCAGTGCGGATCACAGAATTTTTGGAATGAATTCCATAAGTACTGAACCATATCTAATCAGGGTTTCTAACAAAAAAGTTGGCGCATTAAACTTAGATTTAAACAAAGTTACATAATATGCGATGGGGCTCACCGGTGGGCTCCGGCCCAGATCGGGTTCTAATAACTCGCTTCACACAATGCAGATACTTCGGGGAGGTTGTAGAGCGATTTCTATACCTCATTCGTGGAGAAATAAAGATCTGCGACCCCTCAAACTACACATATCTTCCTCTGACTTCACCTTTGAGATACGTAGCTCTAGATACTTCCTTTTTGTACCCAAACGAGTGGAAATCAACTGCTACGAGTCACCGAAACTCGCGTCTGGTTCTGAAATAATTTTTTGGCCCAAATCGCTCCTGGTGACGATTCTGGCTCTAAAAATCACAATTTCGGCGGAATCGCCCATATACGAGCCAAATACAGTATAGGGCTCGGTTCAGAAAATTTATGAGCCAGAGTTTGTCGATTTTGATAATTTATTCGAGAATTTTTGTTAGTTGGTGGTGTCTTCGGATCATACATTCCCTAGCAATCGTTGAAAATTCATCTGGATACTCGAAATCGATTAGCTCCGTCAGAAATACCTATGGCCGAGTCTACATAAGAGAGCGAGCGCGCACCGAGAGCGCTCTTGCTCTCGCTCTCGCCGCTCTGCAACGAAGGTTCAACCATGTTTCAAATTAGTGTGCGAAGACTGAAGGGATAGTCTCGCACCATAGGATCATAGTTCTAACATCAAAGCTAGGAATCATCACGGGGGGCAGGGGGTATCAATCCCGCAACTAGAGAAGCCTCCAAAACCGCAAACATGCGAATGCTCGGGCTGAAATTTCTGTTGAGAGCTTATGTCAGATTCGAGGATCGATTACTGCCCCGATAGAATTTTGAATTCATTAATTTTCTTTCGGGTTGTTGCGATCGATTCTTCTTGCAATCAGAAAATTTTGTCATTAACATCCAGGTTTTATCGCAGGTTTATTTGTTATTCTGGGTTTTGAGATTGATTTCTCTCACGGACACTATTTTCGGTTCTAGTATTCGAGTATTAGCAAGTTTGATTACCTTAGTGAGTTTTGGGATTCACTTTTGGTCGCATTTTGGTTCCCGGCTGGTTTATCGATAGAAGCTAGCATCCGGATGTTTGCAATAGTTTGGTTACTTCCTTAGATTTTGGGAATAATTTTCTCAGGCCCAGTTTCCGAGTGTTTGCGGTTTTGGGGGCTTCTTGAGTTTCGGGATTGAGGCCCCCTCCCCCGTGATAATTCATTGCTTTGATGTTAGGATTGTGTTTCTGTAGTGCGAGACTACCCCGTCAGTCTTCGCACAATATTTCAAAACACAAAAAAACCTGCGCTATTGAGCGGCGAGAGCGAATGCACCCGCGCGAGAGCGCTCTTGGACCCCGCTCGCGCTCTTATGTAGACTCGGCCATTGGAGTAGGTACCGGAAATGGAATATGAAAATCCTCTGACGAGTGTTCCCTCTCAATCGAAGTATTGGCACGGGTTTGTGAGATGAAAAACACCCAGTCTATTGCGTTAATCGACCAAAAAATTGGTTTGCATCGAATAGAGATCGAATAATGAGAGGCGTGGCTGTCGATCTATGCGCCAAATATTACTACCCCCAACTTCTCAGGTTCCTAACTCGCGGCTTATTCAACAATAATCAACATTATTTTGAGTTTGCATCGAGACTTTCTCCAGAAACTGTGAAATAAGCAAAGGTGTGCGGAATTCTGGTTGAGAAAAATCGAGCTATTCCATGTACACCAAAGATCAAATTTGTGTTAGAAGAGTCACTCCACCGTAAATTTGGGACATCTCGGGTGTTTTTAATCAGGATTTCATACACTTGAGCTCATTATTCAGCTTCGGGAATAAGTAGCAATGTATAACCAATATAATTACTGAATATTGCTGAATGGCTTGCAAGTTGAAGGCCTGATGAGAAGTTGGGAGATGCTTATGTGAGACACAACCACGTCTCTCATTTTTCGATCTCTATTCGATGCAAATCAATTTTTTAATTGACTCACGCAATAGACTGGCCGTTTTTCATCTCTTCAAACTCGCGCTGATACTCAAATTGAAAGGGAAGACTCGTCAAAAGATGTTTAGATCCCACTTTTGATACCTACTCCGGTGTTTGGGTGGAGAGCGCGAGCGGAGGGAGCGCGCGCGCCCCGAGTGAGCGCGTCTATGTAGACTCGGCCTATAAAATGAGCTGAAGTACACGTGATATTTTGATAACTTCAAGTCCAATTATTGTTCACACACGGGAAGAATCTCCAAATTTCACAATATTATGAACCCATTATGCATTCATGCTGCGCGGCGGAATTTACAGTTATTCAGATGCAGATCTCATATAAGATTATGAAATACAAAATGCTCGATTGTTCGGAGAAATCGGTTCAAATGGATTCGATGGTATTTGATCAAGTTTTATCAAATTAATGAGTACGTTTCTATGAGTACAGCGTTAATTTGCTATGCATTGTAATACAAACGTATGGCTGTAATGTGATCCAAATTGGTCGTAGTTTAAAAAGAAACTACTCGATTCTATTAGTGTCTAAGAATATGGGAGGCATGTCTCCGCGGACAGTCAGCCTTGTTATAAGAGGATGGGGGAAGGATGGTACGCCGGGGAGAACAAATGAGACTTTCTCAGGTAATTTATGTTCACGTCAGTAATATTCTTCTTATGGTAGTTCGGTCACATTCATGAATGCATTTAGCGCGCACACTCAATTTTTGCGGGGTCCATCGGTGGGCTCCGACAGGCTAACTGCATTCCCTGTGAATTTTGTCCAAAGGAGTATTTTTTGGAAAGATTTGACTGTGATTGGGGCGGAAATAAAGCAAAACCAGTCTCCGCACTGTATATATTAGGCCAGAACCCCGATGCCAGCCTCCGCTCCGCAGCGAACGTGTTTAAAAAAAGGAGTCATCATAAACATATATACTTCAAAATTTTCGTCTCATGCATGCTGTTTGTGAAAAGCTTATTGCTGCGATTACGGTATTATGATATCTCTATCAGTCCGTTATTACATCGAGAAATAAACAAAATACCCTGCTTACTCCAAAGTTAATTCGAGTGTCATTTTTTATCATAGGCTTTATAGTGGTTTTGGATCAATCAGTGAGAAAAAGCCATCATCATCTATTAGGTCATTTGCGATAAGTGTTCAATTCGGCATCAACTTTCCCAAAAACAGCTTACTGAAAATAACTGCAATTGGATGATACCGATACTCTTAACATTGCAAAATATAGAACTTCTGATTTTAAGCTACAAAGTTAGGGGTAAAAATCGATTATACGGTCAAAGTGTTTTAAAAAAAAATTGCAAAAACTCTCCAGGTTATTATTTACCACCAGATTAATAAAAATTTTCCAACAAAAACGCAGAGTAGCCATTGGACTTATACCAGTGTGATTGAATTTTTTACATGGTCTCTCTGTGTAAATCATATATTACAAAAATAAAATTAGCCAAGTAGTTTTGCCACGAATTGTAAGACACGTATGAAAGATAAATTTTACCGTTCAGGTTGCATACCCCAAGCTGTTTTTTCATATTCTAAACTACCGTGCATAAATTCTGCGACAGCGGTGCAGGGCGCATACAGTTTAATACATGCAGAAGAGAAACAATATTGAGGTATTTGGACGATTGTTATCAATTTTTTTGAAGGTTCTAAATGCTTGTAGGTACAAACTATGGTGTGCAAACAAGGATACGGCAACTTTGCGAGCGGAAAAATGCTACGCACGCTGAGTATTTCTTATTCGATTAGGTATTATTCTTCGCCCCGTGTGTAAGATCTCATAAAATATACACACTCCCACACGATTACGTAAAAAAAAATCAAAAAGTAGATGCACATGAAATTTTTTCCACAATCAATCAAAGTGAAGATTTTCAAAATTATTAGCATTTATGTAGGACCTTTGTAAATTGATATTCCTGTTCTTTAAAAAAGACACTCGACTTCAATTCTTATTCGACATCAAAACAAAACACAGAGAACACATTCGAAAACATACAATCGAATATATTTCTTCCAGAAATGAAGAAAGTTGTACGTTAAGTTTCGATTTAAAATCATATGTCAAATTTCTTGAATAGAAAAAATAATTTGTATAGGCTTATTGCGACCTGATGAATGGTATTATTATATCCTCTAATCGTATTCTTGTATCAAAAAAGCGTTGAGGTATAACAGAGATGTCAACAGATCTTGCGGTTTGCGATATCGTCTAATGTGGTTGAATGCACCGGATGCAGCAATGATTATCGTCAGTTATAAATATAGATATAACATCTGCATTGGAGTGCATCATTATCCTAATAGCACGCACTATACCTATATGCACCAGATTTGTAAATACAGACACACACTATACTATATACATGCAGCCATGCAGCAAGTGTGGATGCAGTGTACGTTTTCTGCGCTGCGTTGCGGATATTTCGCGTGATTTCGCGCGACGTCGCTCCAATCCAAGGAAGGAAAGTCATCGCCGCGTGCATGACAGTCGCGTCTGCTCTCGAGAGCAAAGTGTCAGTGAACCCTTAGCATTTCTACAATCCTTACTCGATTCCTAAGCCCACAATTAGCACCAGGAGTTCGCAACGCTACATCAAGATCAAACCATTCCAAGTCTGTTCAAAGAATAAGTAGCTCCAGCAGCCATCATCCACGTGGGCTTTGAGGTTATGTCAAACCGCCCACGAGACTACGCAGTACTTGTCACGCCCTTCGAATAGACGAGCCCTTCGTGTTATTCAACACCCGGTGTGCCCCAGGAACTCACCATAAATAACCATCGCCTGGAGCATCAAAGTTTTACGACGACTTCAAGATCGGATCGAGATTTCACAGCCTGTCTGACAGCAGTGCGTGTACAGCACGTGAGTTTTATAGTACTATTTCATGGCCTGCATTTTTTTAGCTTCTAATAGTTTGTCAGTCAACTGATGTCTGTGATCAATCTGTGATGATGCGTGTACACGATATCGCCATCGGCGAAAGATGAATTGAGGTCCATTGGCGTGCCTTGAACTTGGAATGGCTCGATGCACAAATATCAGCACGACCTTGTTTTCGCTTTCGCTATTGAGGTTGCTGCTCCGCTCGGGCAGAGAGTTTACATTGATTCGGTCGCGATTATTTTCGATGCTTTCTTGTGTTTTGAGATTTCTTGGGAAGGAACACTTGTGTGTCGATGATTATTGTTTGAGGTGTTCATTAGTCATCAGGATTTTCGCATCTTGTATCCAATTAAATTTTTTTTGCATTGTCAGTTGTTACAAGAATGGGTAGAGCTCCTCGGCTGATGCTTTAGTTTGTCCCTATTGAAATATAAAGTCTTACTTTCTTTTGCAATCTTTTCGCCAGTAATTTGATAATCTGTAGATGACAGTGGCTTGTCCATATTTTCAGTCTTAGTTCAATCAGTTCATGGGTTAACAATATGTTTTGCATTCCAGACGGTGAAAACATGCTGCAACTACAGGTGCAATCCTTGTTTAGTGCTCGCATTGAAAGGAGTATCAAGTGTGCAGAAACGATGAACTCTTATGAAAAGTTGAGATGATCTGTAAACTTAGAGTCTGTTCAGTTACAAATACAGAATAGCGTTTACAGTTGTTGTGATTGTGCATCATATTTATACTCAGCATTAATAGCCCAACTTACAAAAATGACTGATATTAGTAACCAAGATCTTCAGGATCTCCTTCATTACTTCTCCAAAAATACTTACCAAGCTAGTTGTGCTGATAGTAAGGTATGTAACATCAGGAATAACTTGAATTATTTCCAAACCATATATTTTTTCCATAACCTTTTGTCGTTGAAATATCACTCAATAATAATGATAAATTGTAAATGTATGCAACTTCTCATGGGTCATATAGAACTTGGAATAATTCATCTTATGATTCTTGTTTTTAGGCACAAGCAATTATGCAAAGGTGCATATTACTTGCAGATATTGATTATACTCACAGAATAATCAATAATAATGGTGGTGACTTGAGTGCTCATTATCCCAGTCATTTAATAATATTGGAAAATGAAAAGCATCATAATCAGAATTTTTGTCACACTCCACCACCATTACGTGCGACTGAGACTATCTACGAAAGTCTTGATGGCTTTAGTGATCTAAAAGTAAGCTTATAACCAATCCTTCTATATCTCAAGATCCATCACAGTTAAATTATTGTCAACAAGATAGAAAGGAAAGTGAAGTGGGGATGAGAGTGACTAAACACATTGTTTTTTGCACAGGACTTGATGAAGAATGCTAAGATGGCAAGGACTCGCTCCAGGTTTCCTCTGCCTGTGATACTTTATAACGGTAGGCACGTTTGCCGATCGGCAACGATATCAAACTCCAAAGAAATCGCATTAAGATCTGGCATTGAGTACTTTTTCCCTACTGATGACTCCGGGACTACATTTGTACAAGAAATCAATGACGATCCCAATCCAGCGTCTAGTGATTGGTCGGTGGATTTTGCCAAAGTTAGATCTCAAGATATCAAACTTCTGAGAAATCTCAACGTGGGTACGATCGTTGATTTAATGGTTGAAAAGAAGAAAATCAAGTATGGAGTAGTGTGAGTATTGTTCGGTTGTGATTTAAATATGTTTCAAGAAAACGATATATCATTCCCTTGTATTGCAACGAAAGAGGATATATCTTTGATTGTGGTGGAGTGGTTGGAATGCATCCAAAATTATTTTCTTTGTCTCTCCTTTATTATTCGTTGGATTGTGGCATTGCTTACAACTTAGCATCTATTTACAGCGTCACGTCGTCGGAAAAAGTGGACAAAGAACGGAGATACGATGATTTCACTCTCATATCGTTACCATATCCGGGTTGCGAGTTTTTTAAAGAATTTCGAGAAAACAATTATTTCGCCAAAGGACTGATGTACGACTGGAAACAGAGTTTTGTAGACGCCGATATTGGTGTACCAGAAAACTCTATAACTTCAGCCTTACGAATTGAATGGATGCAATATCGAAACTGGGATCTAGTCAAACTGACGCAGAATTACCTAAAACTCATTTTACGATACCTTCAAGAAACCAGCAGTGGCCTACTCATTCATTGTATTTCAGGTGAGCAGTCTTCTCTTAATTTCCAGATTAACCCAGCAGAAAGGGCGAATTTTGATCGTCTGTACAGTGGGGCTACTTGGATTGAAATATGGATGAATAATTCGAAATTATGACTTTGATGAATGCCCCAAGAAAAATGTAATATAACAAAGAAATGTTGAAATTTCCCTATCCATTTTCGATTAGTAATAAGGTAGCAATTCGAAGCCCCTTCCATGTATTGAATTCATTTGGATTGAATCTGATCACCAGTCTTACTTTTAACAGGCTGGGATCGTACGCCTCTCTTTATATCTTTGTTGCGGATAAGCCTTTGGGCGGATGGTGCAATTCACACGTCTCTTAGTCCGCAACAGCTGCTTTACTACACGATTGCCTACGACTGGATGCTATTTGGTCACAATCTTCAGGATCGTCTAACGAAGAGTGAAGAAATTTTTTACTTTTGTTTCTACTTCCTGAAGCACATTGTGGACGATGAATTCAGCATAAACAGACGGATATCAAGCAGGCGACTTGCTCGAAGCGACGACAGCGACTCGCAGCTCGACTTCATGCTCGAAAACGAACTCGGCGTAACGCCTAGCTCGCGAGCCTCCAATCTCAGCCTTAACAGCATCAGCAGTCAGGATAACAACCCGCCTGTCGTTGTCAGTTCGTCATCAGTAGAGAGCCAGGACGAGGTGCACTGTAATGGGTATGTCGATCCTTATACAGAGTAAATTGTTTTAGAGGGAATGTTTTATAACAGCTATAATTAGAGTTGTATGCTTCTCTTGACGAGATCATCTTGCAAATAATTAGACTCACTAGATATATAGTGTGAAGAAGAATAAGAATCTCGACATTTTCTTAGAAGACCAATCTTTACTCGTGACAGAGATTCCGTCTATATTCATAAGAATGTCAGTAGCCCCATGATCAACGCAGAGCGTAGTACCGCGAATAATGAAATCTGCGTCTGATTAGATATTTCTCTACGTACACAAAAATACCTAGAAATGAACTACAACGAATCCCTTCCAAGTTTGATGAAAGCCATTATTATAACTTTTTGTCTTAGAAAGTTATGAATATGATCTGTCACAATTTTATCTTCATGAACCATGAACTTTGTTACGTAAAGCATTTGCCGAGTAGTTTTGATTGATTCAGCTTTCTGAATGGAGATGAGATCTTCGCAAGTACATCTCCAGATCGTGGAGCAAATGAGTACTTAAAACTAGTATTAGAAATTGAAGAGCTCTCAGACATTGAAATCAATGACCAATAATTTTCTGTCACAGCAATGTGTACCCGTGGACGATATACCACCACCCGGTGAGTAAAGATGCATCCAGCGGTTGTTGCGGCAGCAGTAACGGTTCAAGCAATGGCCACGGTTCGCGTTCGCCACAGCCGGTGTTTCAAACGATGAATGGCTCCTGTTCAACGGCTCCAGTGGCAGTACCTGCAGCAGGAAGGCCACGACAACGTAACGAGTCCTCTTCGTCGGCGGGATCGTGGCAAATGGTTAGCATGACCGGCAGCTTGCAGCGTGGTGCAAATGGACATAATCTGGCTGATGGTTTGCCGCCCGAGTCGTCGCACACGCCTGGCAACAACTCCTCCAGTGGCGACGAGTAAGTAGTATTATTCTTCGCTATTTTGAGTATAAAGCTGCAGCCTCCGTACCTCCTTTTTATAGTAGAGTTTGCTATCTAAATTTCCATCTTGAGTGTCCTCAATTCAGCTATATGAACGACTTATGAAAGGATTGCTTTCTACATCTAATCCTTTAAGATGCGTGCAGATAGTGAAGGCCGGATGAGAAAAGCTACAAAAAAATTAGACGAACTCCTTGGAATATGTTTTAGAAATATTCACGTGCACAAATACCTCTAGCTTTTTTTAGCATATTGAACGACTAAAAATCCTATCCCAAAATAATACAATGTTTGTATGTCATAATGCAGACTGGGAGAATCGATGTATCAATTTAATGTACTGGAAAAAGTTGCGTGTAAAAATCCGGGGTGGTGCTATCAAAATCATCGGATTCTCACAATTACTCTTCTTCCTATAGTTATCACATTGTTTGCTACATTTCTGTTGCAGATACATCAGTCGTGCTAACAAACTCAATCAGCTGAGGCAGTTGTTCATAAACATCTATGGTCAAGCAGTGGGTTTAAAAATGAAAGACAACTCAGAAGGGTCTGGTATTGGCATGCTTTTCGGCAATTTTGTCGAGAGAGTTAGTATACTATCGGGTCAAAGGGCATCTTCGTGACGCGGAAGACATTTAGTTACCAAACTGCCTTCCATGAAAAATCACGAATTCAGCGTAATTCCAAGGCCCTAAGATATTGAGCCTTATGACTGCGAGAATCTTTGCTTATTCTATTTTAGAATGTTTTGAGATTGCAAGACGCAAATGTGTTCACTATATTTTATTCCTTGCCGACCCTAGAGGGTTCGGAAACTAGAGTAAGATTGTTAATTTTATCATAAGGTACCTGTACATAATATCCTTAAAAACTGGACTGAGGATGATCGTTTAGAGTGGAATTTTATTGGGATTTTTATCATTTACCTACATGTTATTGTTGACCATTGAGAGAATGTAGTACGCAAAAATGATAACTCTCACCAGATCATTGTTTGAAGGACTCGCGCAAGCCCACGAAACTTGAGATATTTACCAAAATCTTATAACACAGTCTCTAGTGGCTAATATTGAATGCAGCTCTATTAACTGAATTTTACGCAGCTCAGACTATTGATTCATCAAATACATTAAACAGGGAGATCAAGGTAGCTGACTGATATTCACAATAAATGTACTTTGAAAGCTCAATGTAATATACAAAATTGGTATTCTTGTACATATCGTGAATCCAGTTATATACATATTTTTAAATCCACTGTTGACTCATTCGATTCCAGTAGAATCATAAGTTATTGAGTTCAATGAACCACTTCATTCAGTCTGTTGCCAACTCTACTAACATTGATGTAAATTAACGGTGCTTAATTGCTTTCAGTATGAACATCATATATTTTTCTAGTTTCTTTTTCCCCAACTGATGATTTCAATTGCGCTATTTTTGATGCATTATTTACAAACTCAAGCGAATCATGTAAGCTGATTAATAAAAATTCTTTACCTAGGTAACTGCTAAAATTTCATTTGTCATATTAAGATTAATTACCACAACCTTAACGATAGAAAAATGTACATCTTAGTGAACAAATATGTTGACTGTTGCCCCAGGAAACAATCTGATAGGGGATACCCTTCACAAGTTCATTAAAGGCACCATCCGAGAAGAGATAACACATTCTCTGCACAAAGGGCACCGGCTCCTAGCTTGGAGCCACTCTGCCAAACAAGTCCAACAAAATAAATGCCCACATGGTGTGGTGGTATCGGACACTTTCTCTAAGCACAATTGGCATCGAATATTAGAAGTTCCATCAAAATCTTTGTCTGGGAGAGAATTCTCTTCTCTGGAAAGCTGAGTTTGCCAAAGACGGAAAAAGCACTGCAAAATAGTTGCAAAACCAAGAATTCTCAAGCCCCAGCTCACACTACTGTGAGGCCGTGGTCCATACACCTGCAATTCAATTGTCCTTTCAATAATGAAAATCAAAGCAGATCTATCAGCCGCAGAGGGAGTATGCTCCATGAAATTCATGGATGATAGATTCTGAGAATTCATTATACAAAATCACTGCCAGTGAAAAAATTATTCTACCTCATTGTAATTACCTTGACATAATCGAGTCCGGTCAGTCTTCTGCCAAGGCTATAGTACCTTCCAAAAATATAGAATAGGCCTCTGTGTACTAAAATTATGATGGGTATCATTCTTCGGGATTTGCTGAGGAAAACATTGAGGAATGATCGTGCCTGAGGAGTCAGTTCATTATCAGATCTGTTCACATGAATTTGTAATCTATCCAAGAGCCTCAATAGTATCTGCTCTCCAAAACATTCTAGCAAAACAGTAAATACTCTAGTCTGCAATAAGAAAAAGGTAAGTGTAATGACTTCCATTGCAGACATATTTCCAAATGCCGCACTGCTTGATAAACAGAATCAAACTCACCAACACAGATGGAACTCGTTGAGTGCGTAGGTTTGCTTGAACTATACCAGTATATTCTTCTCCCAAAGTTTGGTTGCCTAACCCCGAGGTAGCAGCAAAATAAACTAAATTTGCTAAGACATCAGATTTGGCAAAACGTGAAAAATGCTTGAATAAGTCATATCTATGTAAAAGATCAGATATTGTTTCACTTATTTGAGAAACAAAGTCAGAATCCCTTTGATGCGAACGAAGTATTTCTGCTTGAGATGCATTTCTCAAGCTAGTTTTTAATTGACTCGTCATCTCGTATACTAGTACTTTTTGCTTTCTACAATGATATTGTAAAAGAAATTACTGCAATTTGCAAGTTAAACGGTTCAACTGGGACCCATGGCCCTGAGTCCATTTAACCTAAAAATATTGCACCTAATAACACAATAACAGAGTGTATTTTCTATGCGTAGGTCATTTAGGTCTGGGATTGACACTGATGTATAATTTTCGATTCCAAACTTTTGAAAATTGCACAACTCATGTGAGAGCAAACTTTTCCTGATATTCTCTAGAATTCCGAGAGCCAACAATGTAAACTGATGTATAAACACATAAACACTGGCTAACTATTATAGCATTAGTATTACTATAGTGTGAGTTTTGTCTGCTACAGCAGACACAACTCAATCAATCATCAGCTCTGCACGCCGCATGGCCTGATGTGCTGTGAGTTATTGTGAATCACAACTTTTGATACGCATCCACCAATCAGACTCGTCTATCAGAAGCACGCGGGGAAAGGCATATACGACTCGATAAAAAAAACGGACAATAAAATCATTTGATCAACAAATGCTGTAAATTTATATCCTTAGAAAACTACATCACAATCTTTTAGGATTGACATTAATATGTTTTTGAAAAATTAAAAAATCATAGTACAAATGTATAAGCGTAATTGAAAGGCAGCTAATACCTAGATGGGAACATACCACATTCTAGTACAGCATATTTCTGACCAGTAAATGCATTAACAAACTTATCCATTTCGGCAGAAAGTTCATATTAGAACAATGATGTTGACATGAATCAGCGTCTAAGGCTGGGACCATATAATTTCTCAAATGTCAGACTTAAACAAAACATCAATTCACTAATGACTACAGATGGTTGGTGCAGACTTTCCATGGCTTTCATTAGAGCTTTGGCAAGCCGTTTCACAGTTGCTTGGTCATACCTAACATGACGATCTCTTTGTATTATAGGTCTAACTAATGTATCAAATTCATCAAATAGATCTGATTCTTCTTGTAGGTATCTTTTTGCATAAATCAAAGGATTCACCTGCAAAACGAAATTAAAGTCATTAAAAGTGTAAGTGCAGAGGATTGTACATTAAATCATGAGATCGATCAACTTTGTAACATCGAATGAAAATTCAAAAATTAGTTCTGGACTCATTTTACCTTTGGTAGTTCATACATCTGTGTCAGTGTAGGCCATGTTTGTCTACAAGCTTCACATTCGCACATGGGATCTGTACGATCTTGCATCCAGTCATTCCTCGCTAATTTCTCTTCTTCATAGAATGCATAATGATAGCTTAGAGAAAGCTGAAAAAAAATATTTTGATACTGATATAATATGATCCTATTTACACTTTTGCTTACTTTACAATATCTATGTAAGAGAAAACCACGAGTACCTGGGTATTTTCTTCTATGGGCTGTAATGAACAAAGAACTAATGTCTGATCATCTGTGATACACAGTTTAGTATTTGGATTACAACTGTGACTAATGAATGAACTTATATGAGACGAACAAGCAACTAATGACTGAGAATTGCCACAATACTGGAACATAAATGGATAAGACATCAATTCACAAATAATCTCAACAATAGGATAAAACAACTCACCACAAATGTATTTGTATAACTTTTTTTTCTCAGCTTCATAAACACTAATCCTATTGACATGATACTCTCATTCTGCAATATTTCTTCGTAACTCCGTATTAAAGGATTTTCTCCAAAGAACGATGTAAATTTGCTTAAAATCATCAACATTCTGGCTGTTTGAAGTGCACATTCTCTCAGCAAATGCACCGAAAGATTACTGTTTGATGCATAGATACTTTTAAATCCATTGCTTTGAAAAATTTGGTCTTTCAAACATTTTTTGCTGCTCTGAGCTGTGAAAAAAATTATCATTTAATCTAAATTAATTTCCAATTAATCATATGATCACTTTTTGTGTTCAATTCATCATCCACTGCATTATTTCAAGTTTAATCTCATGGATTAATATAGGAAAAAATCAAGGACATTCAGCGAGGCTGATCAAAGCAACCCTCAATTATGCTCAGTATACATTGAATGGTTTCTAGAATATCATAAGTAATTTGGTAGGTTTTTCGTCCTTGATGGTTAATGTACATGTTGATTATTTGATCTTGAAGGACGGTACTTCAAGATCGACAAGACCAAATAATCAACTTGTATATGGTTTCTAGAATAGTTTCATGGCATAAAATAATATATGGATTAACTGCTTCAATTAAAGAAAATGCAATATTTACCGATCCAATCGTCAACAGATTGTAGGTCTATTCTGAAATTTTCAAGATCTCCTGCCTCTTTGATGCCCTTGATCAGAATTCTAAGACTTAAATGATCATGATAATGAATTTTGGAGAAGGCAGATAAGTAATATGAAATAACTGTACATTCAACATCATGATGGTTTTCCCAAGCCAAATTTTTGCACTCTGCAGAACAAAACATACTCCAGTTGCAAGTATCACATGGTATGGTTGTCCATGACCTTTTCAAACAGTAACTGCAGTGACTGTAGGCATCTTTGAGATTCAAACAAGTGACATAAGCCTTCTCTGTGAAAATTATTTGACCAGGTTCAAAATTTTCCTTGGCAAATAAACATTTTCCTGACCGATTAGACCCAACTCTGACTGAAGAAAGGGGATCTTCTCTCTCTTTGGCCATTAAAATTTTCTTGTGCATAGGTATAGTCTTCTTTGAGGCTCCGTTTCTTTGATTGGAATTCTCTTTCACAAGCTTGAATAATGCTTCTTTAGCTTTTTGTATGCTTGTTCGAACAGTGTTATTATTATTCTCTCTCTTGATATTTCTCTCCAAGTGGATTACTTCTTGAAAAACTTTTTCACTTTCAGATGAACCTAGAGACGCTAAACACTCTACTTTACGGCATAATAACTTTGATTTGAACTCAAGATCCAATTCATCAACTATTTCCAAAGCCCTGTCTAAATCCACAATACACTCTTGATACTTTTTCATTCTGAGTAGTAAGGCTGATCTGTTTCCATAAGCCCGAGCTAGATGCTCAGAATCTGTAGGAGCATAGGCTATGCATTTAGAATAACTTTCATGAATGGCTGTCAATTTTTCTGAACAGAGCTTCTCTTTCTTGTACAACTCGTGGCCAACTTTTCTGAATTCATTGAATTGGTCCACACTTTTCAGTGTTGGTTTCAAGTCCTTCATTGAATGACATTTTAACATGATACTACTGACAATCAAATGATACTCTAATTGATTCCTATAATCCATCTTTTGTCCTGTTTCCTAAAGCGCTCAGGAATGAATACACAAGATCGCTATCTACGTAAAACCAAGACAAAAGATGCTGAGTGTTGACTACAGCCGCATTGAAGATTCAAGTGATCTAGAGGATGTAAATAGGTTAAGATGGTTAAGAGTAAACTTTACAACTTGTTTTGAGTGAAAAATGTTTGATCTACTTACCCAAGCTAAACTTGATAGATTCAGTGATGTGAGAATAATTAAGTAGTGAATCGATTATTATTGTACACTGTACAGTCTGAAATACGAGAGCAAAGTTGGTTCAAGTATACAACCATCAACAGTGGCGAATTCTATACGAAGCTGACTTTTCAACGATTTTGAAACATGAGAAAACTATTATTAGTTCTTAGATAGAACTCCAAGTGAATGAAGAATAATAATGCAAATCAGAACGAAAATGCAGGCCATGCAGCGTGTTTGATCGTTGATTATTATCGTTTATGATCCTTCGTCGAACTTCGGTGAACTCCGCGGTGATGGAACGGGTGACGGACCCCCTCTCCTGCGAGAGACAGAGACAGATCGTTCGCAGAGAATAGAGAGCAAGAGGGTCATGAACTCGTCTAATAATACTAGCAAACTAGCAAAATCGAGTTACAAAAATACTCAGGTAAAAATTTATACATGAGTGTTAACAATTAAAAAATCGTTTCCCAGCCTTGATAAAAATTGTTTAATCATCAGTGCGGCAAGACGGATTTCAACAAAAAATTATCAAGAGCGCTCCTCATTCGTGCAATTTCCATTCAATTGCCTAAGTATTATACTTTTCGAGTCGTTTGCGCTCAGACAACAGCAACACTGATGTCAGTATTACGTACCTTGCTTTTCACTATACTTACTATAAGTACAACTTACCTCGTCAATTATCCATCAAGATGTTACACATCGAGCTGCAATTATATATGAGCTTATACTCAATAAATTTATCGATTCAAACCTGATTCAGCTCTGATTATATTACTAAGTCGTGTATGTTCGCGTATACGTACACAGTATTCTCAGAATGATTTCGTTGAAATCTTTCCCTCTATTTTCCAAAATTATTTTAACACTGTTCTTGAGTCAAATTGAAAATTTTATAAAGAAATTGAGAAGATTTTTAATTTTTGCATAGACTTTGCATCTGTTGAGCTCCTACTCATTACTTTTATTATCATCGCGCATTGTCAGAAAGTTTCTTTTTTATTAAACTGCGTATCCATTTTCGACAATTATTGGTAGAAATATTAGCGAGAAAGTTGAAGATTCGGGGAAAAAATTCCTGTGGGGTGTGATTCCAGGCATGTGGTATGTATGTACCTCCAAGATTATTTTCCAAGAAGAATCAAAATCTTTTGTTGGTGGGTTTAGAAATAAAGGCATTTTTTCGAATTTTCCAATATAAATGATCGGTAAAAAATTGTCTACATGACGGTTATTCGTTTCTTCCGTGGTTTTTCCGTAGTCAGTCGGAAGGGATGAGTTTTATCGAGAAATGTGTAGAGTATAGTTTTTTGTAGATTTTGTTAAGGTCTACAAAATGATGCGCTCACATCAGGTGAAACAATCAAACCCTTTGTGGGTAATTCGGAAAACTTCAGGAAAAAGTGCAAGGAGTTTACGAAAATCTTGCGATATTTTCCTTTTATCTCATAGCAGCTATTCTCCTCATTCCTGGATAAATGTGGACATACCATCTTGTAGATTTTTAGATAATCTACACAAAAATTATCCCACAAATTTTTCGCTAAAAACGCTAAAATTACGTAATAACCGCGAAAGATACGAGAAATCACGATAAAGACAATTCATTACCTTATAATTCATAATGGAAATTTTGAAAAAAATGGCTTCATTTTGAAATGCACTGCCAAAAGATTTTGATTCTCCTCGAGAAAATGATCCTGAAGGTAATACCTGGAATCATACCTCACAGGGATTTATTCGATTATTGAACCTTCGACTTTCCTGCGTTTCCGACCCACCGTGTAAATATGTCAAACTATGATATGAGGTACTCCTTCTGACTACAACTTCGATTGATATTTCTCGTACTGATGATACTCGTAAAGTGCGCCTGACCGAGCGAATAAATCGACAACGAAACCAATATTTTCCTATAGCCGAGGTCTCACAGAATGGACATGAAAAATTTTTGAAAATGTGTGTTTCAATGATATCCTCGGTTTACACCGCAAACGCGGTTTTTCTTCAAATTTTTTAAATTAAAACGATTTAGGTCCTGGAACAACAAGAAATACGAAAATAATACTGATTACTCTGGCGAATAAAACATCCACATTGTCTCGATCACGATCTTGTATGACTAAAGCATGAGAGGGAGCTTTTCCGGTATATTGTGGCTTATCGCACCGCCCTGTCGTGTCAGACTAGTTGTACATTTCGATGAAAAGGTGTAAAACTTTTTTTCGCGTCCGAGTGATGGGTTTCCGACCCTCGCCTCGTAGAATAAGTTTTACACCCGTGTATCAAACTGTGTTTTTGGACAAACTGTGAGAGAATGTGAAAAATCAGTGCGAAAAAAAATAATGCCTCGCACAGAGTGTCAAAATAGTATATTATGTGTCGAGTGCCAAAAATCTTTGTTCTTGCCGAAAAGTCTGGCGAAGCCGACAAAGTTTTCGCGAAGAACAAAGATTTTTGGCACTCGGCGCATAATATACTATTCTGGAAGTCCTAATTCTTACATGGCAGCTTAGCTATTCAAGTCGGAAATAGGGAAAGATTTCCTCTGAGGCCTCTAGTCACCACTTCTTACGTTTTATCATGAAGCTCGGTGATGGAACTCAGCAGTAAATCGTACGAATGAACTTGGAACATCATCATTGCTTTATGAGTCTCTTACTAATCTAATGAAAAGTATTCAAGTTTGCTCATATAAGAATGAACGTAACTTAGAATAAGCTCTCGTTATGTTATTATTTGATTCAGAATTGTTCAATAGCGATGTTGTTAATTCGGTCTTCTGAATTTCAGTAAGATAAGGTTTGCGAATTACGAATATATCTCTCATACTCACAGTTTCGTAGGAAAACATTGCAAAATTTTTGATTTTCTAGTAAAATGTAAGCCCTAAAAATAAGCTTCATGGAAAAAAATTTCATGAATCAACTCGTTACGCTCTAAATGAATTCGAATTAAAATTTACTCGATTTCACTCGCTATCAGTGACAATTTCGTTGCGACCGTTTTCACTCGAATTCTTTTAGAGAGTACAAATATCATCAGATCATAACTTCATCAAGTTGAGCAGCTATGGTGTTTCTCGATGCTGATACTTGAAATGCGAAAAACCCCGTAGAATGTATTTTGATTGTGATTTGATCGCAAAAAAGTCGATTTGTTAATTAGCAAATCAAATAACTGAAAAGTATGAAGTATGAGCAACGGCCGTTACGTTTATCGAAAAATCGTACAAACGAATCATTGGCTCCATTCTATTTTTCAACGCTATCACTCAACGTGCTCACAAAGAACAATCTTGTAGCAATGGTTTAATACTTGATATTTGACGCTCTCAATGTTTTACTGCGGTTGAACAAATTGCAACAAATTGGAAGGTGGGTATCCACATCATTTACAATCAAAGTCGAATTTTCTGGAATTGGATGAGATAAGATCTTGGCTGAAAAAAATCGTTACACACATTAATGGAAGTTTGGCAAAGGATAATTTCTCACATCGATCGCGTTGTTTTCGAAGATCTTTGAAATTGAAACGAGAGAGATATTATCGTCAAAAACTCGACAATGAAGAGTGAAACGCAATTGGGCAGATGCAGAAAAAGAATTGAGCAATTTTGCAGGCAAATATGTTCGAGATATTTCGATCTTTATTACACGCCTCATGCAGCGGAAATATCGACACACATATATATTGATAAAAAAATCGTCGATTATTTTCATTTGGGAATTTTCGTCCATACTGAAATAACTTACCTTAGCCTACTTTGGGAAGTATTGGTAATAGAGATATTAATCTAATCAAGGATTTTTGGTGGTATTCCAACATTTATTCGGGTAAAAAAGTATAAAAGTACTTGTACAAATGGACCCAGCGTCGTCTGGATTTATAGGAGTCTTGACAGGCACAGACTGTCAATGGTCAGTCAACATACTAGGTATATAGCTTCTTTCAATAACTGGCTTGCTTTCATCATCAACAGATAAATGATCTTCATTTTTGATTTGATACAAATCAAGGATTGCAAATAAATTACTTGGAATGATGAACATTGGGGAAGTGAACAGAAATCAATAACTGATTGCAGTAGCTAAAAGCTTTATGAAAGCTTCAAAATAGATAAATCCGCTCTGGATTGTTTGGTACACTTCTATACATAAAATTTATAAGTACATATGTCGTTGAATGCTTAGCGGACTAGGACATCAAAGAGGAACATCATATTTGAATATTTAATGGGAAAGTAACTATGATTACGCATCATATGGTCCCGTAAGGATGAGATATAATCTCAGAATCTGGAAAGGTGACTTTCTCCTTAGAATCGATTTTTAGATAACGCGTTGGACCTTATCAATCACTAATGCACGTTATAGATTTTCACAAAAAGTCATCTTTTACAAAAACTATTATTAAATCTACAAGAATTGAGACGTACTTCGGCATCGGTACAATTCTTAGTACAAAAACCATTGAGATGGTTAAAATCACCTCTGAGGTAGCTTTTAACTCATAGAGTTTACGAGTAACACGATGGAGCATCATCCGTTTTTCTAACAACTAAGAGTCTAATCGCACAGAATAATCAACTATTATTACATGTCTCTATGGAATGCTATCTGATGAATGAGGATACATTCTTGGAGAATGGATGATTTAATCATCGCAATTGCAAACCGCAATACCAACAAGTCATATCATTGCCATCGTTCTTAAGAATTGTAAAACGGAGGTACCAATTTATATAGAAAAATACCTAGTGATAAGCGACACTGATGGAAAGATCAAAAATTCAAAAAGTTTTTATACAGAGCCATAATATGAATCGTTGAAAATTTTTTTCTACGACATGTTGGAATATCATTTCTTTTCAAATTACTAAAATAAATTTCATGTCTATCTCTTTTCGAAATGAAAAATTACAGGCAACACATGGAAATGACACACTTCAAGCCAATGCCAAAGTTCTGCAATTATGTCAAAAGAGCTCTGAAATTTAAATAAAGGAGAAAGGATAGCTTCAATACACACAATTTCAGATTTCCCATCAAGCCAATATTTCAGTGACACGCTCCACTCCAGCGGCTTAAAAGCTCGGAAATTTTATGCTTTTTCGCGAAATGTAGTGGAGAGCGTCCCTTTGAATCGGACGCATTTTTGTTGGCACCGTTTTCAAGAAGCCATTTCACTTCTTCAAATTTGCCTTTTCTGGCTGATTCGTGTAATAAAGTTGCACCGTTTGATGAACGAGCATTGAGTATGATCTCTTTATCTACGTTCATCGACAACCATTTATCAACTTCAAGATGCTTGAAGAGTTCTTTAACATTCTTGAGCAGAGTTTTACAACATACAGCATACTTGATGGGTTCGTTCTTAAATTTATCTTCCCTATTGCAAATAGCGCCCTTCTTGAGAAAGAGTACCGCTATCTCGGGAAAATGATACTGCACAGCGTAGTGCAGTAGAGTCTTTTTCAAAGAATCCCGAGCATTGACTACGACTTGTGGTTCGATGTTGTACGTACTATACATTTGAGAAAGTAAGTCTAGAAATTGCTCTGGGTTTTCGTTCATATATTCAGGCTCTTCGCTTTGAAGATCTTTGAAGACTCTATGAATCCTCTGAAGCAATTGCCTACTTGTATTAGACTCGTGGCCTAAATCAAACGGTCTACGACCAGATCTATCTTCACAGTCGATAGGAAGACCTGCTCTAATCAACATCTTGACGCAATCAAGATTGCTGTTCTCGACTGCGTAATGCAGCGCTGTTCTTTTTTCTAAATCGATCGCGTATACGTGCTGATGTTTGTTTTCCAAATTGATCAAATTATCCAGAATCCTCACATTACAGTCGGAATAGATGGCCCAATGGAGAAGTGTCCTTCTTTCTTGCCCGTTTCTGGCATTAACAATGTCTGGATGCGTCTTCACAAGGCGAATAATCTCTTCAGTATTTTCATCGTTTCTATTCTTCACAAGAGTAAACAGGGTTACAACTGTTTGCAATAATTGAACTATCTTTGTGAAGTTTCCTGCAATTGCTAGATCGAGCGGCGTCATGTTTGACCAATTTTTAATTTCATAATTTGCCCCGCTATTAATGAGTTTGACAATGATGTCATAGTGCCCCTCGCGAGCAGCTACATGGATTGGAGTGTCACCAGCATCATCGCGTAAACAAAGATAAAAAGGCTGGTCATCTTCATAAGCAATCTTAACGTGATTGATGAGGTATCCGAGAGCCTTGATGCTATTAGTTTCTGCAGCCACGTGCAGTAAGGTTCGATTCTTTACGTTACGGCATTTCCAAAAATACTCAAACAAATCTTTTTTAGGAAGCTCTTGGGCTGAGAAATATTCCTTAGCAGTTGACAATAATTTGAGTGATTCTTTGTTTTTCAGATCTTCCTTGGGCATGCGTTCTAGCAATTGAAGCGGGGTTTGACCATTTCCGTCCAACTCATCAAAAATAGCTCCGTGTTGAAGCAAACATTTGATCAAGTCAGGACGCCCATACTCAACGGCGACATGTAGCGGCTGTTTTTTTGAGTCATCTCTGAGAGAAACTTCAGCGCCATGTTTGAGTAAAAATTTACACCAAGCCCAATCGATTGACCTGTTTGATTTTATTGCTGAATGCAGTCGTAGAACCTTGTTACGATCAGAGTTGAGATCGTAATGGTCAGGATCTTTGTAATATTCCAATTTACGCTCAATTTCTTCTTTTCTCAAGTCATTGATGAAGTCCAACCGCCTTTCTGGCAGAGAGCGAATTTTACTCTTTGCTGTTTGCAAAAAATAACGCATCAACGTATCTGTTTCATTTTTGGAATAACCAGTTTCATCTAGTAGTGCATAGCACCATGGATAAAGGCCATTTTGGTCTTCGTGGTCTAACAGAGCGCGCTTTTCCACTAGGTACTTGATAACTTGAATGCGTGCCTTATTTTTGATAGCTATGGCTAACGGAGTCTCACCATTGTTGTTTCGACAGTTCACATTGACTCTGTCGAGAATTATCTTCAAAATTTTGACACTTACGTCCATCTTGACAGCCTCGTGCAACATCGTGTTCCCATCTTCCCACTCAACCATTTTCAGTTGACGAGGAATCAGAAACTCTATATTTCTGAACTGATTTGTCTTGATGGAATATTTCCAAAATCCACTGTCCACGTTAATGAAATGATTAAATGTGCAATCATGCTCAAACGCAATACACGCTTGAAGAACTGATCGCACGTGATTAGGCCGGTCATCGTCGTCATTGTTATTAGCTAAATCAGTTTCTATTTTGCCTATCAGATACTTAGTAATTCCCAATCTCTCGTCGTCTGTTATAATCTTACTCGTGTTGACAACATCGAGCGGAGTCTTGCCACAGTATTTAATTTGAAGAAGCTTGTAAACTTCTTTTTCAGCCAATACACCCATCAAAGATTCAATTACTTCAATCCGACCGTGTGTGAGAAAAAAAGGTAAAATTCTAGGATAAATGCTCTCTCTCTCGTCTTCGCTGAATCCCATGTCAGGTGCGCGCGAGAATAATTTTTCGGCAACGAATCGAAAATTGTTCTCCTCAAGTGACTCGGCTTCGAAGAGGCTCCTCGCTACGTACTGGCTCATACGTTGCAAGAAGTGATCATTGAGGGAGGACAAATCAGCTGCCGCTAATGCTAGCTCACAAGCTATATCCACACTATTTTCATCAGCAGCAAGATCTATAGCTGTCTTGCCATTGCTTGGCCTATCGACAAATTTGATAATAGGAGAATTTGCATGTTCAGGCTTCAATTTGCCATGGTGGAATAAATTTTCATAATCAGGGCACTTGTGCTTCAGTAAAAGTTTTACGACTTCGAGGCCTTTGCTTTTCACAGCAGAATGTAAAGGAGTAAGGCCACTTGCCGACCATTCTTGACTGTTAGACTGCAATAAAGCTTTCAAAAAGTTAGTGTACATTGGTTTTGCTAGCAAATGCATCAAAGATTGGAAATTTTCATCCAATTTGAAAATTTTATTCACAGCATCAAAAAATACCGGCGAAGTTGTGCTCACAATGGTAGTGATACACTGGAAAACTTTGTCTTGATTAAAATCTCCCGACAAGAATTTTTTGCCAAGCCACTCGGCCACAATGAATTCGTCAAAAGTTACGTGACTCAATTCACAAGGCAAATCTTTGCCTTTTCGTTTTGATTGATCGACCACCTTGAGATTCTCATTAATCTCTAATTCTACCAACTTGGAGTGGGGTATCAGCCGTGTCAGAGATTTTTGGACAATATTACTAAGAGAGACTTTTCTGAGATACTTGTGCACGTAAGTTTGATAGAGACTATAAGTATCCTCAATCTTGCTAGCAATCTCGAATTCTCCGTCATCAAAGCTCTTATGAAGATCGGCTATCATTTGAAGATGAAGCGGTTTGGAGATAAGTGCGGGGTGAAATGCTTCAAAATAAGTCAACAGCTCTTGAGCGCATGGAATTTCTTGCTCCTCGTCGATACGAGCATCTGGATTTTTTGTCCAATATTCCACGAGAAAATTCATTTTCTCGCTCTCTGAAAATTCTCGTATATCGTAAGAAAAAACATCCAGATCAAATTCTAGATCTCTTCTGCTTCGACCGGGTCTAGCTGTTACGTATATTTTTTTTATTTGAGTCTTCATCAGCATAGCTACCATACCCATGGCCACTCTCGCAAGCTTCAGAGGTAGGGCATCATAACCATCGATAAACAAAGCTACTTTCAGATCAACTTTTTGTGTAGCACACATGAAGAAGATCCGTTTCTGGAAGTCATCGCACTGAAGCTGCGATATCACATAATTGACAGCCGTGTTACTGTCGAGGAAATGAGAGTTTTCGTGCCTGGCAAAATATTCAAGATCCAAATTTATGTGTACAAGCCACGTACGAGCGTTGGAGTTGGCTGAAAGTTTCCACAATTTTTGCAAATACGAGCTCTTGCCAGAGCCAGATTCTCCACTAATGATCACTACTCTATCTTTCTCCCACTCATGCGCGAGTATGTCACAAACATCCTCATTAACCGATAATTCCGGTCGATCATTTTGTTTATAAGGAATTAATGACTTAATCGATCCTTTGGATCGTCGCCAAATAAGTTCACCATTTTCGTGATATAACATCAAATGAACGTTTCCTTCATAATCCTGAGCTATATTATCAAAATCTGTAATGGGAGCATCGAAGAGTATAAATCTTGCATTAGATCTAGTTACTGGACTTATTGTATTGAGATTGTAAACTTTTATGCCTTTTGCGACGAGTTCCTGAAGCTGCACACGACTGATGTTTTTGATCATGAACACATCACGATTATCACTCTTCAGGACATTCAAACTTATGATTATTGTTTGTGTAATGCTTCCAGGAATCTGGTAGTTTTCATTGTATCTTTGTGGTGGAGAGTTGATATCATGAATGGTTATAGGACTCATCATAGATTGAGTAGGTATTCCTGATTTTGATAAGACTTCGAGAGCAATCTCGGAAGTCAATAGATCTTCAATCTTCACAGTCCAGTCCCTCATCTTAATTTGAACTGAATTTAGAAGCTTTATCCGAGAACTACTTCGCATTTCTTTGAAGCCTTTTTCTACTTCACACCTCTTATACACAGTCCTATAATCCAACTGTTCGGATAATTTGTCAATGGGTGCAATAAATATAAGTTTTTTAGATGTGCTTGCTGGCAGGCTAGCGAGCGGCCCGTGCAACTCATTGAAAGCGTTGCGTATCTGCTCTTTTGTTACAGAACTGTCACCGCAATCAACTATGATGAAAACTCCTGATCTCAATACATCTTTCACGTATTCTTTGATACGCTGCCATGAGTTTAGTTTCACAACTATGCAACGAGGGTTTCCATCTGAAACTCCAAACCTTTGCTCCACCAGATACTTGATCATCAATATGATTACAAACGTCAAGTTTGTTGCAATTGCGATCTTTGTGTGGTCATTTCCACCGTTGAACAGAAGTTTTTCTAGTTCCACTATGCTTGCTGCATTCGGCTTAAATTCTAATCCTGGCACGAAATCCATACCGAAAGCACTAATCTTCTTCTGGGAGATTGCGCTGCGTAAAGACTCGAGCAGAACATTCACATTAACTCCCTTTGATTTTATAAGCTCAAGTAGGCTACCTTTTACGACACTGAAAATGTTCTCATATTCGATCTCACGGAATAATGGATCAAAATTCGTGATTGTTTCATCAGAATTTTCGTTGTAAATCTGAAATTCCAAGATAGTGAAAAATTTTTCCAACATTTTTCCTCGAGCCTCGCCTTTCAAGTTTCTCTTCGAACGCTCTGTCGAATCGTCATCACAGAAATTAGTCATTTTGAATCGACACCTATTCAGATCTCCCCAAGGAATATCCCGAGCAATGAGCTGATCTTTGAGTGCATTTCTCACGTTTTCCAAATTACCAGATAATTTTTCATCTAGATTTAGGAAAAAGCGGGTAAATTTGACAGTATTTCCTTCATCAGACGGCACAGTTAGAACATGACCTTTGATTTTTGCCATGTCCTCTTTCAATTTGCTTTCTGTACGGAATAAAATTGGAGATTCATCTACTTGATAGAACGAGTCCATTGAATGCTCGAGCAAAATTTTGACCACTTCTTGTAGGTTACTCACGATAGGATTTTCGTCATAAATGAACTTTTTGCCGAATTTTTCAGGCAGAGTCAACCGCAAATCTCTCGACAACGGTGTTGATCCCAAGTGCCTCAAAATGTGACTTCGGAATTCAGAGGCTTCTTCTGAAAGGTTCCTATCCACGACGAAGTCTTCGTGAAATTTTGCGAAGCATTTTGTATCACGACTCCGACTCGTTAACAACTCGATAACTCTTTCGTTGACGAGTGCTAGGTGGAACTCTTTCAAAAGACCCGCGAGGCGCAACGTTGGTTTATTGTTAAGTGCTTTATGAATGATTTGAGATAGCTTGTACAATGGCGTGTCTTCTAACAGCCTTTCATACAGTGTGCTGTTTTTATCAACTAGTAATTGTCTAGAGTTGTTGGTGCTACCTCTAATCACTGAAACATTATGCTTCTGAAATAGATATGCATCGATATCACGGTTTGTGTACACGATAAATTTGCCACTTCTGAGGATCTCGCTTTTATGTGCATTGAAGAACCCATAAAGATTTTTAATTTCAAGACTATCAGAAAAAAGCATTCTATAGTTTATTTTAAAATCGTGCCGCCTATCACTTAGTAAATGTCTGAGTATGTACAAATGGTGCTCAACCCTGCTACAATAAGGCATTGCTTTTTCGAAGCAGAATGCCGAATTAAAGAAATTTACATTTGGTGCAGCAGCAGGTAACTGGACCAAATTTAACTTAGCTTCATGATATTCATCTTTGTTACAGAGTGTTAGGAGAGACCCAAGAGTCCTCAACTCGTCTAAGTACGTACCATTTTCATCTTTATGATGTGCAGATGCATTAGAAAATTTGAAAGATGTGACGAGAGCTCTTGACGATGATTCCTCTCTAAATCTGGCGAAGTTGTCCACTGTTGTTCTTGCAGTTTGAGCGTTCATTTCAAGTACAGAGTTCAAACTCAAAGGATGTTGATGGACGGGTAGTTTTGTCAGTGCTATCTCAAAACGCTTTGAGCTGATGTCATCTCGGACGGCTTTCGGAACAAAAACAGTGTCACAATTAACTTTGAGTGGAACTCTTCGCACACATTCTACTAAAATAACGTCTGCATTACCATCTGCACCTGTGGATAGAATAGATCGTTTACTATCGTATTTTGGATTACCGACTATCGAAAGATATCGAAACAATGCACGAGATTCAATATCTTTCGTCTTCATGAATTAGAGCCTATTTATATAACAAGAGATGCCGAAATTTATCGAATGTCAAATGTTAGATTTCTGGAGTGTTCATGAAAATCTTGACCGACTCTGTCTGTACCGTCATGGCATATTTCGAGAAGCAATTTTAGGGAATCATGAACTACATAACTTTTGTCGTTCAAAATATCTTGATACGAGCGAATTTGACTCAATTGAAAAGTAAGATACAAGTCACTCGAACCAACGGGATTGATTTAATAAGCAGAAAATTAACGCTTCTCAAATCTGATCGACTCAATTTGATCTTATTCCTATTTCGCGAGTAATTTTTTACTCATTACATTTAAACCACGACAATTTAAATGAAAAGGAAGTATTTTACTGGACGTTCATGAACTCTGAAAATTTTTTGGAAATTGTCAATCCTCTCCGGCCAGGAGTGCGAAATGAAAAATATAGACATTTGGAAACTCCCTGTAGATCTAGCAGAAAGGCTAATGGGAAGTTCTGTATCTCCACTCCGTTGAAATCAGACTCCAATTGTAAAACTCAATAACTTAGAAATCGAGAGAAAATACGATAGCATAAGTAAAGATGTAGCCGAGGATGTGGCTCATGTTCGCTGATCTCCCGATATACTATAGGAAAGTTCAGTATGACAAAGAGCATCGAGCTGGTATGAACTTTTCAGAGCTTGCATAGAACATCAAACTGATTGAAGCTAATACTAGTTTCAGCCACAATTTTTTGAAACACTATATCGAGTAAGTTCAATGACGCTGCTTACCACGCACTACTGAACTCGCGCATCGAGTATCTTCATGCTCCTTCGGTTCTTGATTAGATCCTCGGTGTTCATTTTGAGGGACCACGGTCCACTCGCCTTGAGAAGATTTTCTCTTGAAAACTGACACGACGCGCGGTTTATTTGCCTGAATAGGGGTTCCAGTAGTACCATCATTAGGCTTTGAGATAGAGCTGTTGGCTGAAACGAAAGTGTCTTTTATAAGGAAAAGTCATTCTCTCTCCAGGTGAAAAATGACAATGATTTATTATGCGAGCCTTATCGTGTTGATATCTATTCATGGACTTCCTCTCACGCATAGTCATAATATTACGTCACGTCACCCCTCGAAACTCACTTTCTTCCTTTCTTTATCTTCAAGATCATTTTTCTTGGACAGTGTCACGTTGTCACAACTTTGCACACAGTCGCTGAAAACGCAACGCAAGCGTGAAGGTTCTGCACGCGTAATCGAAGAACTCGCTTAGCCTATTCCTTCTAGTGACCCTCTAGTAGTGATGAGCAGATCCTCCAGCGGCGCTTCTCATTGGTCGGAAAAGGATCTAAAGTTGAAGAGTGGGAGAAGGATCGAGCTGCCTAAGTTCAAACTGAATCAAAGTCGGGAATCAAAATGTCACGACCGTGAGCAAGTCTGAATGTTTCTTGTTGATATAACTTTTCATCTCCAGTTTTAGTCGCATTCATTTAATAACGAAGGATGTAATGATATCGTATTCGGCAAAGAGTTTGACAATTCGTTCCGAGCTTGGTTCATAGGGTATGTCGGGTTATGGTGTCAGGAATCAATAGTATCAATACCCACTCTTTCACCGAACACTTTTATGGATTGGGACAGTCCGGATTCTTCAACAATATCGCATTTCAACATGATAAATGACACACTACAACAATAATGCCTAAAACCCAAGCCCCCTCGGGGGAGCCGATGAACATGTACGACCTTTGAACTTTCATGAACAGAGATGCTGATTAGTCGCGTGGTCTACCTTTTGCCGCGTAACCAAAAGGTCGTGGGTTCAAACCCGCGTTCGGACGAAATTTTTTTTTCGGAAAACTTTTTTTTATACTCCACTCTCTTAACTCTTCCGAGTGAGATCTCACTCGGAAAGAGTGAGTTCTGACTCGGAGTTCGGAGTGAAATCGTGGCAACTCGGTACCGAGTGAGTTTCACTCAGAAAAAAGAGTGAGATTTTTCACTCGGGGAATCCGAGTGAATATAAGTGTTATTTAGCTGAAACTAAATATTTTCGATTAATTAATACGTGGCGGGATATAAAATTAATAAATCATTATTAGTCATCCGAAGGTTGAAAAAAAAGAAAAAAAAACCTATTCTGCCTGTAATTGCATGATAATTTCGATATTTAGTAATTTGGGAAGTGCGGGGAATCGAACTGGGGTCGTCTTGCTTGTTAATCGGGCTGCTTCTCCACTGGACTACTGCTGCTGTTGACATCTGAGGTCCATAGCATCGTCTTACAGGAATGATGCACCATGTAACTTTATACGTGTCGTAAGTGGAAATGAAAATATGAAAAGTAGCTATTGTTTTTGTCGAAGAAATAACAAGAGTGAAACCTACATTTCCCCGGTAACACGGCATTGCTTCTATATTAATAGGGTTGATTAATTTATACGTAATATGATATAATATTGGTCTGTACATGCATTTATAAAACTTATGGAAGAGGATATTGACATTTCTTAGCTCATTTTTTCAAGGAATATTGTAGGAAATCTACTATTTTCCTCTTTGTGAGCTACGCATTGATCCATCAGTAACAAACGTGCGGCAAAACCTAACCTAATATTGATTTGAGCGTCTCACTCTTGCATCCGAGTGAAATTTCACTCGAACTTCCGAGTGAAATTTTCGATATTTTTGATATCTGACTCTTTACCGAGTGAAATGGACTTTCACTCGGAATCCGAGTGGAAAATCTCACTCGGAGAAGTTAAGAGAGCACAACACCTTTTTAATTACTCAATTAATATTTTCAGATCTTTTGAGCTTTTATTTCGAATTTATCTCTGGTATTCGTGGAATAATTCCATGAATATTGTTATTCGTATAGAAGCAATATCTATCGTTCCTCAAATTCCTAGCTCATCTGCTAGTGAATCTACAAAAAATTTATTTAATAGGAGTTGAAGATTTTAAATCGAAATGAATATGATCATTCAGACCTACCAAAAACACATAAGATTGTTTCATAAACATTTATAAAATAGTTACAAGAACCGCTGAAATAAATTTGAGATAAAAGCTTAAAAAATCAGGCAATATTAATCGAGTAATTGAAAATGTGTTATGAAGTATAAGAAAAGTTTTACGAAAAAAAAAAAATTTGGCCGAAGGGTGATTTGAACCCACGACCTTCTGTTCACGAGGCAAAAGGTGTACCATTCGACCATCGAACATCTCTGTAGGATGATGTTCAAAGGTTGCACATGTTCATCGGCTCCCCCGAGGGAGCTTGGGTTTTAGGTATTGTTGTTATACTACTTGTCAGTCTGCTTGTCACACCAAAATGAGATACTTATATCGTTGAAGAATCCGAATTGTCCGAATCCGTGAGAGTGTTCGGTGGAATTAGGAGTGAGTACTGAGTATTGCAATTGACTGACACCATAACCCGAGATAACCCAATGAATCAAGTCTCTCTTTAGAGCTCTCTTTGTCGTGTACGATATTTACATCTCTTCCGTGATTAAATGAAGTCGAGTAACTCTGCTGTTCATTAATTTCCAGTTCGGAAAATATTATAACTTTCTTGTGGTGGCAATATTTCGATCCGTAAGTAATTCCACAGCATTTTGAACGGTGCGCGTTTAGATCCTTTTTTCGGTGGGCGGAGTCATGGCGGAGTGGGGAGCGGGATCTGCCCATCGCTACTAGAGGGTCACTAATTCCTTCTATAGAGTATATACTCTATAGAAGGTATATGAAGGAATATGAGTATACTCATCTTCGTAGGGCCCGTGCCACTCACCCCCACCACTATGGAACGAGCAACTATGCGGCCGCTTGCCCGGCTGGAGCACGCTATTGAGGCTCGCAGTGTGAGCAGCAAAACTCCGACTACTTCGACTCTCTTCGCCTTTTTTTATAGGTTTTGGCTATCTCGCAATTTTTGAGTGAGATAATGAACGTGAATCGGAAAGATAGGCCACAAGGAGTCACGGCAGCGTGATAATACGGCCGCGCCAGTGACCGCCAGCACTTTGAATCATAGCGGTGGGGATAGCGGTGCGGGTCCTACGAAGATGAGTTGAGAGTAATAGGATTGCGCGTCTAAGCGAGTTCTTCGATTACCTCCCTCAATTATTCTCTTTCCAGTTTCATCATTCAAACATCCCATATCATGGTCGTATACATATGTGTGTCAACTCCTGCGGAGAGGGTACGTTCGCTAATGTTACCAGTTACACTACCGGTCAAAAGTCTCAATACACCTGGGAATCAAACTGCTGATCTTCAGAGCTGGATATCTCAGAACCTATTGATCGTAGAGAGCTCTGCGTGGTCGCATTTTGTAGCTCATATCGAGCACTTTTGAATCTATTGTCTTCATTTCCCGTCTCGCTTATTATACCAGAGACACACAAGTCAGAAAAATCACTTGATTCGTAATTTTTCAGGAAAGGTACAAACGCCTGCAAATTTTGGAGAAATTGTTAATGGATCGCTATGAGACCAATGACATGTTCAAGCCCATGGAAAGACCTTCAGAATCCGTTTTTGAACGTTTCTCACAGTGGTTCTAGTCCCAAGATCTAACTGATTCTGTGAGGGTGTTTTTTTTTTTCAAAAAATCACACGATAACCCAAAAATGATGAGAAACAGCCCAGTTCAAGGTCGGTAGCCTTCATGGCTATCCCGATGTTGAGTCAAACTCTTGCAGAAATGAGGATCAGGTGCCCTAAAGTGGGCTGTTTCTCATCATTTTTGGATTATCGGGTGATTTTTTGAGAGAAAAACTCCCTCACTAAATCACTTAGATCTCGAGACTAGAACCATTTTGAGAACCGTTCAAAAACGGATTTTGAAGGTCTTTCCATGGGCTTGAAGATGTCATTGGTCTCATAGCGATCCATCCACAATCTCTCCAAAATTTGCAGTCGTTTGTACCTTTCCTGAAAAATTACGAATCGAGTGATTTTTCTGACTTGTGTGTCTCTAGTATAATACGCGGGACGGGAAATAAAGAGAATAGATTCGAAAGTGCTTGATATGAGCTACAAAATGCGACCACGTAGAGCTTTCTACGACCAATAGGTTCTGAGATATCCAGCTCTGAAGATCATCAGTTCGATTTCCAGGTGTATTGAGACTTTTGACCTGTAAGGTATTATAATAGTAGACTACACTTCATCGCAAATTTCAAAATGATTGAAGCTTATCGGAACTAACACTATTTGCTCACTAAAATTACGTATTTTTCAGGAAAGGGTCACTAACTACATTCAACTGCAAAGTAGCGCAACATATCCATAGCAAGTACATACATCTGTTAAGAAGGCACGAGTACTTTTTAATAAAACATTTGTTTTCGGCGCAAGTGGCCTTAAACTATAGCTAAAACTACCAGAAATGCAAAACCGTTGAAAAAACATGTGGTCAACCACCAAAATCGTGAGCAAATTGACTTCGAAAATTATTTCTGACTACACGTAACCTTATGGGCCAGACGCGTTAAGATGAGATTGCGGGCTAACTATTCATATGATTTCTGTTCTGACAAAAGGAAACTGTTCTTTTATCCATTCCCTATAAATTGATACCAGGAAAACTATGGGTCAACCATCAAAATTTCGAGAAAATTAGAGTGAAAATAAAAAAGCTAGCGTTGCAGCTAGCGCTTGCATTGTAAGTATACCTATGTATAGCGCCAATGACGCGGTGGAAGGGGAAAAGGCGCGCCGGGCCCCGTGCTTGGTACGCTCCTACGCGCTCGAGCCGGAGGCTCGCGCGCGTGGTGCCGTACCGAGCGCGGGGCCCTACGCGCAGGTAGTCAGGCCTTTCTATTTTCCGTTACGATCCTGACGCTGCTACATATAGGTATACTCTGCAAGCTGTGCAATGTGGCGCGCTGCTCCACGCTCGAAACTCACTTTGAACTCAATTTACTCAAAATTTAGATCGCCAACGTGTTAATTTCTTCACACCATTAAACGCGTGATGCAAAATAGCGTTAAATTATCCCATGAATGTCGATTTTGGTCGTTAAGGGGATGTCGGAGTCCTATCAATATTGTACAGTTACCGACACGATCGAGTTTTTGGATTTCTCGATGAATCTTTGAGATATCAAAAATCTAACAAGTAACGCCGATTCTATGAGCCATACAGAATCGGCATTACTTAGGAGAATCCCGATATCTCGAAAATTCATCGGGAAATCCGAAAACTCGACAATGTCGGTATCCGGTATCCTCTTAAGTTGTCGCACCAGCTCGTTTTAACGTGTTTATCCCATAAGATTACGTGTGTAAGGATTTTTTCTGCCAAACGGGTTTACTCGTGATTTTCATCGCCAACCCCTTCTTTTCTTGATGAATTATGATTCCTCATTAGTTTATCTATTAATATAAGTAACTTCTGAGCGATTTCTTCGTTTCGTTAAAATTTGCGCGAGCCTCCTTAAGGTGGTACCCGCGTGCAGGCCCGTATCAATGAGAGGGCGCCGGAGCTCGAGTAGCGTTGCCGCATGAGCGCAGCAGACGACGCATACCGCAAAGCATGGCGTTGGACCCAAAAATGCCTCTCCGGCCGACTTCGGAATCAATTTGCTAAAGATTTTGATCGACTAGCCACATTTCTGCTGCTAGCAAGAGAATCATCAAGACCGCATTTATACGTATATTAAAATTTTACAGAACTTGACATATTTATTTCCGCATGAGCAGGTATAAACAGTGACGCTCCCATAAAACCGCGTGTATAAGCGCGTCAGATGCCGATGCTTTTTTTTCAGAATTTACATCGACAACCTCCTTTTTTCTTGGTGGATATGGAAAACTCAGAGTTTCAGCTTCAATTCTAGCTAACTCTTGCGACGCGAAACATATTTATTTGAAAGTGCGGGTACTACCTTAAGGTGGCTCGCGCGCGTGGTGCCGTACGACGCATAGGGCCCCGAGCGCAGGTAGTCGGGCCGCTCGGCTGTCCAGTCCACTCCTGACGTAAATATAGGTATACTTACAATACCAAGCGGCGGCTGCTCCGCGCCGTTGCATCCCAAAACTCACTTTGAACTCAATTTACTCAAAATTCACGTCGGCAACCTATGGTGTTTTTAATATCATTAGACGCGCCGTGCAAAATAGCGTCGATTTCTTTTGCCATAATCGATGGTAAAGGTTTAGTTTGCGCGTGGTCTCGTTTATACTCGCCCGCCGATCCCATAAGAATACATGTATAAGGATTTTTCTCTCAAATGGTTTTTCTCTTGATTTTCGACGGTGACCCCCTCTTTTCTTGGCGGATTATGATTTTTCATGAGTTCATCTACGATTTCCAATTACTTTTAGACCCATTCCCAGTTTAGTTAAAATCTGCGCGAGCCACCTTAAGCATAAGACGCTCTTATATTATAGGCAAAATGTAGGTGTGTGAACCGTAGCCCAATAAGTACATGACGCAGATATAGGAAGTAGGAGAGAACGATTCCTTCTCATAGAGGTAGTACAGATCCTGCTCAGGATGATGTTAGCGCTCGATGACCAGCCGAAACTGATGAGAATTAGGGAGGTGATCGTTTACTAATCTTTCTAGTTGCGCAGTAATACTTTCCCCTTTCCGAAGACTTGAAGGCGCCTTTCACATCCACTTTACGTCAGAAGAGTGACGCGTGTATCCATTCTGTTGTGATCACAAATATAACACTAAAATTGGGATTGAAAAGGACAATTACCGTCTGGGTTGCTATTGTTTTCGGTTACGCCTCAAAAAATTATCCCCTCGAAAAGGACTCATCCTCTCCAACTCCCTGGTTGCGTAATGTAGGTACATTGCAGTTGCGCATTCTACCCCGCTCTATTCCTGTATGGAACTCGACTTCTCTGTTCCGAGTCGGAGCCAGAAGTGGCTTAGGAGTAACTCCACGCGAAACAGACCTACGAAAAAGGGTCATGTCTCAGATTGTTTTCTTGGCTTTTCCATTCGATTTTATGGTACAAAATATGAGCTATCCACCTATGGGACCCCATCAAAGTTTACCACGTATATGGGACACATTTTAATTTATCCTTTTCAATCATCTCCAACAACAAAATTTGGGTCTCTTTTTGAAATGAAAATCGCATTTCCCAAATCACCTGGGAGATACGGGCATACGGTTTGCAGCATTCGAAAAATCTTGAAGAAATCTATCGAAATCGGTCTTATAAAACTGGATTCTGAGGTTATGGACGGCTCCAGTGGGAAAGAGAATGAAAAATACAAAAATATCAATTTCTCACACAGAGACATTTTTCTTATTCCTTAAAAATTCGACAAAGATGTAAAATATTGTGTTCTTACGGAGAAAGTGGCCCCGAACATTTTTTTGCGTCCTAAACCCTGTTTTTTGCTATTTTCTGCAAATCTATTCTTTGAATGATTGAAAATCGTCTGTTTTTTGCACATGCGCAAGAATTTGGACTCTTGAAACCAATTTCATTGAAAAGCTAAGAAAATTTCCTTCAAAATGACCACGTGGCGAAGTCAATTTCATCAACTAGAACCGGAGCTGCAACGTATGGAAGATGATCCCTCGGCTCGTACTCTTACGGCATCCTGCCCGGATCCCGTCTATCACTCCCTTCGGTACCTGCAGGAGGTATGCCGAGATCCAGTGGGCTTCTGGACTATTTAACTCTGGTCCAAATGCATGGAATTAACTTTGCCAAATGGTCATTTTGAAGGAAATTTTCTTGGCTTTTCAATAGAATTGATTTACACCCAAGCTGAGATTTCATCTTCCACACGTTGCAGACCCGGTCCCAGTTGATGGAATGGACTTCGCAAAGTGGTCATTTTGAAGAAAATTTTCTTGGCTCTCTAATAAAATCGGTTTCAGGAATCAAAATTCCTGCGCATGCGTAGAGAATAGACGATTTCCAATCGCCTAGAAAATAGATTTGCAAGAAATATCAAAAACAGGCCTTAGGCAGGCACAGAAAAAATATTCGGAGCCATTTTTTCTGAAAATATACACAACATTCTACGCCAAACATCAAATTCCCAAGGAGTAAAAAAATGACTTTTCGAGAAATTAATATTTTCGTATTTTACATTATCTTGCCCACTACTGCCGTCCATAACTTCAAAATCCACTTTTACCAAGTTGATTTCGATAGGTTTCTTCAAGACCTTTGAAATACCGCACCCGCGCCCGCGTATCTCTCATGAAATTCGAGAAATATAAATTTCATTGGAAAAAAGACCCAAATTTTGTTGTTGGAGATGATACCTGGAAACTTTTATGGGGTCCTATGGGTGGTGAAAAGTTTACATTTTGTGCTGTAAAATCGAATGGAAAAGCCAAGATAACAATCTGAGAGTTGAGACATGACCCTTTTTCGTAGGTCTGTTTCGCGTGGAATTTACTCTTTAGTAGCGATCCTCCTCTTTAGTGAATCCATCTCGGAATCCATGCTTAAGCTTAGAGACTGAAATAAATACACTCCGGATCATAAAAAGACCGCACAGGAGATGATACACAGACACAAAATTTGTTTCCGGCGATTTCGACTCTTTCTCACTATGTGGACTTGCCTGAATGAGCACCCATTTTCTCATGTCGTATCCGGGACAATACACATATTGCATCTTGCCTCAAGTGTCTTGGGGATGTTTCCAAACCCACCTACTGGGTATTTTTCGGGAGCGTCCATACAGTGCTAAAATCCGTTTTAACCTGAATCGTGTCAGTTCATCTTTCAATATGGCTAAAATGAATATTCTCCCCTATATAACCAACATAGGATGAATAGCATCAATTTGGCTATAAACGAAGCAAGGAGTGAACATGTATATTCAATTGGGATAGGTCTGCCTCGCCCTTGCTATTTTCAGTGAGAAAAATCAGTTAAGATTTTTCGAGGACTTTTTTTGGAGTCAATTTGTTATCGACAGAGGAGTTTTTCGACTGTTTGACATTTGAATGAATGCAAAATGATTCTTCGAAAGATTGTGCAAAGTGGGTCAGAGAACAAGTCATCCTAAAAAGCTTGATTTTTTGTGATATATGAACGGCGTTTCAAGACCATCTTTGGGAGTTGAAAAATTCCAATTCTTTCATTCGCTGAGGTTGAAAAATGTTCAAAATCAATTCAAGCAAAAAACTGAAAAAAACAGAATATACTAAATCCTTCATCACTTATCTAATGGTAAAAATTCATCATCTGTTAGAATCAAACTATGGCCAATATTGGCGGAGCTACTCTAAGGGGGCATGAGCGAGTAGAGACGAAGAACAGTAGAAAACCGAAAAAATTTTCAAATATACTTGAACGAGCAACGAATCGATAGCCATTAAGAAAAAGGGGGGTCGCCGATAACTTAACAGAGAAAAAAAATCATGAAAACTGGCTCCTTATACACGTGCTCTTATGGAAGTACACCTTAGAAAATCCAGTACTCTCCAACGAAGAACCCTAGAAATCCAAAAAAATTGATAGACTCGCAGAAAACCTCGAAGAACGTATTGACGTTAGGAAAAGTATGTCGAGACGACCAAAATAAATAATTATCCATGTGACAAACAAAGCATCTTCGAGGAACCACCAGCAAAGCAGACGCTCGATCGACCATGGTGCGCGTGCGCGAGGGCGCGCTTTGGATGTCGGTGAGCTCGGAACATGCATGTGTTGCGGTCAGTGCGTATTATCGAGGAGTCCGAGAGGCCTGTTTCCTCAGCACGGGGCCCCTGTATTGATACGTCACCACGCGCTCATGCCTCCTTAAGCGTTTAGCAAGACTGTAGCAAGTTCTCAAGCAATCTTCAAAATAATATAATTTTTTTACGTATCTCTAATATAGCAACTCAAGAGCAGGGCCTTGATTTAGTTAGCTTAGGGTGCGTCCCCAAATGATGCATATGAGTCATTCTGGAGCAAGCTGGACAAAACCGTCACCAGGGGGGTCTGGGAAAATTCCGCAAAAATTTTTTTCCATTAGTACTATGTTGAAATAGTACGAAAAATTTTTTTTCAGATTTTTTCGGCCCCCCCTGTGGGCCCCAGGGCCCATGAAATGGCCATGTTAGGCCCTTTTTTAGTCTATCCTAGAAAAATCATAGTTCCAACGCAATTTAATATTTTTCAACGTAGTTGGGCGCATTTTTCTCGTCAAGACTAGTACTTTTGAAAAAAAAATTGTCCAAGGCCACTCAGTGAGCCTGACGACTTCTGCAAGCTAATTATTGAGAGCAAATTTTAGCGATTTTTGGGCCTGCTTCAAAGCGATCTAGCTCCTACTAGACATGTCATAATCGACCTCTGCAGGTGGTCATTTTAAAGGTCTTAAAAAAACCTACAATTTGGCCACCTGCAGAAGTCGATTATCGTACTTTTTATAGGAGCTATAGCCGATACAAGTTGAGCTATTTACGAAAAAGTCGAAAATTCAGGACTCGATTCCAAAAATATATCTTAATTTTTTTTCACGAAACTTGTGCGAAAATGTTCTTTCAGACATCTACTTTCAGTGAAAAAAATTTGGCGGAGGTTATTTTTTTTGATTTTTTTTGCCGAGCATTACAAAATGCCGCATTTCGTGGTTTTAGCAAAAACGGCATCATCGACCACGGTCACATATGCTCCCATCTGGACCTATGTGCACCAATCTGTGTGGAAGTACTCCCCAAAGTACCCCCAAGTACGTGTAAAAAGTTGCGGGGACGAGCCTTCAGCCAGGAGCGAGCTGTAGGTTCTATTTACCGTGTCAAAAATAGGCATTATTTTGGCTATTCGAGCGTAAGCGACTGAGAGCATGATTTTACTCGTTCTGGCTTACAAATGAGATAATGGTCTAGAATGAGGATCCAAACATACTTTGCCGACTCAAAATGACCATCTGAACACAATTCCGAGGTCAGTTTAGCTCTAGAATGTCGTCTAGTGCCTCAACGGTGTCAGAACCCGTCGACAGAATCTAAGTTCTTGGGGGCAGAGTGACGACTATTTAGAGCAAAACTGACCTCGGCATTGTGTTCAGATGGTCATTTTGAGTCGGAAAAGTATGTTTGGATCCTCATTCTAGCCCATTATCTAATTTGTAAGCCAGAACAAGTAAAATCATGCTCTCGCTCGCTTACGCTCGGTTAGCCAAAATAATGCCTATTTTTGACACGGTAAATAGAACCTACAGCTCGCTCCTGGCTGAAGGCTCGTCCCCGCAACTTTTTACACGTACTTGGGGGTACTTTGCCTGGGGAGTACTTCCACACAGATTGGTGCACATAGGTCCAGATGGGAGCATATGTGACCGTGCTCGATGATGCCGTTTTTGCTGAAACCACGAAATGCGGCATTTTGTAATGCTCGGCAAAAAAAATCAAAAAAAATAACCTCCGCCAAATTTTTCTTACTGAAAGTAGATGTCTGAAAAAACATATTCGCACAAGTTTCGTAAAAAAAAATTAAGATATATTTTTGGAATCGAGTCCTGAATTTTCGACTTTTTCGTAAATAGCTCAACTTGTATCGGCTATAGCTCCTATAAAAAGTACGATAATCGACTTCTGCAGGTGGCCAAATTGTAGGTTTTTTGAAGACCTTCAAAATGACCACCTGCAGAGGTCGATTATGACATGTCTAGTAGGAGCTAGATCGCTTTGAAGCAGGCCCAAAAATCGCTAAAATTTGCTCTCAATAATTAGCTTGCAGAAGTCGTCCGGCTCACTAATTGGCCTTGGACAATTTTTTTTTCAAAAGTACTAGTCTTGACGAGAAAAATGCGCCCAAGTACGTTGAAAAATATTGAATTGCGTTGGAACTATGATTTTTCTAGGGTAGGCTAAAAAAGGGCCTAAAATGGCCCTTTCATGGGCCCTGGGGCCCACAGGGGGGGCCGAAAAAATCTGAAAAAAAAATTTTCGTACTATTTCAACATAGTACTAATGGAAAAAAATTTTCGCGGAATTTTCCCAGACCCCCCTGGTGACGGTTTTGTCCAGCTTGCTCCAGAATCACTCATATGCATGCATATGCAGTGCACACAGCACATATGCACTGCACACGTGCACATGTGCAGCTCATCGAAGTGGAAAAAAAAATGAAGGGCTCGCATCAGAGAACTTCTGATATGAATCGAGTTTTGTCTTTGCTGAGTTACCGGCTGATCCAAAGCAGATCTAGATGAGTTCCATCTGGTTTTGGCTGAAATTTGATGAGCTGCACATGTGCACGTGTGCAGTGCATATGTGCAGTGTGCAGTGCATATGCATGCATATGCATCATTTGGGGACGCACCCTTATGGATTTACAGTTTAGCAACAAAATTCTTTTATATGACTGTCCGAGAGCTGAAATTCGAAAGATACTTCAAAGACCATACGATTGAAAGATGCAACACTTGCTGGTGGCATGGTTAGATAACTCAGCTAGACCAAGATAGTCATTCCACGTGATTTTATGTGATTGCTAGCCAAGGATGTGGAGGACATCATAAAAAGGTAAACACCCAAGTGAAGCTCTCAGAGGTTGTTTATCATCTTCTCTATGTTCTCATAGTCATCAGTACCACCTATTTTAGACCACAAAGATTATACCCGATGTACGCTTAGAAATCCAAACCTTAGTTAGATGCATAATGAACTATAATAATGAAAAGAGTTGTGAACACTTTGATGTGAACTGCAGGTTTTATCAGGGTTTATGGAAACTCGAGAAGTGGGCATTACCTAAGACATGCTTGAATCACACATTTTTTGAAAACAACTTGCATTTGAAGATCATAGAATCATCTGCCGCCAAGTATATACCTCCCCCTATCCATGTGCTTCTAATACCTTAACGTCGATCACACAACTACTCAACAATATATCAATTTATTTGAAGAAAACTTTACTACTTCACAGAGGTGTAACTTACCAAAAATAGCAGAAGATCCATGTCTCAGTGGCTCGGAGTGCCGATTTAGGTCGTGGATTCTTCCAGTAAGTTCACCATTCCGTCCAGAACTTTTGTGGGAGGGCTGCAAAACAGTTTCAAGAATAAAACGACCGTGCTAATAATAAGGATTGATTCAACATAGAGTTGATTGAGCTAATAATATGATCAGATAAATGAGGCGCAGTAGAAGTAACTCCCACGTTACCTTTCAGAAATCAATTTTCGCAAGTGAAAAGATATAAAATTACCAAAATATAGCTCACCGATAGCGATTGCACCTTGCGTTGATTGTTTGATGATTGGCTTTGGTTAGGTTTTAAAGGCTTGGGACCAAATGCGCTTCTTTCGTCCGAGAACAACTCCTCTATTCTGGCTCGTTTCTTGTCTGAGTTGCGCTGATCCTTAGATCTTTTGCGCGAGTCAACTTGATTTGAATCACCACGAAGCTTGGAATTACCGTGGCTACTACTCTTTCTGTCTTGTACAGTAGATGTGTCATTGGGTCCAGAGAAAGTCTTGATTCTTCCTGGTGAACGATCTCTGGTGCGATTTTCATTGGTGCTGTCTTTAAGATATTTTTTGGTCCTGCTGAGCAAGTCTCGTTGTTGTTGGGACCCTGTGTTGCACGAATTATCGACAGGTTTTGATTCACAATGCATCGGAAATGGATTTTCTCGTTGCGATGAGCGTCTTCTTCCGTTTTGCAACCCTCGATCGTTGATTAAGTCGTTTGACTGTCCGTGGTCTGTGGACCATGATACATCGTGATCGTGACACTCAGACTCATCTTTCACGTGGCTCGAGGTGTTAGTTCGGTTGACAGGAGTATGAACATGTCTTCGTTCTGAAAATTTTATACACAGAAAGAAATTATAAGTTGATTCTAAAGCCTGGTATACACTCTAGATTAATTACTTAGTGATTTGTAAAACATAGATATTCTCCTAATTTCATAATGTGCCGGCATCAAATGTGTTTATTTAATAAGATACGAGAAAATTTTTTGGGTACATAATTATCGAAATAGTTGTACACAGAGTAAGTGGCCGCATCGTTCTTTTAACAACAGTCCGATAACACCTGCAGGACTGAAGTTTTAGAAATTGCGAGATTTGTTGAAATTTACGAACGTGGGTTAAAAGTACGAAGAACTGGAAAATGTGCGTCTCACAAAATACCCATTGATATCTCGTTGAAGCTTTTACGACTCTCGTGGAAAAGAAAATTTGCCATGATCATCAATGTAACAAAGATTTTTGGAACGAAAAATTCATTGTGGTTGCAAAAAGAGAGCATAGCACAAAAATATTTGACGCAGACAACTATGGAATTGAAATGATCCTGTAAGCCAATTGTTAGGATATCGCAGCAGTATAGACGAGGATGTCCCTGTTATTATCAATGAATAATAATATACATATGGTTTTTCATTGCTGGAAATGGTGGGAAATTTCTATTAGAAGCAATAAAAAATCCCAATGGACCTAAGGCATCATCACAGTACAGAATGCATCATGAGTGTTAACCTTTCCTGACTTGCACCTATTTCCCGTCAACTGAAACTTCTATTTTGGTAAACTCTAGTCGAGGGAAGGCCGAAAAGTCTCTTCAGTGCCCGAGAAATGAGAAAACGATCGTTGAGTAACAGTTTCGGCTATGTCCACATACCTGTACACCAGGCCATTGGTTGAAAAAAATATGAACGATAGGTACTCAACACCGATTCTTGTCGAAAAGTTCATGTGCGTCAACTCTTTCTGATCCAGGAAAATGAGTCTGCCATTGTTTCCACATCAGGAATATAGGCAAATTACTTTAGAAAGCCAAATTTCTATTTCAATATTCAAGAATGAGATTTCAATATCAGTCGAAAAATTTGACTGTGTGTTATCAATATTTTCAGGGATCCTCTAAAACGTACTCATATGTCGAGATTGTAAAACTCTCGAAACGCGTAGGACAGCTGTGGGTTATCTTATCATCAGAATTTCAACATGGGCGCAACTACACGTGCTATGATATTATCCCAGTTGAAAAGATTACCGATTTTTTTTTTTTTTTTTGGAGCCGGGGTAGGAAAAACTCACGAGGCGTCAATCTTTTTCAACCTGATAGTATATATCCTTATCCGTCGTTTCCATGAACTTTTCTGGGGAAAGTTGATCAAATAACCCGTTACTCTAAAAAGCTTGGCTAATGAAGTCTACAACTTTGGAAATGATCTTTTGGGTCTAAAGAGGGCATTCCTGCGATGAGATTAGGATTATTTGTTCTAGACAAGATCACACAGGAGTTATTAAAAATGCATGTACTATGATGGCTCCGTCGACCCAGTGCAATTAATCTTGTTTAAGAGAACTCAAATCAAACCTATTATGTTCTCGGAAAATTGCATGAGAAGAGTACTAACCTGTGGGGATGTTTGCTCTCTCGCTTGCCACCTCTTGTTTCACTGTGCCTCTTGATGAAATGGACGGATGCATCTGTGGCACACGTAGTGAATCAGTAGATGGTATGATGCCTCGATGTACTTGACTAGTAGCTGTTTGCTGGTGCGACTTTTTAGATTGTACAAGTTGATTGAATTGATTTTGAGGTGCTTGTAAAATCGGATGACTTTTATGAGACATCTGTCCTATCCTTTCCAAGTTATGCGTTTTCTGAAGTGCCCTGCCGTTTGTGTTATTAGGTTTGGCAGTCCTTTGAGCCTGTCCAGATCCTGTCAAGTTGTGAAGCACTCGAGAGTTCGTTTGATTGTGATTAAAAATCTCTCGCTGCCTTTGCTGCACATTTGGTAAAGATGGCGACCCGGTTTTTTGTTGTTCGGATCGAGGATTCCGAAAACCCTGTAGTGGATCTTGATCGGGCCGTTTGTAGAACCTCAAATTTGGAGAGTCAAGGCTGGAAGATTGTGAACTTGGTGGTCTAGAAGCAGGTCTGTGGTTGGGGGGACGATGCCCGAATGAGCCGGGACGATGAAGGCTGTCCATAGTTCGAACTTAGGTTGAAATTCCAATGAGTGAGTTCCAGCTAACGACTAGGAAATCTGCAACATATAGAGAATTTAAAATGGTTACACGTCCAGTAAATGATACGAGCATCGAATGTGTATAGAATAGGAGAGGAATCAATGTATCACAAGTCGGCTTTTAATTGGGAATGCGTTGCACGAAAAGTATGAAAACTGAGGTTACACTCATTTGAGATATCGGTGCACGGACTCAGAGATATTGACTGAAGTACTCTAAACTAAACAGGATTCTGATCTTTCATTTACAATACGATAAAAGCTTAGGGTATCGATGCAATCGTTATCGAGATCTTGGCCCCTTTTCCGCACTATTTTAGTCGAATTTTCAGTTATTACACACCAGGTTATTAAATCGCCCACAGGGTAAATCTACATCATCTTGTAAAAAAATTGTTTATATTCACAGAACCCTACTCGCTTTCAGATTTTTGAAGAAAATATCGATGAAATGTGATTATGCAAGCAGTGGCACACTCAAGCTTGAAGTAAAAATAGGAATTGTATTGGTGTTATAAAACAAAGTCGACCTGTGAACAACGTGCAGTGATTCATCGTAGCCAGAGCTCTTCCACTCTCCTCGATCTCGGGTTCATACTCAAGAATTTGCACATATACCGACTCTCATAAGCTCTATAGATCAGGAAAAGCCCCAAAGCAACGCAAAATCTAGGGTGTGAGAGAATACGTGAGTGGGTCTCGAGCGACCTGAAAGAGAAAGATGCGACTGTTGGTATTTCACCTACCACTGACGTATCTAATCGAGTTTGACTGCTGAATATTCATCGACACTGATATTTTCACGCCTTTGACGACAATAGGAAGCGGGAGAAGAGAGTCAGCCAGTTCTAAATATTCACTGGCCGTACGCCGCTCAAGGTATTTTACGTCAAATTACAACTATCTTGCAGAGTGGATGAAGAATCAAAACCACTACATCAAATTGTCTCAAACGCGCGATCAAAGTTTTAGTGAGACCAGTGGCGGATCCCGGGACCAATCTGGAGGGGGAGCAGTTTGCGAAATTTTTGAGACGCGCGCCACGTGCGCTCGCCACGCGCGCTCGCCTATTTTCCCCATTGCTATTTGTTTTTCTTTGGTCTCACTCAGGCGCGCATCGTCTCGCATATATCTAGGTTAATTTCTTAAAATGATAAAATCCAGACTATCTATGACCGCATATAAATGTTTGTTTTTGAGGTGGTTTGCTTTTTTGAGCAGTTTCCGATTAGGCAAAATATTGGTAGAATTTCGTGAAATATTCTAGGATGTCGGTCGGGTTATTAGACCAGTTACGTAAAGCATCAACTTGAAATTTCTCACGATGTTGTTCATTCACGAATAATGTGGGAATGTACATTGAATAGTCACGTGAGTCCCATTCGCATTCCTAAAAAAAACCTCGTAGACTCAAACCCGATACGAAACGCAGAAAACGTAAAATGGCGTTGGTAAAATCAGGGTGTCTACCGGATTTTTTGCGAGGCAATAAAGAACTTTCTCAGGACCTTTTAAGGACTAAAATCAATCATTTCAAGGACCAAAATGAATCGATTTGAGGAGTGGGTTTCAAGAAATAAATTTTTTCAGAGTTCAAATGAAATTTCGATTACAACATTTTCAATGCAGATATCGATCTAACAATTATAGTATCTACTAATCAGCACACACATCTCCATAGTTATTACCGAATAGAAAGAATTCACAGTCAAATTTCTGGCTATAAACTTTTTGCTGAAAAATCCCCTGGTCAACAAGAAGAGAATGTATTCGTCTTTATGGCAATATTGGTAATCATCATTCAATGATTGAGGTTTCTTAAAAAATCGCTGAGGGCGATGTAGTTGTTGAAAATCGAAAATCTTGCATTTTTACCAATTTTAAAAAGTTGTCTGAGCAATGTTTTGAAAGTGGTCTGGAAACTTGTGGAGTTTTGATATACCTCAATAACCATATAGAACAATTAGGTATGGCCTAGAACGAGATGAAGGAACATTGACAGGCATGAAATATTGATTTAAATGTACAATATTCAACGTTCAACATATTGTTGATGGGTCCTGCAGGACCCACCAGCAGAAAATGAATCTTTCATCAGATCACTGAAAGTGCTTGGCTCGAGTTAAACTCTCGTAAGAAGAAAGCATCAACAACGGAGTAACTCTCGCACAAGTAAATAATTCACGAAAGTAAAACTTTGTCAGCAACACAAATTAGCCACGTTACTCTCCAGTATACGACGGCTATTGCTATAGAAATTTAAAATGTACAACGATCGAACGTTGTACGTGCGATTTTGATTCATCTAATTAATGGGTGACACACACATGTGTATCAGAACTCTGTCGAAGCTGTGATTGAGCCTAGTGTACTATACTTGTGATTTTTCAGCCACGCTTATTTGGGCATGAAGAAAAATCTATCAATACTCTGAAGACTCAACCGACGAGTTGAGTGTAAGTGGGAATGTTACCCTGGAAATGATTGATCTGCTGCTCAAAGTTTGAGCCTCAAACTGCCGCCATAGACGTGGTGTACACAAAATTTGCGTCACTGCTGCCAACTGGGTCGTCCTCGCAGAATGCCGCGAATTGCAATATTGGACGAAGCGAGGCACATTGTGAACAGGTGATACTCGCTCGTAGCGCGCAAACACGAATCTGTGATACTATAGCTCTAATAGCTATCAACAGCCTGTACCTGATCGCGGACTCTTCCACGTCCGTTCTGTGCATTTGCCGCTCATGGGGCCCTTCCTGATGAGACCGCGCGGACGTCGGAGAGAGCCTGCCTCACAAAGTACCCGTCCTATTCGCTGACTCATGTAAATTTGTGCTTCTCGGCGCGGCTGTTTTTACGTTTCTTGCCCTTCTGACATTCATTTTTTAGTCGTTTTTCCCGTCACAGTCGTCCCGTAAATAGTCGTACGAAAATAAAAGATAGACCTATAGCCTAACAACATCTAATATACATTAAACTCAGTTAGAAATGGGTCTCCACGGGGTAGTCTCATATTACAGAGCTGCATAATATCAGCTAGGCTCGGCCAACGGGATGTGACATGGGCATGAATCGTTACTCAATCGCAGTACCCAAGCTCCTCCGACGGCCATACTAAATCGAAAATGAATAATTTTCTCAATGCACGCTGTAAACGCATTATGCTTCAAATTTTCACAATCCAAGTTGAAAGGCGATTTGGTGAATTATTCCAACTTGAATCGGAAACCGTCAACTTTAAGAATCGGAAATGACATAACCCAAACCCGAGGCCGAACCTCCAGGTTCTATGATACATGCGGAAATTAACCAGATTTATGGGACTTCGACAAGTGAAATCTTACTCAGCTACCTTGGATTCGACCTGCTAAAGTCGGAACCACACCACTTTTTCCGAGACACTGTTTGTTGGATTGAAAAAGTACTTTTGAAGAAGTCAGCTTATAAACGGATTAAAAGCCGATGGAGACCTTCGCGCCGGTGCAAAGGAGAAATCGGTATTGAAGTCTCAAGATCATCTGCCTCCAACTGTGCGTGATAACCACTCTTTTTTCATGGGTCGTTCCAAAGTTACCGCCAGTGTTCCAAAGTTACTCCGGTTGTCGGTATCTCTTAATTTTACAGTACAACTGCCTTGAGATATATTTCTGGAATCAAGTCCTGAAATTTCGACTTTTTCGAAAATAGCTAACTTCTACCAACGACTGTAGCTCCTGCAAAAATGTGGTACTCGACTTTTACGAGTTAACGAATTGTAGGTCTTCTCAAGATCTTCAAAGCCACTGGATCAAGTCAATCAATCATGTCCTCTCTACTTGGACCTAGGTCGTTCATATGATGTCGCGAGAAGAACATAAATATGCTTCCACTAAACAACTTCCAGAAGTCGCCAGGCTCAGTTATCGGTATTGGGAACAGTTTCACTGAGAAGTTCATGCATCAACCAGGAAAATGCGCTGAGGTACGTTGGAAAATGTTAGATTCCGTTGAAGCGATGATTTTTTCAAAATAGGCAAAAAGGGCCTGGAATAGCCCTTTGGCCCTAGGGTCCGCAGGGAGAGTCCAAAAAATCTGAAAAAAGATTTCCCGTTCTATTCCAAGAGGGTACTCATTGCAAAATTTTTTGAGTTTTTCTGAGAAAACCCTAGTGACGGTTCTTTTGTCGAACTGGCTCCAAAATGACTCACATATAGTTATGTCTTTACCGCATACGAATTAGCACGAATGATATAGGAAATATATTGTTACTCCCATATCACGACGAGTTTATAAAAACAAGGGAGTGGAATCGTTAAAAAGATCGATGTGATAAGTATAAGCTTTCAATAGAACATGTCTTCTGAATATTGTTCAGCTTGATGACATTTCAGCTTGTTCCAAAATATATGTACAACGCAAGCTGGAGATGTTTCATCCGGTAAAGCAAAGGGTAGATCGAAATGAGAGTTCGTCTATAATAGGCATATTTCCACGGGCCAGGTGTTGAACAGGAATCTCGAAAAAAAATTTTCAAGAGTATTTCTAGGGCTTCCAAATTGAAATGAAAACGAGGTGAATTCCAAGTTCTAAGGAAATGTTTCCAAAGACTATGATGAATTGGTCAATTGCTACTCGGATCATTTCATTTGATCTTCAGAAAATTCAATTTAATCGTGACACGGTGATCCATATTGGCAGCAAATCGCCGCAATTCCGGCGATGTGTAATCGCCCATGTGGAAAAAAATCGCTAATCGCTAATCTCTACGAGCGTGTTCATATTGGCAGCAAATTGCATCGATTTCGGTGAAATTGCCCTGCGAGACAAATAGGTTCCCAACTTATATATTCGAGAGGTATCCTCTCAATAGCAGTTAGATTGCGCGGCATTGATGCTTGAATTCCAAACGGTCACAGATCAAGGCGTGCCGCGAGCAAAGAGATTATAGCCGCGAGATAAAGAATCATGTATGCTCACATCAAAGAGTGTTACTGTTTCTCGTTTTGTGAGGATAAATTGATTGGAGGGTCTCTATTTGCAATTTCGCTAATCTATTCATTTGTAATTATTAAGATAAAGTTCGATAAGTTTTCAAGAAAATTATGATAAGCGCAGAAATCATCAGGAAATCTTGAGATATTTTGGCTTTGATTGACAATTTTTGGACGCCAAAAAAATTATGGAAATTTTCTCAAGTAATTCAAGTTCTTCAGGATCGGTAGATATCCTGTTGGGGTATTCAGGCATGGCAGCGTGACCACTGAGCGAGCTTTTCAGGACCTTGAGGCTTCGAATGTGTGGGCTTTGCAGGACCTCGCACCCATTGCATCGCATCCATGTCATGCAGTTTTTTTCGGGAAAGCGGACGCGGATGCAGATTTACGACCCTATACTGACATCCCTTTGAACCTCATGCCAGATGTTAGCCCGGAAAAAAGTTTATGCATCCTGTTTGGTCTGACGTTTTTGCCGCACAATTTTTTCGTTGATCCTTTCCATTCTGTATGAGTAGAAGCTGATATACACAGAAAGACGCGACAGCGCTCGCCCGACACATACTTTATGTGATAGAACTTATCTATCAAGATTTCAGTCCACAACGATAAAAAAGCCTGCTATATAAACGTGGAGTGTGATGTAGGAGGCGCATGGATATTGAAAGCTGATCTGGTATTACAATATCGCGAGCAAAAGCGACACATCTTTGGGTACGTCATCAGTCAGCACAATCAGGACATCCGGTTTGGACTGCTGAAATTTTTTATGTATTATACAAAGATTCGCTTCGCTCGGGGGAATGCGAGAAAAGAATCATTAGAATTTTTGAGTGCAAGATAGTCATACCACATTCAATCGGCTTACTTCCGCTTACCTCCCATCGTCTCTCCGCACTTTCACTACATACGATAAAGGCCAAACTAAATCTGGGACTGATTGTTGCTATCATCACTATTATATCATTCATTCGAGCATTCACTACACCGATGCTAATCATAACCCGTCATCATGTATCTAAATTAGGCACAAATTACATAGAGTATTATGCTTCGAGAAAGCTGACAAATCATTGTTTTGCACGCTTGAAAAGTAAGCACGTACATGAAAGAAATGGAGCTGTTTTAGACAGAAGGAATAGTGATGAAAATTTATACTGCTCAATAAATACAACAGATGAGTCTGACATCCAAGTATTCATTGGAACTTGCTAATGCTTTCATCGAAGATTCATGATTCACGAACGGTGCATATTATAAGGACGACCATGTCAAGCGAGGTGACAACCTGTTAGAAATGAACGGAAATGAATGATATCACAAGGATTGCGTGGTCAAAAGTATCAGTAAATTTTACAAAATATCACCATTATATTCAACGAAAATCGCGATCGTTGCCCGAAAGATTTGCATCCATCTTTGGTAAAAATTGCCCTTGTTTTGGTCGAAGTTGTTTCGGCATGATAGAATTCGTATAAGTACATACTCAGACACAGATTAGACTTTGGCATTTTTTCGTCAAGATGAAAGTAGCGAGTATTACTGGACTACGATGACTTTAGACGCTACAACGACAACAGTTTGTGGGTGACAAAACTAAGGAAGAATCCATCATATTTATAAAGAATGTGTGCAGAATAAGAGTCGTCTCGCAAAAATCGCAAAACCTGAGACAGTGCATTCGTCGAGGCGAGATCGGGAAACGATGTATGGAATATATTCGCTTGAAAAGGGAGTCTTTATTTGAGTGTCATTTGTGGCATTGCGCGCATCTCGATCGCCACAGAAAGACAAGATTCTACTAAAGCACAGTATTATAAGTATCCTGAACTCGGCTCGGCATTAGCATGCAGCTCTCCACCAAGATTTTATCTTCAATACATCTTTATACCGAGCTTTATACCAACGTTTGTCCACGAAAATGTCGTCAGAGTCTACGAAAGTCAAGGTCAATCATACTAGTGAGAGAGAGAGAAGCGCTCTTTCGAACGATCCATCAAGTGTATACATTTTACAGTGATTTCATATGGCGTAATACGATGAAATACCGGGAATGCCATATAGTCACGTGTGATGTGAAAAGACGAGCCTGCGTGCGACGGACATTCAACAGAGCGACCATCGTAATCGAGCAATGGCGATTCATTTTCACTCGCCAAAACTCCAACCATCATGACAAATGACAATCTATTTATTAATAATAGCGCACTGCTATGATAACACCACGGCGCAATCGACAGTTGCTCACTCACAGTGATGAGCTCTTAGAATTTTTTCTTCTTTCATTTGTACATTTATGTGATGAGAGACAGCGGCGCATCCGACAAGATCGCTCCGCATTCGAAAATATAAAATGATGAATAAATACCTAACCAACACGATGCCATTACACATTAGTTCTGCACCGACATCCCGCCTTCTTCGGCCTCCGTTCTCGGTCTCTTGTTCTCGTGAAGATAGATATGGAAACACTGGAAATGCATTTCAATGGCGGTTCCAGAGATGCGCGCGCTTTTCCAAGAACAACGCGGAAGTTCTCGACACAAAACAAAACACACACCGCGCGGGTTATAACACTTATGAAAGAGGCCGGCCACGATCGGCTGCGATCGGCTGCCTAACGTCAACTGACACTTCGCCTGCCGGCCGAATAAGTGCCATAAGCGCCAAAAGCCAACTAATTATACATGTGTGGGTGTATGAGACAGTAGCGAGAATAAAGGGAGGGGCGCAACGGTCGCGTGCTCTATTAGCAAGTGATGCTATCATCTTAGCTATTATTCTGATCAGGCAGTGCATGTGTTTAAACTCGTGCATGATATTTTCGAGGATGCCGGCCATCGCAGTAAATATGCCCCCCCCCCCCCCCCACGTACACTAATGCAACAATATACATAACCAAATCTCGATCACTGCTATTTGATGACACCGCGAGCGCCGGCCGATTTCTCGATCAGCTCCCCGAAAGCTCTCCTGGATTTGGATATATATCGAAACTCTTCTCCGCAAAATGACGAGAGATATAAATATTGCGTAAATAAACCTCAGCGCCTAAACAAATTAGACGGGGAGGATATACAATTTCTAAACGAGAACTTGTACTTAATGTGATGGTGATTGATGTGAATTTCCCTCGACAGAATTTCCGGTCCGACCACCCGGTCATTTGCAGGTTTGATTGCCCTCTAGCTTTTGGGTTTGATTTTTCCCTCGACAGAATTTCCGGTCCGAGCACCCGGTTATTTGTGGGTGTGATTGCCTTCCTAGGTTTTGAGTTCGATCGTTCCCTCGACAGAATTTCCGGTCCGAGCACCCGGTCATTTGCGGGTTTGATTGCCTTCCTAGGTTTTGGCTTTGATCGTTCCCTTCGACAGAATCTCTGGTCCGAGCATCCAGTTATTTGCGGGTTTGATTGCCTTCCTAGGTTTTGGCTTTGATCGTTCCCTCGACAGAATTTGTGGTCCGAGTATCCGGTTATTTGCGGGTTTGATTGCCTTCCTAGGTTTTGGCTTTGATCGTTCCCTTCGACAGAATCTCTGGTCCGAGCATCCAGTTATTTGCAGGTTTGATTGCCCTCTAGCTTTTGGGTTTGATTTTTCCCTCGACAGAATTTCCGGTCCGAGCACCCGGTTATTTGTGGGTGTGATTGCCTTCCTAGGTTTTGAGTTCGATTTTTCCCTCGACAGAATTTCCGGTCCGAGCACCCGGTCATTTGCGGGTTTGATTGCCTTCCTAGGTTTTGGCTTTGATCGTTCCCTTCGACAGAATCTCTGGTCCGAGCATCCAGTTATTTGCGGGTTTGATTGCCTTCCTAGGTTTTGGGTTTGATCGTTCCCTCGACAGAATTTCCGGCCCGAGCATCCGGTTATTTGCGGGTTACTTCCCTTCTTTGGTTTTAGAGTTGAGTCATACTGCAATCTCTTACGAGATAACCACATTGAGGGCATGTTGGGACACTCCAATAATGTTGGCCTTCTTATCTCACAAATCATTTCCCTGTTTTGCCCATAAAATAGCTCCAGATCAGAGTTCTGTGAATTTCAAAAACAGATTCCGAAGGTATTGGAAGGAGGAATCGAATGTACTCAAGTAAATTAAAATTGGTCGAATCAAACAATTTTGGCACCGTTTTTACTAAACGCAATTTTCTTTGGCGATTTCTCGAGTTTGCAAAACACAAAAAATGCAAAAACTCTCTCGATATTCCGTGGGAGACGCGGGAATCAATCGAGTTTGGACCAAATCACCAATTGACTCATATTTTAAGATCACAAATGTAAAAAAAGATTTCGCAAAGGTCAACTAGTGTCCAGTTCTGAGATCGGCGCAAGGGGGCATATTGGGTACAGGGGGCATGATGGGCACGCTTACCTTAGTATAGGAAGCGGGACCTCTTCGTATACTCAACCAAATATTGGAAACTCTTGGATCCTCTCGGGAACTCTTGGCTGCCTTGCGGCTACTCGCCGGCCGACCCTTCATAAACGACGGCGCGAGCCGTCTATACCTGACTGTTTACGACCGCCCGCTGCGCCGCCGATCCTCTCTGGAAACTCTTGGGTACTCTTGTGTTCCTCGCGCTATACTCGCACCTCTTGCTGTTCCTCCCGTAAAATCGTACGCCAGATTTTGTATGTTTTAGCATTGCCAAGTAGCGCTTTTTGAACTTGAGTACCCGAGAGTTCCCGAAGAGTTTCCAAGAGGAACGTGAGTGATTTCAGAGGAATTTCGTACGCAGCCCCTCGGAGTTTTCATTACTCTAACCTAAAAATGCCGCGTTTAAATAGGATTTTAGGGTTCTCGTAATGAAAATATATATCCGCACCTCGCTTGCAAGCCCATTTTGGGCACTGGAGGTCATGTCTGTCCTAGAGCCCAAAATGAGCTACCGCGCTCAATACGGAAATATACTATTTTGTTGAAAATGTTCGTTTTTTCGAGAGAATTGAAGTTTATGGAGATTAAATGGAATTTTGGTATTAACCAATCAATAGATTGAGCCAGAAAGACCATACCCTTGGTACCCCAAATTGCCGAAAGATCGAGATGGAAAAAGATATTTTAGTATGAAAAGAAACAATTTTAGCGATTTTACCTCAAAAAACCTCTAAATCAATTTCGATTGGGAGAGGAGAGCAGCCAAATCACTGGTCTCATCTTTGAGTGATTCTACACAACTCACAGAAGAGCAAAAATCAATGAAGTGGATCGTAGAAGAGAAAGCGCAAAAAAGACAACACACACACATACACAGGCAAAGGGACGGAAAGATGAGTCCCTGGAAAGTTTTGGAGGATATGAGGAGAAAAAGTGTTACTTACAATCGTTAGATTTCGGCGAGAGGAACAAAATAGTGGAAGCATTTTTGTGATAAGAGGAACTTTGTTGAAGAAAATATTGGATTGGACGGAAAAATTGATCAAAATTCTGTTGAACCGAAAACGAGCGAAAACAAAGCTTCCTCTTCAGAGAAAGCAAAAGGTCGCGAATGGAAGTTCAGGATTTTCAAGTCACCATGTTTTTCCCAGAACTCCTCGAAAGCTGTTGTTCTATAGAATCATCCTATAGGATCGTTTGCTTGAATCACAGTAAGAAGCTTATTGAGAAAGTCTACACTTTTTCAAGGAGTACGAGATCCGAGAATACTGCGCCGGTCGAGAGCTCACCCTCAAAATTCTACAGGGAAACGAGGTATGCGACGTTACATTGGGGAGAGTTCTATTGCTTTCGTATACGTCTTGACCTTTACTCTGGTATTCATAGTCGTTTCTAAACCGAGGGTTAGCGTTTGATCCACGATTTAGGCGCTGAAGTCGTCGTGGCCAGATTGAGTTTGAATCTTTGGTGTTCTGCTGCGCTGGTATGACGCAGGGACTTTAAATCATTTATTGGCCGCATCAACTACAGCGCCTAAACCGCGGATCAAACTCTAACCCTCGGTTTAGAAACGACTATGAACTGCCGGAATGATTTTCCTAAGGAAATTATTATGGCCGAAGTAGGAATTTCATTCATAAAAACATCCGATATGTCACGAGAATTATGCAAAGTCACGGGTAGCTCATATATGAGCCAGGCCGGCAGCCTAAGCCATCCTGCAGCCAAACTGGTTTATTGTAAATATAAAATAACCAAACAATGGAGAATGGCCACGCGGTAGCTGTGCAAGCTAAATTTTGTTCCAAGAATTCTCGAATTCTCTTGCGATTTGGGCTAAACGACAAGTTATGCTATTCAACTTAATATCTAACGTGAATGGCATAACTCGTCATTTAGTTCAAATCGCAAAAGAATTCGAGAACACTCGGAACAAAAATGTGTGTATATTCTAGGTTAGGATGTACCAGACGTCCCAGTGGTTCCAACTTTTCTGCAATAATCTAATGATTTGGGCTGAACGTTGAGTTGTCGAGTACCTATAAGTCGGACAATAACAATAACTAGACAACTCATCTCAAACTTATTAAAATTTTCACATAAGAGGTGATGGATCTTTACGTCCGTGCTGCACGGCTACCGCATGCCCTTAATTCTATGTGGATTGTGCAAGTATCCAAAATAGAATCAACGCCATCACTCCAGGGTATCGTGACAGAATTGAGCTCGAAAATGCCATGCGAAGAATTTTACGAACTTTACTCACCGCCGAGTTCTGTCAAACTCAAATCTCGGAAATGCTGGACTTTTCGGCCGGTACAGACATATTTGTATAGCCGTACACAGATTAAGAGAATGCACTCAGTATTTCAATTGAAGCTGTTTTCTACCGCACCTCTCTTCTTCCAATCGGTTGCCAACACTGCTTCATGGTGAAATACTCAGAAATCACGAAAACGTGGCTGTTCGAGCGAGGCCGCATCGATGTCGACTCCTCAAGAGATGATTCGGAAAAGAGAGCGCACTGCTGCGGAGCGGCTTTTTATACCTTCCGGTGGCCTTGAAATTGCTAGTGGTGGGGAACTTTGGTGAAAGGGAATTCCTAGTGTGTGTGTGTGCGTGTGTGTGTGTGTGTGTGTGTGTGTGTGTGTGTGTGTGTGAGTTATTTTCGTCTGTGTTGCGGCGCTTCATGGAATCGTTATGCGCAGTTGGCGGGCTTGCAAGGACAAACAACTTCTTGTTTCAACCTGTCTAGAAACTGGTCGTGACTTGTTTTTCTGATGGCTATACAGATAATTGATGACTCGGTAAGCCGGATATGTGTGCTCTGAGCGAGTCTGTGAGAGGATCCCTCACTTCAGCAGTAGTAAAGTTTTTTTCCATGTGAAAGTGTGTTCCTCTTCGTCACTCTTTTCATCAGCTAGTTCAGCTCTTGTGAAGCCAGGAGTACATATCAGTTGAATTACAGTCAAAGTCGGTTTCGTTTGATTTGAGTTTGGGTCGTGGAGCTATTCGTTCTCAGATTTACTTGATGTATAAGAATGATCCAATCGAAGTCGGTGTGAGTTCAAGGGAACAGAGCGAGTTTTCCCGAGAATGTTCCACTACGAAGTTTTTCATCCCCGAGCCAATCCCGGATCATGAAGCAATTCATCAAAAGTTACGTTTGACGAGGCGGGATGAGTTGGTTGTAGATGGCTTGGTGGTGCCTCTTGGAACCCCGTACGTGTCACTCGACTGTTTCTCAGCCGTTGGAGAACATGATGAGGTTGAGGATGCGGTTGTTGAGGTCGACAAAATTTACGCACAGTATGTTGGCACACATACGACACAGGAACCAAAGTGTGAAACACGAAGTTTGAGTCTGGAACTTTCACTAAGGCCACGGTGTCGACGTTCCTGACGTTACTAGGACTACGTCGGAGTATCGGAGCAGCGTGGCCACGGCTTGGCCGAGTGTCGCGAAGACAGCGTCGTGGCGACGAGCTGGGGACGAACTAATAGTCAGCGATTCGAGAACGCGGCCTTATATACCCAAAATCCAGAACAGGATGTAGATGGATGTAACATTTCATTGTCGTCGATGAAATGCGAAAGCGTGCTTTCATCTAATAGTGTGGTTTCTTACATTGGTCGTAAAAGTAAGATTGACGGATTCTTCGGAAAAGTGCGGATTTATGTCCACGGATGTTACATTATGCGTGAGCTTCATTGCGTGGAATGAAGTATAGAGAGTGCGTTACATGGATGGTTTGTGTGGATTCCGGGAAAGATATATTGATTTATGAATGTCAATTTATGACCTTTGGTGATACATTACGCATGAGTTTCATCGAGGGTGATAAAGTACGGATGCTGCATTACATTGGTGATTCTTCGCGAATTCCCGGAAAAGTGCAGCTTTTATGACTGAGTGTTACGGTAGCTGTGAGTTTCAAGCTGTGTACAATGAATAACAAAAAATGCATTACATTGAAGTTTCAACGTTTGAAACTTGAATCTATCATTTATGGTCGTGATTCATCATACGATGCACACATAGTTTTTTTCGGAAAACATTGGGCTCGACGGAAAAAAGCGTAGAAAAAATAGATAAGGTAAAGTCGCCAGTAGTGGAACAAAAAATGAGCGCTAGTCAGTAATTTACACATTTTGAATGATATTTGAGTTTCTCGCGAATAGGAAGTAACGCATCTTATATTAGACAAATTCTTTCTGCATATTTTGAAAAATGCTCGGAAAAATGGTACAAGTTGATTACTTGTATACAATAAGAGTAATTGAATGTTCACGAAAGGATCCGTTATCTCCTGTAGTGGAACAACCAATCCTGAGCTCGGTGCCCTCAATGGAACGCGAAAAGTCTCCCATAGTGGAACAGCACTTTGGAATCATTCTAAAAATATTTGGCAGACAATTAGTGGTTTGTTTGTCCTGATCTGTATGGAATAAATGACGGGCGACCGGAAAAAATCGATTCCCAGAAGGTTTTTCAATACAGTGAAAATATAAAATCTGTTCCAGTTGAGGGCACACTCTTGTTCCACTATAGGCTCCTTTTTTGAGGAAGGCTCCTACAGTGGAACAGCCTCTAAAGGGTGGTTATGAGCTCATACTTTTCATAATTTTTTCTTTTGATTTATGAACCTTTTACGGGTGTTGCAGGGCATCGACTTGAAATTTATAATATCAAAGAATACTGTGTAATTTTATCTCAGATGATGGATCGACTTTTCGGGGTTAAAACCCCATATGAATTGGGTGTTCCACTATAGGCGCCCAACTAGCCGTGTTCCACTACTGGCGCATTTACCTTAGGGTGTGTCCACAAATGAAGCGTACGCACTGCTCATGGCTCACAGCTCATGCCATGCGCTGCTCATCGGATCTTAGCTTGCGAGTGATATGGATTTTCCTTATTATCAGGTTGGTCCAATACTTACAAAACTTGAGGTTAGTGACCGAGAATGGGTGACGATCTCCCGGGAAATCCATGTCACTCGCCGGACAAAATCCGATGAGCAGCGCATGGCACACGTGAGCCGTGGGTATGCACTCTGAGCAGTGCGTACGCTTCATTTGTGGACACACCCTTATGCACACATGTGTGAATGCACGCGCCACGTTGCGCCTAAACTCGCCCACAATGATCGTTGGGATGAACAAACGGGCCATATTGGCAACTTTCCAGAAAAGTGCATTGTCCTTCTTTGGTCAACAATTGAAGATGCTATCCACCAGAAGCCCGGATTATCAGGTCTGCGTTGCTAGAAAGCATGCACTCACGAGTATTGCATTTGGAACGAGATTTGGAAGCACCAGGAAAATTGATTCTGAGTAGTTTTTTTTCTCTTCTTACTTATCGTACGAATTTGGGTGCCTATCAATACCCGGTGAAAGCAAACTACAATTTCATATGCTTTTTTACAATATCACATATTGACGGAGGATAACAAACACCACCTCACGTTCATTGGAATCAACTTTTGGAGAAACTATTCTGTAAGCGCCAAGTTTGAGCTTGTTCTGTACTTAGCTTCTGTGGTGACTAAACATCGATTTGGACTCGGCGACCGAAAAGTGAGTATGAATAGATGATGATCACTTGCGTTTTTAAAAAAAAATTATAATGCAGTAAAACGGCCAAGATACGGAGAAAAAGAGGGATTCCTCATGTCCGGTCGCTTGGTCTTTGTATACTTCTTTTATAAAGTTTGACAAATGAAAAGATGATCTATCGATGAGATTTCTTGAGGTGAGAGGTTGATATCTTAGTTAGGGGTCATCGGGTCAACGTTTTGTGCACGATATACATATTACATGTACGCGTATATAATATCTAGCTTCTCTACCTCATCATCCATGAGTTCATTCGTAGATTCCAAATAATTTTTATTCGGACAGAACGCAATGTTGAGCAGTTCTGTGAACCTAGCAACAGGCAATAATAATTCATCATCACTATGGTTTATCACCACCCATGTAAAACATACGATTCCATGAACATTTATGATCATGGAAATTATAATGATCATACGTAAAACCGCTTCAAACATTTTTTTTTCACTCCAGAAAGTTGTGATATATAGATTAAAACCTGTTCTAACACCAATACGTCATGATATTGATCATGTAATACTAAAAAAAAATAGTCGGTTTCAAGTTCCCAAAAACTGACATTTTCGACGAAAAATTATAATTAATGTGGTTTTTTTCTCTTCGGTACTTCAAATGTTCAAAACCTGAGAATGAGTCTGGGAAAGATACTTCTGAGTAATGTTCGATCATCACGGTGTAGTATCGATGTTACCCCATCTGTAAATGAGTATATCACGTCTTTCCAGGATAAAAATGACAAATTTTCAAACGAATTTCATTCATGATCATATATGACCATAGAATCCACGGATTCCATGATCATATATATGTTCATGGAATCTTATATGTTTTACATGGGTTTCTCTAGCAGCAGCCAGGACTTATTGTCAGCAATTGACTCAACTTTCAATATTTCAGTCCTCTTTGCATACCCGCAAGCAGAAAAAATTACTTTGATTCATTTGGAAAAAGCCTATGAAAAGTCTGTGAATCTGAACTGGGAACTTAAGAGGGCTCTCTACCTTTTAGAAAGCGACGGTGGCGCCTCTACCGGTCAAATTGGTGTATTGACAATAACAATTTCCAAAAACGAAGAGGAAGGAAACCAATAGTACCGCCACCTGCGAGTTATTTTTCCGCAAATTTAAAAAAAAGTTTCATCGAGATCGGTGCAAAATTGAGCCCACAAAGTTGCGGGAAAAATTCAACAACGCTTTGATAAAGTTCCCGCATCTTTGTGAGCTCAATTCTGCACCGATCTCGATGAAACTTTTCTTTAAATTTGCAGAAAAATAACTCGCAGGTGGCGGTACTATTGGTTTCCTTGCTCTTCGTTTTTGGAAATCGTTATTGTCAATATACCACTTTGACCGCTAGGAAGCGCCACCGTCGTTTTCGAAAAAGGTAGAGAGCACTCTTAAAGTAAAATGAACACTAGTTTTTTCTGACTGTTGCGTCGTTCTTCTAAAGCTCAATGAACGATCGAGAGCCGATCTAGGAATTTTTCAAAACTGTTGGCAGGCCAATTCGAGCCGCCTCGTGAACCTCAACTAACCTCGACCACGGTCGTATACACGTGACCTCGACAGACCTCGACTGACCTCGACCAACCTCGACTGACGAAAAATTTGGCTTGGAAGAGTCGGTTTGATGTTGAGAAAGGAAAACGAATCCCCTCTCTAAAAGCATCCACCAGCCGTCCGACTTATCCCACCTCTATAAATATATGTACAGAATCGTGCCAGCAGCCGCGTGCATCTTTTGGTTCTCTTCTCATGGTCCCCACTTCTAGACATACGCTTTACGGCTTTCGCGATTCGTGAATCATGACTTACCTGTGCGATGGCTGAAATTGCGAATACGTTTGATTGGCGAAGGCGGAGCGACTAAATCGAGGGGAAGTCCATTGGAGAGGTATCGCGAGGTAGAAAGATATCCTGATGTGGGTTCATTTAGTGGTGGAATTCAGATATGAACATATATGACAAATGGTTTTCCGCGCAACTCGATACATTAAATAATATGAATCATGCTGTTGGTGATGGGAAAGTTCACATGTGTTCAATTTGCGATCACGCGGAATTTTGCGCGGAGCATTATAAAATTAAATTCGGAAGGCCATTGCATGTTTGGTCAGGGCTTTGGTTCATCTTTTGACTGTTATAACTTACTGAATTTTGATGATAGGATAAGGATACTTGTCGCGTGATGTTTTTTTATCCGAATTCATGATTTTCCATGAAGTTCATCATGAAATTTTCGTTGGTATTACCTCGTTCGTGGTTGACCTTGACAGGTTCATGCTGCCATAACTCTGATATGACATGACTTTATCATATCGAGTTTCGGCTCAAAATAATTCTCTATGAAATCTAGTAGGAAACCAAGGTTTGAAAGCACAGGAAGTAGGTGCGTGCACTAAGAGGTTAATGCATTTGTTATTCAAACTTGTCGGAGCGCGGGAGACTAAGCATTAGTTGACTTATCAAAAACGGGTGACAAAGTGTAGTGACGATGTCAAATGACCGCCTTAGGAGTCAAATTAGAGGTGGGTTTGTTGCTCGAGTTGTCGCTGGCACTCTCTCATCACCCCGTTTAGGGAGCGTTTGGGTTGGTTACGTACTGATTCGCGGAGAATGTACTTCGCAGCACTTTTAATGCATAAGATCATGCATCTTGGAGAACCTGGCTACCTAGCTGCGATGTTTACCAGGTACCAATCTGGACGCCCCGCACGTGGTGATGCAGAAGAGCGGGTACTCAAAGTTCCCAATATGAGACTTGAATATGGAAGGAGATCTTTCCAGGTTCAATGTGCTCATTTTTGGAACTTCCTCCCTCCGGGCTTTCGGCAGCTGGGGAAAATGTCATTATTTAAAGAGGCTATGAAGGATTTTTTGCTCACACAGTCTCCCCAGAGGATTGATGTGGAGAAGAAGCATTACTTTAATCTTTGATGGGCTAGGGCTTTGTTCCTTTTCTTTCTATCTCTTTTTAATTGTAAGTGACCTTCTGTCACCAGACTGAAGAAAAACTGTGATATTTCTGTGAACCCATGCCCTTTATCTTATTTTCTTTCAAGTTAAATCGTAAAGTGTATGACTAGTCACAATTGTGATATATCTATCCTTGACCAAATTATTGCTTAATATGATTTTATCGGAATATTTATTAATTTTATATATTCATATATGTGACACATATGAAAATATGTAGGTGTATTTTGTCGCATGACGAATAAAGGATATCTATCTATCTATCTATATGCATTCGCGATATTGCCTTGATTATTAACGCACATTATTTGACGTGGGGCGAGTGTAAGCTCATTGAATATGAAGGATAACCAGAAAAGTCGATTCTTGAAAGATGTCAACTCAATAAAGCGCCTATTTCAATAAGTTTCCTAAACGACATTAGAATGACTCGCTCGCCGAGGCTGGGCGAATATATAAAAGTCGCGGGCGGGTTTCCCTCTCGATCTTGGGTTATCACCACGTGTTTTGGTGAGTAAATGCGACTCGAACAGGCGGAGAATATTGCCATATACCTCAATTTTGGAAGGCTGTCCAAATTTGCCCCCAAAACTTGTCAGAAGTGCCCCCAAGATTTCCTTTTTTCAACTTTAAGAAAAAGTATGAACGCTGAGATCTAGAGGTCTGAAATTTTTTTTTACAATCTATTCAATAATTGCAAAGTCTCATTGCGCGCCTAGCCCCGAATATCGCCAGATAGCCCCACTGCGAAATCCGTCCAATTTTGCCCCACTCTCCCCTAGATCTTTTGCAAATTTATCAAAAATTATCATACAAGCTTTTTCCAAAAAGCCCAATCTTCTATGGTAATCCAGAGAAATTGATTGAAACAGAAGAATCAACACTTTTCCATCATATTCCTCAATCATGTACGTTCATATACGACCATGTATTATATCAAGTGATTTAACCAAAATCCTCTGTTCCTCGATCAAATGTTCGTCTTCACATTAAATATTGGGACATAAATTCATGAAGCGGAGTCATCAAGTTGGATGCTTTTAGATTAATGAGAAAGGCATTCTCATTAATCCAAGCCATCAATTTGCGGGGGAACATCTAGCCTTGTCCCCTAATGGACTCCATCTCAATAAATTCAAATCAAATAATTGGCTATACATGAAGGTTTCTGCAGAACTTTTAGCTATCGAGCTTCTGAAATTAAAAAAAAATTTTTTCTTTTCACTCATCTCATATGATTCTTAGACCTTGAAAACGTGCTCTAAAAGTGGTGCTCATTTTCAAGAAGCAATTTTCAAGATTATATTTTGCCTAAATCGGCTCAAGGAGAAAATTCATCATTGAATTCTATAAAATTCGATGAAAATCGACAATATTAAATCGCAATCCATGTGTCTAATTTCAACTCCTTGAGTATACTGAGTATTTCGTCCATATCCCAGCCTTATACTGTGATGTAACCATCGAGATATTCGCAATACCATCACATTTAGAGGCTTATTTTGCCTACGATCGAGATTCAAATATTTTTTCTTAGCTTTTCATTCGAATACTGATCAACAATTGTAAGTCAAAACAATGCGATTATGTCTCTCTTGTGATGAAGAAGGAAGGTCAAAACATTCTAAATGTGCCTTCCATCTGCCAAGCGTACTCTCTAAAGATAATGATTTTCCAAGCAAGTGGCGCGACATTCTCATAAGATTTCGAGCCGTGCTAAATTTTTTTGGATCATGGCACAGTGAGGAACCGAACGGGATTCGATTCGTCTTGTTTTAAACTTTGGATCGCCCATTCTACACTCTCCGTTTTGGACAAAGTATTTCATCATCTTAACAAACTATAGCTAGTATAAATTTTTTCACAAAACCGAGTTACATCGCTAAGTGAGGACTATAATCATAGCCAAAGCCGGGCACACCTCTGAATCAAATTTTTTTTGAAAATATAATCAAAGTAGATGAATGTACACTATGAGTAATTCAGCGCGAAAGCGGACCACGAATTGCAGACATATCTCAGATTGTTTTTCCACTATTCTTAATCGATTCTATGGTCCAAAAAATGGACTTTTCACTTTCTATGGGGTCCAAAAAAAATTTTTTGTTTCCATGGGGAATATCTTTGTGATAGTGTTTTTAGGAAAGAATACCAATCAAATAGTGGCATTCGAAAGGTCTTCCAAAAATCTATCGAAATATGTTTTGGAAAATTTTTTTTGAGGCTACGGAGGCCCCCTATGAGCAAAAAGGTGAAAAACAGAAGAAATTCGATTCCTCAAAAACCCAATTTTTTAAAAGTCTGAAAATCCATATTTTGATGTAAAATTGCGTGTTCTTCCAGAAAAAAGTGGTCCCGATCTGTGTTTTTGGGTTCGAAGCTGTTTTTTCTACGTTTTATCAATATTCTCAGCCTTTTCGGTTGAAGAATGAATCTTTCTGCGCATGCGCAGGAATTTAGACTGCTGAAACCAATTCCATTGAAAAGCCAAGGAAACTTCCTTCAAAATGACTACTTGGCGAAGTCAATTTTATCTACTTGGCCCAAAGTTACATCACATTCATGATGAAGCATCCTCAAGAGGGGTAAATGCAGATCTTGTACAAATTTCCCATTAGTATCGTGACTCGAGTAGGAGTGTAATCATTCTTTAGACCTTCTAACTTTGGGCCCAGTACATCGAATCGACCTCGCCAGAAGGTCATTTTAAAGGAAATTTTCTCAGCTTTTCAATGAGAAAGGTTTCAGCAGTCTAAATCCCTGCGCATGCGCAGAAAGATCCATTCTTCAACCGAAAAGGCTGAGAATATTGATAAAACGTAGAAAAAACAGCGTAGAACTCAAAAACACAGATTGGGGCCACTTTTTTTGGAAGAACACGCAATTTTACATCAAAATATGGATTTTCAGATTTTTTAAAAATTGGGTTTTTGAGGAATAGAATTTTTTGTTTTTCACCTTTTTGCTCATAGGGGGCGTCCGTAGCCTCAAAAAAATTTTTCCAAAACATATTTCGATAGATTTTTGGAAGACCTTTCGAATGCCACTATTTACGTGGTCGTATCTTACCTTAAGTCGGAACTACACCCATTTTACTGAAAAAAGATTGGTATTTTTTCCTAAAAACACTATCACAAAGATATTCCCCATGGAAACAAAACATTTTTTTTGGACCCCATAGAAAGAGAAAAGTCCATTTTTTGGACCATAGAATCGATTAAGAATAGTGGAAAAACAATCTGAGGTATGTCTGCAATTTCTGATACAGCACTATCAATTTAAAAAAAAAGGAAAATTTGCACGTGAAACACTCAGAAATCGGTGTTTGCGGTCTGCTGTTGACAAACTGGAACGCGTTTTAGCAGAAGCGAATGAAGTACGTCTTAGATGATGGCAGATACTAAGGTAAGTGTACCCAACCTGCCCCCATTAAGCCATTTTCTTAATAACTTTGGTCTACCTCAACAATTTTCAACGCTTTAGCTCATTTTAAAGCTTGTTTTAAAACCTTCAAAACGGATTCAAGTACGTTCAAATTCAATCAACTGGAGCCGAGCTGTCTCAATTTTTCCAAAAAGTGATTTTTTAGAATTTACAAAATAGTTTACCCAACTTGCCCCCATTAAGCCATTTCCTCAACAACTCTGGTCTACCTCAATATTTTCCAACGTATTTAAGCTCATTTTGAAGCTAGTTTTAAGACCTTCAAATTGCACTAAACTACGTCTGAATTTGATGAGCTGGAGCCGAACTGTCTCAATCCTTCCAAAATAAATGATGGAAATCGGCGATAGAGTGTTTTTGTCGCCGTGCACGCACTTTGGAGCTTTTCGCCGGTCCAAAACACACTTCCCGACCTATTTTGACGTGATAAACACGTTCTATGTGGTAAAAAAGTCGTACTGCACGCTCCTTCGAGATAAACATATGGGGGCATGTTAGGTACACTCCGATGTTGGCATCCTTGTTTACAAATTGTCTCCGTGTTTTGCGCATAAATTAGCTCCGGATCCGAATTTTGCAACTTTGAGAAACGGATTTCAAAGTTTTTGAAACAAGGAATTGAATGCGCCAAGGTACGTTAAGATTGGTTGAACTAAAAAACTTGGCACTAATTTTACTGAAAGCGATTCCCTCGGAGCTTTCTTAGCTAATCAATCACGAAAAATAGAAAAATCACTTAAATTCTCTGGAGAACGCAAAGATGATTCGGAGACTATCCAAACCATTTATTTTCTCACATTATAACATAACAAACGTAAAAAGAACAAGCGGGGAGGTCAACGAGTGCCCATTTCTGAGATCGGCATATGGGGGCAAGTTGGGTACGGAGGCAAGTTGGGTACTCTTACCTCATATCATGCGACTCTTCCTCGGTTTCAATAGCTTAAAATATACGGGTACATTGAAGTTACACAAAACTTGAAAGATTCGCGGAAACCCTCATATACTTCGTCACAAGACAATAAATAAATGCAATACCACAAACTGTATGGTCACAATGAAATTTATCTTCCATGCTTCATTAGAAAAAGCAAAATCGGCCTAAACCTCGTCTAAATCCAATCTAACTGAATCATTCCATAGATTTTCCAACTATTCTCACATTCTCAAGGTCTAATGTCTCTTAGGAAAAAAAACCAGTAATTCGAGATGATTGCACAGTAGATTGACCTCAAAACCATTAAAGAGGTCTTTTTTAAATTTAACTCGAAATTCAATGAGAAAATAATCATTTGGAACGCGGTAAGAACTCATGGAAGAAGCCCTGTTCAGTCGCCCAGCTTCTGACCTCGGGACCAATTCTGCACCAAAAATTACCGAAAGCTCAGCAAATCGGAGTTACTCTGGATTCTTCATATTCTAGCTGCAGGTAAAGACTGTGAAAAAAGTTTGGCGTCATTTGGTGACCCGGGCCCTCTGGACTACCCTTTCAAAAAGTGGTACTTAGCTGATAACTTGTGCTCAGGAGAGCATAGTATATTTGATATACAATGATTTTTCATATATTTATAGCACATAAACATCTATTACATATAGTGATCGTGGCTTGATTTGGATGAAAGATGTTAATTGGATTATTTAATAATATAATCCGTAAGACGATTTGTCATGGAGGCTTTGCCTGCGTGGTTAAAATTTCTGGATGGACGGGGGTAGATTCTTCCACCCCTAAAGAGATCCCAAACAAATGAATTTCGCTGCCCGTTTAGTGCAACAGCTTATTTTGCTAAAGGTTCCGTTTTTGGCTCTAATGTCCAATAGCAGAATAAATTTCTGTTTGAATCTAATGCTATCTATGGACTATCTATTTCTCTGGTTTACATTCAGAAACGACCGGTTTCGGACATCTAAATATGTCCTTCTTCAGGTTAATTATTGTCTAATCTCAACTTGGGAAATTACTCTAAGCTTAAAGACTAGGACTTATCACTGCAGCTGCGGTGTCTTGTGATCCCCTCTTAGATGGAATCTAGTGCAGATCTCGACGATCATTGGTCCACAGGGATTTCCTCGAAAATCAGCCGTGTGACCAACTGGTTGATTGGTTACCGAATGCACTGATCCACACACAAGGTTTCGATCACTTTACACCAAACCGCACCGAATTACAGTTTACGTCGCTATCGCACTGATTTCGGTTAAGTGTAACGTGAAATTCTGTGCTCGGTAGCTGTATACAGTGAGAGAAAAAATATTTCGTTAGATTTTGGCGTAAGAAAGATTCGTTCCCTTCAAGAGACGGGTTCGAACTGATCGGCTTTTGAGCTGTTGCCGGGCGTGAATGAGATCTTTTTGAGTGTGCGTGTGTGTGTGAACGTGTTGAGTGTGAATATTTAAAAAAAAAAAAGCTTTACTTTGCCGGGTGACTATTTCAGACAAATTCTGTACTGTTACATGAAATATATATATATGCTGCTTATGTGTTCGATTTGACGGAGGAGGGTACGTCTTGCTGGCGCCGCGTACCGATCGTAAAAATTTAAAGAGTCAGTGGCTCCCGTGTTACTCGATGCGATAGCGACGTAAACTGTAATTCGGTGCGGTTTGGTGTAAAGTGATCGAAACCTTGTGTGTGGATCAGTGCATTCGGTAACCAATCAACCAGTTGGTCACACGGCTGATTTTCGAGGAAATCCCTGTGGACCAATGATCGTCGAGATCTGCACTAGATTCCATCTAAGAGGGGATCACAAGACACCGCAGCTGCAGTGATAAGTCCTAGTCTTTAAGCTTAGAGTAATTTCCCAAGTTGAGATTAGACAATAATTAACCTGAAGAAGGACATATTTAGATGTCCGAAACCGGTCGTTTCTGAATGTAAACCAGAGAAATAGATAGTCCATAGATAGCATTAGATTCAAACAGAAATTTATTTTGCTAAATATCAGCCCTTTCGAAGCGCTCTGACATTGTGGAGATTCTGAATTTTGACTGCTTGAGGGCTCTATTCCAGTTCCATTATGGAGTGAATTCCAGTGACCATGAACTAAATCGTAAACATTTACTACTGTGCGTTAAAGTTCCTGGTTAACCTGATGCATTTCTGGAATGCTACGGTTATTGAAATTGGATAATTATATAATTTCAGCAGTGCTCATAAGTAATTTTCCAAAATTGTTTGAAGCTCGAGCTGGCGAGAGTAAGGAGGGTAAAATATGATGCTACCTACTAAATCTCGTAAATAAGCCATAATTGTTAGATGTATAAGTTTTCTTATTTCCATTCAGCGAATTTTGGTTAGGTATAAAATATTCGTCGATCCATAATATCCTCATTTTCCAATGCTCGAAGACGAACTTCACAAAACTTAGTTCAAAATTGTGGAAGAACTGTGAAGTTCATGACCTCATATACGTTAAAATTGTACTCCGTATCTGTAAGTATTTGTTCTTCCGTTGCATGCATAATACGGGCAGAGTCTCGCTACAGGCCCTCAAAACAATGGTTCTCCATCCAATTTTTCCATAGTATCGCGGCAATACACGATTTCAAACAAAAGAGGGTATAAAATTTCCTCTTCGATCTAGACCTGATGATGGTCTTGCGGTCACAAAGAAATAAGCTTTTTCCCTTCCATAAGCTACAACTGCAAAGAGAAGGGCACACTGTGTCGTAAATACCCAAGAGACTTTTATTGCTTGGCCTGCGCCCTTCAGCTTGATTCATACCAGCTGCCATAGAGCTTTCTAGATGCTTATGGGGCCCATGTAAGGACTGATAAAAGAATATATTGGATTTTGTCTGACAAAGCAGATACTCTCCACGGTCCACGGAATTTTTTTGTGTCGAGTATTTTTTCAGCATTAGTCTGTGGATTGTAAGCATCTTTTTGTAGTACTTGAAATTCTTCCGTAAACATAAGACTTTCTCTATTGGCTTGAACGGAGAAAACACCATTTTTGGAGGAAAAGGGATTTTCTCCGCTTCCAGCAATAATATACGATATGTATCCGATAGCGGAAATGCATATTTTTCGTTTGTAAAAATTGCGTTCTTCCGCGATTCGGTACATGAGAATACCATATTTACCATGCTCATCGACCCATTTTGGAGAACGGGGAATGTTGATTTCCGATCGGGTTTCCGTGCACTGAAACTCACCTATAAAACAAACGGACCTTGCCGCACCGGTGCAAAATGCACCAAGTATTGCCTATGAGCTTTATGAGTTGCACGTAAAAAGTTTCTGAGCTCAATGGTATGAGTCTGTGATTGAGGAGTATTTTTTCATCTTATTCCAAACCTTGAATTAGTTATCATGCTATTAAAGGCAACGAATCTACGGTAAATGTTAGCAAACTGTTATACTAATCACAGCAAAGTCACATCTATTACGCAATGCGACCTGGATGAAAAACATCCTCGGAAATATCAGATCTGGCTCGTCCTCGGGCTCGTCTGGTTGCATTTTGTAGTCCATCCTGAAACTCATTCAAAAACCAAAAATTTGATTTTGATTCTTCGTCACGACTAATTGAAGTCTCTCAAAGTATTAGAAAGATTATCATCACTCGAAGCTCGAATCACTAACCGAATCGAGCCAGTTGACTCGCTTTCGAATGAAAATTGAGAAAAATGACTCCCCGTTCGAGTGATTTTTGCTCACTCGATCGATCGAGTCATTGAAATAACTCGATGATCGAATGAAACTAGCCGACATAACCTAAATCAACGTCATTGCTTGACACTTTTACTAATACGCTCTTTGATCAAATTTAGTAGGGCGATTCGATGCAAACAGGACTTGCGCTTCAATTTTCTGGTGCGTTTCATTCAATATTCAATCAGTGAATAGCAGTTATTCCTGGCGAATTCATTCATTGTAATGGCGAGATTTGGATTTTCATATGAGATTTCATCGCCATATCGCACGAACAATCAATTACTCAAGCTATATTACGTGGGAGCAGTGAAAAATAGTCTTAGTCAGACTTACACTAAACCTTCTTCTCGATTCTGTCTCGATTCCCACTCACGAATAAATGCAGATTATTAGACACATATACAAGCATTGCACTGATTATGCGATCGCGTCGCACGCCGATATTTACTGCACTGATCATCCTCAAAACTACCCGGGACTTCCTGTACATATATTTGATACTTACGACGAGTTAGCGCACGCGCATGCACGCTAAAAACCGTGAGGAGGAAAAATTCCGACTTGATATGGGGATGTAGGGGCAAAAAAATTGCTCGGTGAAGTGGAATGAGAGCGCATAAGAAATAAGTTTTTTTCAAGATCCGTTCAAGTTTCGTGACCTGAACAGTTGAACGTTGCTGTTCTTAGATTTGAGGTATAGCCTTCGAGATAATAAGGAATGACTCTTGTAATATATTAGACAATACTATAGTATTGTCCTATAGTATTGTCTAATACAAGAAGGACTTACATCTGCTAAGATTTATACTTTTTTTTGGATAGAACTCGAGTAAAGATCAAAACGTTATCAGACGAAATCTTTGCATCGAACGCGCGAGCAACCGATGTAGTGTTGGTTAATACGGGTATGCTATATGCAATGGAACATTCATACAATTCATAGTGCTCTATAATTACACAATATTTGTATGTTGAATTGTACAAAAGGAGGAAAATAACAGATTAGTACAACTTTTCAGCATTATTCGTCGAAATTTTAATGTCGCAGGCGGGCGCATCTTCGGTTTTAAGATCAAATTTTCTGACAGCTGTCATAACAGGAAATTTCTCAAGCTCTTTGAGGTACTTTCAAAAACGCAATAGTAGATTATGTACCCGAGTGCCGCAAAGCCCGAGTCATGGAAAGCCGCGATTGCGGCACGAGGTACATACGATTTTACACGCGAGTAGCGTAGAAACACGTGTTTCCAGGCGTCCTCGCTTGGCGAGAAAGCCTGGAAACAAATGTTTCTACGCTACTAGCATGTAAAACACATTACGTATCTCGTGCGGAAAACTTTTTACTTCGTGAAAACCATACTGGACGTCGGCTTCGCCGACGTCTAGCATGATTTCCACGAAGAAAAAAGTTTTCCAGCCCTCGATACGTAATATACTATTTTATAGTCGCCCTAAAGCCGCGTAGACGTCCGCAATGTGCTAGATTGTAGCTGGGCGATTATAAAACATGGTTGGAAGTGTTGCGGTTGAAATACATTACCGTGTAATATCTACAGACTTGGGTGAGAAATCGGCACCGTGCAAGACTTTGAGGGCCAGCTCAAAATCTCGTTGCATGGGATAATATCCGGGTCAAGGAGATTCCGACTTACTATACAACGGTTTGCTTACGGTCTTGCTCTTCTAATCAGCATCTTCATCATATTTTAGATACAGCTAACCGTCTTGGAGTAAGAAAATTTCATCACACCCAAAACGCGTGGCACCTATCACTCTTTGAGTTTCCCAGACACCATGTTAAAATCCTTATCATCAGTTTATTTTGGATATGAGTTTGGTGATGGATAACTCTGCGGTGATTAATCTCGATTGACAACCAAATATTTTCATATCGGAGTTCAGGACAGAAATAACAACATACGTGACACTTCTATCTTCATAAAAGCTTATTTTAGCGTATTGATTAAATAACATTTTTATCGCCAAGATGATAACGCATGGCAGAAAATTTACTCCAAACAACATTTCGTGGTCCAATTAACATGATAGTGAATCCATTGATTTGTAAGACGCCGTTATCCAGGAAACGGAAGACGAAGTCTAACGATTGATAGTATACTCTGTTTTTACGATCAATCGGTGAAATTCCATCGTACTAGAGGTGAAAGGTTTCGGTGAATAGAGATTTGCCGAATTCTTGGAATAAATTAACGATCGATTAGAATAGGCGAAATCACCGCCGCCATCGCTGGGAAAATTATTCTAGTGGAATTTTTTGCGGTATCTACTCCGCAAGAGCCTTCTGAATCCAAAAATCCATGTTCCCAAACGAAATTCCAATGCGAAATTGTTTTAAAAAATTGTCGAAAGTGATTTTTTCGGTCCGAAAGCAATTCTTAAAGGAAATTTGACTGATTCCGAACAGAAAATGACTCTGGTCATTTGTGTCTTAAGTCATCGTTTTCGAGCTGTAAGCGTTTCAAAGTTGAAAAAACGCGAAAATCGCGATTTCCAGCGACCGATCACAGAATGAAAAATGTGAAAACCTCGCGTTACCAAAGTGGAAAATTGTTGATTGGGATCGCCTCAACATTATCCAATAGCAAAAGTTCATGTTCCCGAGCGATAACCCACTGTTTTTATTATTAAACGCTTTTATTGCACTTCACCGTGGCCACAGTTCTTACATTCTAGTAACATCTAGTGGACACATTTTTGCATCCTGTCTACCGATAAAGTAGGCATGCGCTGCATATTGGCTCTTTATAGTCGCCCAGCTACAATCTAGCACATTACGGCCGTCTACGCGGCCTTGACGGCCGCGTAAACGGCTCGCAACGTGCTAGATTGTAGCTGGACGACTATAAAAAAATGTATGTACCTCGTGCCGCAATCGCGGCTTTCCATGACTCGGGCTGCAAACAAGTTTGCAGCCCTCGTCATGGAAATTCCGCGATTGCGGCACTCGGGTACATAATATACTATTATTGTACTGCGTGACCGGAAGTGTCGTCGCTCATCGAGCTCGCTCGGATTTATGAAACTTTTGCAGGCTGCGACATGTTTTTTTGATCTGCCCGCACCTCAGCCCGGGTCACCGAAATTTCTATTATCGTCTGCTATCGTCTATGGACCGGACCATCAGTCTTCTGTTGCCGCTGCCACTTAGCTCATTTAGTATTTGCATTTTCCGATTCTTTGTGGTCGCGTGTTTCTCGTGCAGTTGAGTAAATGCCAAATTCTTTCACTGGAAATCGTTATTCATCAGTGCCAATTAATAAGTTCAAGTACCATGAGGTGACTATGTGCTGGATCTTTAGTGTTTGGAAGAGCGCGTGCTCAGGTTATGAGTATTCACTTGCATGCGTGTATGATGAAGGATGAACCAATATCAGCGATCGAAAGACAATGTTTGTCATTGTCTACACTGTCTGCTGCATCCGAAGATGAGTGACTCGCGGCATAATAGTGGTGACATATTCTAATGCGAGAAACCCAATTATTACTTATTAGCTGCAATATATTCGCAGCCAGCACACGTGTTTTCCCCATAATTCCTCATATACGTCGCACAATTTCTCCCACGTGATTTACATCGGTCTACCGAATTCTATCTACACTACACCGGACAGAATCCTATCGCAAATTACAAGACTTTGGAAAGTGAATAAAAGCGTTTTTTAAAAATTCATTTTAACTCTTACTTATTGACATTTTAACAATGGACAGTTGCACGCGCTATAGCCAGAGATGCACAACGCCGCCACCTTCGCGCGTGCTACAGCCTGCGCAACTACCCATTGTCAACATTGGAAAAAAATGAGTTACTGCTCGGAAACATGATTTTTTGCTATTAGATATTGTTAAGGAGATCCCAATTGACAACTTTCCTCTTTGGTGACATGAGATTTTCAAGTTTTTCGTACTCTAATTGGTCTCTGGAAATCGCGATTTTCGCATTATTTCAAATTTGAAACGCTCACAGCTCGAAAACAATGACACATTAAGAAAAACATGACAAGAGAGATTTTCTGTTTGAAATCAATCAAACAACTTTGAGAAATTGCTTCCGGCGATCGTAAAAAATAACTCTGACAATTTGTTTAAACAATTTTGCATTGGAATTTCGTCTGGAAACATGAATTTTTGGATTCGGAAGGGTCTTTTACAAAAATTCTACTGAAATAACTTATCCAGCGATGGCGATGATTTCACCTAGTCTAGATGGTATTTCCACAAAACCATGGATGGAATACTCATTTTGTCCGCAAATCTACAAAAGAACTTGTAAAAGAGATCCACGGACTTGCAAAGTCGTGAGTTACTTACAAACCTGGACTTAGCTTCAAGCTAATCTATCACTTAGATTAAGGTAGTACTACTTTCTCCCGCCCGCGATATAGGTATAGTGAATGCACGCAGCAGACGACAATCTAACCCCGAAACGGCAGAGATGAGTGACACAAGTACTTAGATCTTCTTTTGTAGGCTCTGAATCGGTAATCTGTTGGTTTCTATGTAATTTTCGTGCACTTTTCCTCTTGTGTACCAGACTCTCGTGAAAATATGTACGGTAGACATTACTCTACTCGTCATTTCCCGTAAGCCGACGTGTTAAAATCTGCTTCCACGAAACTGCTCAGAACTTTTCTCTCAGACTCTAAAGGCTCTTGAAAATTTCAATTGAGCCAGTTTGAGATATCAATCTACCACTGTGCCGAATTTCGTAATTTTCTGTACGGTCATTCGAGGACCGCTAGTACTACTTTAAGGTAGCTAACACTTCCTATTTAGTCAAGGATTATACTGTTTTTCATCGTTACAATGACACAAAATATGGAGTTGTATCAACATCACGTTACAGGGTTCTTGGGTTACAGTAATATACGTATACACATTGATAAGCATAGAATCGAATTTGGTATCTTCTGATAAAAAAGTTTAGATTCATTTACATAAAAGTACGAAATGCGTATATAAAATAATATGTTACAAAAAGTCCACAATAAATTCAATTGAGTGAGCGTATAAATGATGTCACTTTTGGCAAGTAACGATAAATCAATATGATTCTCGTTCAAAACATACTTGTGTGTATCATAAAAATTGACTTGGTCCAACGGAAAATTGATTCAGATAGACTACAATAATACATGTTTTATATTTTCTGACGATATTTCATTGACAAATGTTGGCAAAAACAGGTTGCTATTTTAGAGGCTCGAATAGAATTTTTGTTGACAAAATTAAAAGTCTGAAGATAGAATTTATATTAATGCTGACTCTCACTAGACAACGAAGTCATAAGTAATTTAGATCTACACGCAAGGTAAATATTGCTTCAATTCGGAAACCAGTTGGGTTATGTATTGTGCGGACGGAATAGTCCGCATGGTTTTTAAAACCCAGGCTAATATATTTGGTTTAGGTAGAAACAACATTCTCACAGTCTAGCATCTAACAAAAGTAATACAACCGTTCACAAATAAAATCCACGATCGAGTATGAGCGTTCATCTCCAACTTCTCCAATGCACTGCTCATTACGTACAAAAATCACATAGTATTCAATGATAATGAGATGGTGGTTCATCATCATTGACATCATAGGAACTGCAAAAAATTATAGGAACTGCAAAATTCGTTTGTCGTGGAAACTTTTCTTTACAATTTTTACGAAAAGGACAGTGCTCGGTTGATGAACTTGTCCCTGATTATACTTGCGATTCACATTTCTCAACAGTTAGACTACGCTATCGGTCAAAAATTCGAGGTTACCCAACTTTTTTTTTCTCCTTCTGTAAATTGAACCACTAAACTCTACCTATCTGAGGAGAAGTTCATCAGGGCTCATTCTAAAGAACCTTAAAAAATTTTCAATACCGTCAACCGGGGTTACTTTGAACAGATGGGCTAACTTCAAACACTCGTTTGAATTCTTGAGATCAGCTAAATAGGGATGTGCAAGGATTCTAGTGTTACTTTTCTTGACAATTGCATGCGTGCAGAACATTTTGCACCGGTGTAGTAGTCCCGATCAGTTGTGTGTGACTGGAAAGCATGAATTTTGAACGAGAACAACCAGGCAGTCTTTTTTTTATCCAAAATCATTTTTTTGCAGACACACGCAGGTGATAGGGACCACGATACCGGTGCAAAATGTTGTCCAAGCATGCAATTATCAAAAAAATTAGCACTAGAATCTTTGCACATCCCTATTTAGCTGATTTCGAGAATTCAAACGAGTGTTCAAAGTTACCCCATCTGTTCAAAGTAATTCTGGTTGATGATGCGAAATTCTTCACTTTTATTGGCATGAACTTGGATCCGTCCAATCTTAGCTTGAGAAAATGTTAATTCCGATGATTGTTGAGAAAATCTCTTTGCTCCTCTGAGGGTCAGTGATATTTTGGTATGGAACTCATGAGAACTGAGAGTACAATGCAAGAGCTTTCAAATCCGTTTATGAATATCTCTCTACTCTTTACGCTACCCTCGCAGTCCGGGCTATGTCATGTTCTGCAAAGAGAGATTTCTCGTACTGAAGTCCCCTAAAGTAAGATGAACAGAAAAATGGGTTTTTGTGGAATATTAACTTCGTTTTTGGTACCTCTCATCCATATCTTGACTGAGAAAATGAATAACCCTTGAAATATGTCCCGAGTAGAGAATTTATTCGTTTTTCTTGAATTTGAGTGCTATTTTTGTGGGAAAAAATTTCCTTGTCGATAATATAGTTACTCGGACTAAGAAGGCCGTAGAAAAACATTCAAAAACGGATCTTGAAGCTCTGGACTTGTACGTGTAGACATCACAAGTTCAATACCAAAACATTCATATGCCCCACACTCACAGGAGACAGGAGACTCTCTGAAAAATCATTGGAATTGAACGTTGCTCAAGCTAAATTTGGGAGATAGAAATGTATCCAAAGAAGATTGCCGCCCCAAAGCCCGCGAAGGGAAACTTTCGAATAAGCCCTAATAATGTTTATTTAAATCAAGTGGAGCCTAGTTGTTCGGATCATTCAATTCAAGAACAATTTTGAGTGCCTTTGAACTTTTCACCAGCGGTGTAGTTGGAATGGAGAATGTTTCATCGGGCGTCAACGAACGAGATGAAGAATTACTCATCTTCTCCGAGGAGTACGATATTTATACTCTCAGATCATAATTGATTATCACATTATAAAGTCAGGCTTTTGATTGTATAGTCTATATCAGAATTGCGTATTGAATAACTACTTATCAAATTTTGATAGATCCTTCGGGATGAAAGATTTGAAAATTTGAAAACATGATTGTGGATTTTCGGATCGTCCGAAACTTTTCACCTATTTTATATCCCGCAAGAAGAGGCATCTGATTCAAGAGACTTTTAAATGAGCTGAATACTATCATTGGCTCGCTTAGAAATCAGTGGCCATCTTCGTCCACTAGATCGACAATAGCTCCAGCCTCCACTAAGGCTTTGGCACACTCAGAATGGTTTCTAAGGGTTGCATAATGCAACGCGGTCCTATTATTATGATCGACGGCGTTCAAGATTGAATCGCTTTGTTTAATCAAATATCTTACAAAACTCGAGACAAAACTGGAACTATCGTTGAGCTGCGCAGTCCAATGAAGAGCCGTCATTCCATAAGAATCTCGAGCATTGATGATGCAACGATTTTCCTCAACCAACTCTATTACTTTTTTCATGCTTTTTTCGTCGTTGAGCTTCACAAGTTGGAAAAGCTCGTCGATGGATTCCAGGAGTATCGTCGATAATGAAAATTGACACAACTCTTTTGCTATCATCAGCGGAGTTTTCTGGGAGTAATCTCTTATTTCGTAGTTGGCACCACCAGATATCAATAGCTCAACGATAAAATCATGATCTTTGGAAACGGCCAAATGTATCGGCGCATTTCCATCAAAATCACGCACATCGCAGCTCATAGGCACAGAACTTTGTTTACTATTAGGGCTGGCAATATCAATCATTTTTTTCATAGCGGGGACGTTATTTGTGTCCGATGCAACATGTAGCAAAGTGCGGCCTCTTCCGTCACAACAAGACATCAAAGATTTCCACAAACTGCATATTGCACTTGGTTCACTGTCATCATTCGAAATGTTCACGAGCAACTGCAAGGGTGTGGTTCCACTATTGTCCGGTTCATCAAAAATAGCACCATGTTTGAGCAAAAATTTGGCCAGCTCATCTCGCAACAATTCTACAGCTACGTGCAACGGAGTTTTCCCAGTGGAATCTTTCAATTTTACATCTGCGCCGTGCACGACTAGGAATTTACACCAGCTCCAGTCTTCAATTGTGTTCGACTTGATAACTGCGTGGAGTCGCGGGGTATAGTCATTTTGATAGTTCAGATCATACTTGGCAGGATTTTTGTAATACTCGTATTTACGGATTATATCGAGTCTTTTGCGATCGTAGTCGTAATCCAGATTCCTTGCAGGAGGCAAGATCAATTCTTGATTCGATTCTACCAAATAACTCATTAGATCATCTTGCTCGCGGGTGGAGTACTTGGACCCCTCGACCAATATGTAACACCAAGGACGTAAACCTTCTTCATCTTCGAAATTGACATTCGCCCCGACATTAATCAAGTATTTTACAACAGAAGTATGTGCTTTCGACTTTATGGCAACGCACAGTGGCGTTTCCCTCAAATTATTTGTCACATCGACGCTACTTTTGTTTATGATAAATTGAATCATTTTCAAATCAACATTAGATCTAACTGCCGTATGGAGAATCGAGTCCATAATACTGCAGGACCTCACTTTTTGGTCACAGTTAATCAAGAAGTTGACGACTCCGAAATCATCAGATTTCAAGGATGACTCGAGGAACCCCGTGTAACCGCCAGGGTATTGTCCAACAAAGTATTTGAAAGTTTTGAGGTGATTGACTTTGATGGCAGAATGAAGAACTGATTGCACAAAACACTTGTCCCTGTTTTTCATCTCTATACCTATTTCTCCAAAAAGATATTTCAGAATATTGCGCCTCTGCAGGTCATCGGTCAACGTTTTGCTGTCATTCACGTAATCTAGAAGACTTTTACCTTGTATTTTCTCCTGCAGAAGTTTATTCTTCTCTTTGCGGTCGTTAATGGTATTCATTAGGCTCTGCACCACCTCTACCCTACCGTTTGCAAAGAAATAAGGCAGGAGCTTTTGATAGAGCGCAATTCGGTCGGCTTCGTGGGGGACAATTTCAGGTGCCAGCAAGAAGAGTTTCTCTGCGACGATACGAAGTTTGTGCTCTTCGAGCAACTCTAGACCACACAGTTCACGAGCGACGTGACACGAGATCCGGCGTACGCATTCGGCGTCAAGCCGAGACAAGTCACCGCCCGTTAAGGTCAATTTGCACACCACATCTACATATGCTGCATCAACGGTAAGTTGACAGATGTTCCGATCTTTCGTGAGTTCTGATCCAAGGGCTTTTGATTCTTTGAAATCGAGACATTCGGACTTCGTGGGCCTAAGTAGTTTCCGATGGTCGGGATCTTGCGAATCTCGCAAAATCTCCACTGATTCCGTGTGGTCAGATTCACCTGCGTGGTCGGAAGTAGTATCGGCTTCGGAAAGTGCAGACATAATATGGTGACTCTCAGACCTTATCATTGCTTCCAGGTAACGCGCTCGATCTTCCGCCGTTGGGAGATCAACGAACGAGCGGACGCAGTTGTGGTCTTCGAGGCTGAAAATGTTTCTCAGACTGTTCAGAAATACAGGCGAGGTTGAATCCAGAATGCTGTGAATACACTGAAGGATCTTGACACGACTTTGGTTCAGAAGTGAAGCCTGAGTCTTGAGCCAGTCAGCAACTGCGAATTCTGCAAACGTAATGTGGCACAACTCATCCGGCAGCTCAGAGTTTGGAATCTCCATGTCATCTTCGTCGATTCCTAGACTCTCGAGCACAGACACTGGAACCAACCTTTGTAATGACTTCTTGTACACTATTTCTCCGTAAAAAATTCGAGGATACGTACGCTCAATGTAAGTCTTGTACAGGTGATAAATATTATCAAGTGTATCTGGATAGTTGACGTCTTCTGTCATACAATCTTTGTGTACTTCTGCGAGCATCTTGAGGTACAGCGGATAATAGGCAAGGTTTCCGACTGTTCCAAAATTCTCACATTCGAATGAATATTTGAAAATGCTCAGAAATTCTTTCGCGAAATCTTCTAGAACGGATTGTTCAATCTGAAGTTCTACGTTTTTGTTCCACGAACTGATTAGAATATGGCACTCTTCATCTGTGCTAAGTGGATCAAGATTGTGTGAAAAGATGCAGAGTCTTGATTCTAGATGTTGTTTGTTAATACCTGGTCTAACAGTTACATAAATATTTTCGACAAAACTATCTTGCAACTGAAGTATCATCTGACTTGCCAATTCGAAAAGCCCAGGTGGAAGCTCATCGAATCCATCAAAGAACAGAGTGATCCTGAGGTTCGACTTTTCAATTAAGCAATTTGAAAAAAATTCTCGCAGGAATGTAGAGCAATCGAGATATTTCTTAACATGTGCGACAGCCGATCCCACATCATCAAAACAAGTTTCATCGCAGTTCTTGAAGTATGCGGGAGTGAGGTTGACCTTCAAATGCCAGACATGATGGGTTGTCTCTGGGACTGATAAGGCCCGATCATGAAGGTAAGTGCTTTTGCCCATTCCAGATTCTCCACAAACTATGATGACCTTCGGTTGCGACTGTTTAGAAGAAAATTCGCTCAAAAAAATTGACTGACCTACTGATTCTGGAATTTCTTCGAGCCTGTGAGGAACCAGACTGGATATTGAACCAGAAGAATACAACCAAACAAGACAACCATCCTTGTACTCCATTAAGTGGATGTTCCTGGAATCATGTGCGAAAAGTTCATCCAAACCTGGGAGGTGATCACCCTCATATGAAATCAATCGTGTATACTGTTCGCCCTTCGGAACTTCGTCGATTGCAAGCACGATCTCGTTTTTACTGGAATAGTTCTGAAGTTCATTCTTACTGATGTTTTTAACAATGAAAACATCATTGTTAGGCTCTTTCAAGACCTTTGTATCTATCACTACATGCAAACTAATGCTGCGTGATACATAATGGTCTTGGTCGTACAAAGGGAGAGCAGGCACGACATCATCGATTGATAGTTTGCTTGTCAAGAACTGCGTGAAAATGTAGGGATCGTGCAGTAAATTGACGATGTTTTCTCGATCCATCAACTCTCGAAGTCTCACTTTATTATTACGTAGTTGAATTTCATCTTGTTGTAAGACTTCACTCTGCGACTTTTCACTCAACATCTCAATGCCTCCAGGTAAGCAAAGAAGGAAGTCAGTCACGTCACTTTTCAATATTCTCGGCAACGTTTTTTCAGTCCCGATGATAACAATCTTCTTTGGTATGTTTAGGGGTAAAGAGTTGAGTTCTCCTGTCAAATTACTGAAAATGTTCCGCATATTTTCCACATTTAAAGAATCATGACTGCAGTCAACCACCAAGACATTTACTGATGAAAACTTGATCAAATTATGGACGTGCAAAATTATATCCGCAGAAAACTCTAATTTGATTCTCATGCAGCAGTGGCTTTCTTTAGACACTTTGAGATGTTGGTTTGCTATCTGTTGAACCATTGATGAGACTAAGAACGCGTGATCTGTCTGGATGATCAATTTTCTACAACTAGAAACTCCAAATAAGCGATGTAGAAGCTTAGAAAATAGTTCATGTTTCTGAAATTCGAGGTCGATTTGCAGACTGGAAAGTTGGTCATCTATCATCAGTTTCTGAGAAATAGCGCCTCTAATATCGTCGAGCCAGGTATTTACTATATCATCTTTTGAATTCATCAACTTGAGAAGGCAATCTTCTATTGTTTTCAACACCGACTGAGTTTCGAGAAACTCGAGGTATACACCGGTTTCTCTGAATAAAAGCTCATCAACGTTTTTGGGAAGTTTTTCAAACTCGATCTTGCCAAAAAAATCTGCGAATGGATTCTCGAGCCCATCTAGATTTTCCCTAACATTAATTGAATCGTTTTCATTTGTGCACTCTTTTCCAAATGATTGAGGCAAATTTATTTTCAAGTCTTTGAGAGAAGAATCTTTGTGTAAACATTTAAGGATATAATAACGCAATTCTTTTGCGGATTGTGACAGATTTTTACCGTGAATAAAGTCTTGGTGGAATATTCCAGTCAGATCGTTCGGAGTCTCCGTAGCGTTTTGTACTTTCAAGACTCTGTCACGAAGAAGAGCTAGATGAAATTCCTCCAAAAAAAGTGTGAGATCCGCCGATCTTGATCCATTAATGAAGTCAACTAACACACCAGCTAGCTTGGATAAAATTTGATTGGGACATTTTTGAAAGATCTCGCAATCCTCGCTAAAATGTAATTTCTTGCAGTTTTGGGTTGTGCCCTCGATCAATTTCAAGCCTCTCTTCTCTAGAAGATTATTATTCAATTCCAAGTTAGTGCAAACCGTAAATTTTCTGATTGTAGCTTCTTTTGGTGCAAGATTATCTTTTTGCTCATTGTATAGATTGTAAAACGTTCCAATATTTAAATACTTGGTGAATAAAGATTTATAGTTCATGTCGAAGTTGACACCGTCCTCATCACTGCGTAAATACCTGACAACGAAAACATCGACCTCCAGTTTTCCCGTTTCTGGATTTTTTCTCTCGAAACCAAACGAGGACTCAAATAATTCATTTGACGGTGTAGTCTGGGGCACTATACTCAATCGGGTTCCGTCTCTGAGTTCTCTATTTAAAAGGATTAAGAGTGATGCAAGCTGTCGCACCCGATCAATATGAATTGAAACTTCACTCTCACTGTTATGCTCCTCCACGCAACGTAGATTTTCTTGCTCAGACGGAAATTCGTCACACGAAAAGATTTTTTGAGATTTCTCGTCGAAAAAAGAATCATCTTTGTTACAATGTGAGCGAGTTTCATCAATGATCGCATCTATGTCGGATTGAGAAATGATGGGATCAAGCATACGTTCATCGTGTGGTGATTCATGATCTAGGTGTAGGATGACATTCTCTCCATCGGGAGTCGTCTGAGATGCCTTCCCATTGCCAACTCCGATAGAATCGTCAAGAAGACAATGAACAGCAACAGGAACTTCAACACCATCTGACATCTCCATCAAGCTGTGCAGTTGTTCTGTAGCTACAAGAGAGTAACAGAAAAAGTATACTGTTACATACAGTAAACTCACACTTTTAAACAATTAGTAATGGGATGGGATGCCCACAAATATAAAGGACTTGCATTTTTATGAGATAACAATTCACTTTGACGATCTTTCAAGTCTTTTGAAAGGGAAACTTTCCCTTTCCGAAAGCAGCAAACCTGCTCATGCGACACTTTTCTCGAGAAAGAATCTCAAGCATTTTTACTGAGTCAAACAAGGGTTGGATCCGAGATCGAAATCTCAGAATTAGAAAGAATCCATTTTTCTGGGCTTATCGTTATCAAATGAGCACGGATTTCCAACACAAGAATGAACGGCTCGAGATCGTTCCATTTCTCAAACTTGACGCAAAATACAAGTGCCGAAATGAACTGGGTCTCGAGTTTCCCTCGAGTCGAACAAGGCTTCGTATAATAAAGCATAATTTTTTGTGGTATAGGTATGTTGGTAAAGGATGAGGAATCATCAACTTGCAACAGTTCGTTACAATATTCCCCTGGTCTCTAGAATCGCGTGAAAAACTGCCGGAGCACCAAGTAGGGAAACTATTCATTACATACATGGCACGTATGAATATTCAAAATGAACAACTTTCAAAAACTTGAGTTCTCTATGGTACTGTTATCATCAGTTTTATCGAGTCCCATGACTTTTCAATCCTTTCCCGAAAACAAACATGTTCAAGTGAATTTCAGGCCACGTATAACTCAAAATATCGAAAACAAAATCGCTGAAATTTGCTCTCTAGTAAATAGCTTCAAGAAGTTACTAGAGCCAATGATCGGTTCCGTGCAATTTATTTTCAAAAAGTATTCATATTTACGAAATAAATGCGCCTAAATACGTCGAAAAAGATTTAATTCCGTCGAAAAACCATGATTTTTTGGTGGAAAAAAGGTTTAAAGTGGGCTTTTTTAAGGGCCGTAGGGCCCACGGGGGGGGGGGGGGTCGAAAAAATCTGGAAAAAATGTTTGGACTACAGGGATCCTTTGTTATCCACGGACTTATTATCTACGGATTCTAGTATCTGCGGATCGTTGCTTTGCACTGGTAGCTTGTTATACGCTGGCCGAGTTTTGTTATCCACGAGTCGATGGTCATTGCTGCTTGGAAATCATCTCATCTATATGCAACTCGAACCCGTAATCACACCGATCTACGATAAGTATTCGAACTATGAGGCTAGAATGAACTTGTATCCAATCGATATCAAGTATTCTCTTGCCCAGGCAAACTTTCATCCCCGAAGTGATCGAAGAACTTGCATTTGAGCTACCGACAGAAAATCTCTCCCACGATGCACGTGAGCAGACATCTTGCTCAAAAATGATTGTGCATATGATCAATCTTGAATTGCGTTTTAGAGATTTGTCGATGACTCGTCGAATCATAATGACTCTGAATCTCAGTTTCATAGGTCAGGGCAATAATTCGAGGAGATCCGCAGATACTACCCATGACCAGCAAAATAGTCGCAGCAAATGACTGATTCATCCGAGAGTTAGATAATCTTTCGATAGATTCCTTGGAGGTTTCAATACCCAGTCTTCGTTCGACCTTATGACTCGATGTTTATGTATGGGACCAAACCCCCGCAGATGACGAGGGATCCCTGTACTAACCTGTACACATGGTACTAGCTGGCAAATTTTTTTCGATTCTTTTCCTAACCCTTTGGTGACAGTTTTGTCCAGCTTCCTCCAGAATCACTCATAATATACAAATGTACAGAAATTGGTATCCAGATTCTGAAGGTTACTACAGAGTTGAGAATTTCAAACTACTTAAGAATAGCGGAAAAGTAAGTGGCGCGTAAATTGCCACTCGAGATAAAAGTGGGGAGCACAGGGTTACGATGCATTGTACCAAAAAAAAATGTCTCCGATTGCATGAAAAGGGTAGTGACATCACATGTCATTATACACGCAGATGATCCAATTGAATTCATTTCGACGTGACACATACCTGTCTGTGCAGTCCAGAAATCATCAGCTTCGTATGGTTTGATGTCCTCATCAGGATATTCAATAGTGCCCAGTAGAGGAGGATCTATGCTTTGCTCTTTTGCACATTCCTCATCTAAAGGATGGTCTTTTTCTGCACACTTGGGGCTATCCAGAAACTCGAACCGAGCCGTTTCAAAATCTATGCTACCTAAAATGGTCAAGATTTACATTACACAAGCATATTATTTTGTTAAGGGAAGGCCACAGTCAGACGCCATATTGAATGTAGACCTGAATCTGTTGGGAGGATACGTCGACTTTTACCAGACCAAATGACTCGAAATTTCACATGTGCCTATAGAATGCATGTCTAGAGGGTGCTGCAAAGCCCGATATGTCAATTTCCCATAAGAAAGTAAAAGAGGTGAACCGAAGGTCGTCTGGTCATGAGCGGCAACATAGGACGTCTCGAGTAAACCTTATCTGGATACATTTTCCTAGAAAGTTGGCCCACTTGTCTCCGTAGCGCCCTTTAGACATGCATTCTATATATGGATGTAAAGTTTCAAGTCATTTGGTTGGGTCAAAATCGACACATCCTCCGAACGGATTCAGGGCTATTGGCGGACTACGGCCTCACCTTTACGTGATGGAACTTCAGATCTTCAAAAAGTAAACGGTATCAAGCAATTTACGAAGGTGGGAAAGCAATTAATTGAAGGTACAGGAGGTCGAGGACCTCTTTGTTAAACACGGCACTGAAACGATCAACACTACAAATTCTGAACCATGGGGATGGGACATGAGTTTCAAAGTATTATTACCTGCATGGCTTGGAGAATAATCTTCGATTGATTCGCAATACTGATCTGTGATTCTGTTGCAGCCTTTCTCTGCTACTTTTGCTGGAAGGAAAGTTGGGAGTTAATGACATTGTGGAATCCAAAAAATAACCCATGTTCGCAAAATTGACACAAGACAAAACGAAAAGGAACCATCTACATTTTTCAAACAGTTGGAACAGAAATAATTTTCAACAGAAATACTTGAACTTGAAATAGAGCTAGCCATCGCGGTATCCCGCAATTATACCAGAATCAAGACCACAGATCAGAAAACCACACTAAAAAGATCAGCACCTCGGACAGAGCTTGGCATAATCTCGGACTGGGCACTCAGTGTGCCCAGTTGAGCAGTATCCGTGATCGGGCCGAGGTGCTGATTTATCCAGTTTCCAGGATAAATTTGTGCCCGATTTTACAAAGCAGCCAACTATCCCAAAAACTTTTCAGTAGCATGTGCGTATATCATCAGAATATTGAGTGCGGCACATCCCCGTACACACGACACAATACAGAGTACAGTCTCTTTTGGTTATAAGGGGTTTCAAGGTACCGTAAAACCGGGTAATTCGGACCGAGTGGGTAATTCGGCCCACTTTTTGTCTTTGCGATAACTTTGGACTCAGGGATCACACAGTATGCTGCGAAAGCTCATTTTGAAGTTCTGCGCCTCATCTTCAAAATGAGCTCTTGCAGCATACTGTGATGTAATTCCTGAATCCAAAGTTATCGCAAAGACAAAAAGTTGGCTGAATCACCCATCCGGTTTTACGGTACCGGAGAAAAATGCTCGTTGTGAATGGCACTGGCCCCATCGATTTGATACGAAGGCCAATCAAATCAGAGAAAGAGATTTCTTCATTATGACCCAAATCTCATTATATAACCAACCTCGTTATAACTAGAGCTGCCACAAGACAAGACAAGACGATGATTGGCTGTTATCATTATTGTTGTAATCGACATTTGCCTTTATCGATATCGATCTCGTTGAATATCGCGGCGCGCTTCTCCTTATCGCGTTGGTCTTGCTCCATAATTATTGCGATATTATCACGATAACTGAAATAAATTAATCGTCTCTGATAGAACATATACTTTCGGCAGAGTTCTGATATCCCCATCTACCTGCTCGTTTACTCGTCAACGTTGATGAACGACAAATGAAATCTACCGGCTAGTCTCGCACGCGTATAGTTGTTTATTCACATTGTTTGAACCAAGCAAGTGTATCCCTTCTTAATCCGCAGGCTAATCGAGAAGTTGGCGTATCTCGAAAATTTCGATATTTTCTTTGTATATGAAAATGAGGATAAGTGTGTTTGTGTCGGGGGCTATGCAGCTTTGTTATGTTTCGATTTTAATGTTTTTGTTGTGATAAAAGGAGTTTGAGGTTTTTTCCTGCAGTTATCCAAATGTCAGATCCTCAGATCGTACCGATTTTGCAAAATTGCACAGATCGATTCATATGCGTTTGTGCCTCGAACTCGCGATAAATTGAATAAGAGTATGTGAGATAGGGTGATTTTAATATAAGTTAACCAAACTTGAAGCCGACAACGACAGCGAACGAGTTTTGGATTCTTATTCTCGATGATATTGCAATGGAGAAGTAAATAGTTGGCAATGTATCGGAAATATAAGTTTTCACTACACTCACTTGCATGAATGTGACGTTCAAGAAATCGTATTCAATCCACCAGTTGATTCGTGAATCTCAAACAAGGTGTCTCTTTTTATGAGCCGCAACGATATCGCAAACTCCATTAAATATATCTTGTCAAATGTTGACATATATCGTCTAATATTTCATAGATATTTCGCTTTTGTTAATACAATAGAGCAGGATAAGCGAGAGGAAATTGCATGGTTCCAAGGAGGGATGGAGGATCTCACGATTGAAGCTTTTACACCTCAGAGAGGCACACGTTCGCGTTACTCACGTTACCAATTCTACCACATTTCTCAAGTTTCTCTCAATAGTGGATCAATTATTTCCCTATCCCTTCATAATCGCAAACAACTATGTACACTCACTGGACAAAAAATTCTGCACAGATTCTGAAGAAGATGGTCATTTTTCAGTTACTCTTGAAAATTCTTGAATTAGATTTCGGTCTCAAAAAAGCTTGTGAAGATTCCAGATCACTTGGACACCCTTTTATGGTCTGAAATGATTTTAAAATGAAAAATGGCCAAAAACTTTTCAAAGTTTGTACAGAATTCATGTTGGACCGGTGTAAACATTACAGAGAACACCTGGTTTCCCATTTTTCTGCAACAACACCCACATAAATTACACCACAAAAAGTTCTGAATACTCAAAATTCTTCTGAGTGCTTAGAAATCCCGATAACTCGCGCATTGCGCAAAAAGCCCGTTGATGGCCGTAACAGAAAAGGGTCCCCAAGGCCCCCACCTGGGATGCCAATAATACACACACACACACACACACACACACACACACACACACACACACACATACACCATTTTTCTGCCACAGATTATTGAAGAAAGTTTTTTATGCACGTCGGATGTTCAGTGTTCTTCATGAAAAAATCTGTCGTTTTCTCACCCGTGAGGAAGATTTATACGATTCTCATTTTCACTTCTCAAATCATATTACCTTTGAGCCATCAGCGCGCTCGCGCGCGTGTCGAGTTCTAGTTCATCATAATGCAGTGGGTCATTAGCTTGGTATAATGGGCTGGTTTCAATAATACTAAATTAAGGGGAGACTATTGGAGGCTGGAGCTGTTCAGAAGTTTGGTGAAGTTTATGAGGGACAGTATTACAATGTCTATTCCAAAGGAGGCTCTGAAATAATCCAGTCGTGAATTAATTACCCCAACGACAAGGCTAGTGTTCTCAATTTGTCATAAATTCATGACGTTCCTGAAGTGAGTGGTCAATATATTTGGAAAAGAGGAATGGATACTAATTTGGAAATTCCTCGAGTGCCGATCGTCAAAAATATTCGAGTCATAGCGCTTCTCATCCAATTCTGTTTCGATATGGCTCGAAATATTTCAGCTATGATGACGAGCTCGAGCGGCACCGTTTGAGCACTTATTCTCAAGAGCTAGAGAGATCGACAGATCAAATAGGTGTTCTCTGGGATCTGCTTCATTTAGACAATATCATGTATTGATTCGTGGATGAACAATTCATTCAAAGAAAAGATTTGCGGATTGGACTCCCACAGTCTCAATGATGTCAAGATATTCTCAATTTTGTTGTCCAGGACTGTGTCCAATTTTCTATCCTGATAAATTTTTTGCCTCATCTCCGTAATATACATTTCCTCTAGATCTTGTTCTCGAGTCTAGCTTGTATTTTTTATTGATCGGGCGTTATGGTTATTGGCTCTTCCAAATAAAAACTAATATCGTTGTCGATAACGATGATGTGGAAAACATCGATATCGCGAGACCATATCGATAGTTTATCGATTATTGTGGCAGCTTTAGTTATAACTGGAAGGAACTGGTGTATATCTACATGTAATATGTACCGAGGTGCGAAAAAACGCATTTTCCAACGTAACGAATGCTGTACGTCAGCGCGAGCGCCTCCATCAGCTATTAATCCGTTTGGAAACATCAGCCTTATTCAAAAGTATGTTTTCAATGCAAAATATGCTGCTAAAAGTGATTAGCAGAATGCTTCCTCACAACGGTACATGATGGTAACCATAACGAATCCCACATCCATCAGCATTCTAATTGCGGATAATCTCCTCTGTTTTGCGAGAAGTTTCTCTGATTAGCATTCTAATCTCAAATAATTTCCTATACCTTGATCAATTCTTTCAAGAGAGCTGTTGCGAGGGATTTAGACTCGAATTCATAGTCGTTAGTCCAAGATCAGGATCGGCGGATTAGGAGCGCTGCGATCGTTGTGCCCAGATGCAAAACGCCTCACCATGGCGATCGCAGCGCCCTAAATCCGCCGACTCTAATCTCGGATTAACGACTATGAATTCCAGGCTGAGAATCTAAATCTAATCTAAATTAAGTTCTGTTAGCAATATCTATAGTTTGGTTGGGATGGAATTTGATGCAGTTAGTTTGAATATGATTAAAACATAGTTTTTGTAGAAATTTTCGATTATTTCGAAAGATAACTCCATTTGAATGATGTTTCACGGATTTCGAAAAATTTGGTATCAACCAATCGATTTATAGATCATTGGAAGTGAGATAAGTGCAGTGTAGAGAAAGATACGGGGAAAAATGAGTATCAATGAAAATGTTTTTGTAAATTTTGAGTTAATTATTCCTTTGAGGAAGAATCTTAGACAGATTTGAGGCATCTAAGGTAAGGTTTTTCCAACAGTGTCTATCGTTTGGTCGAGATGTAATTGTGATAAAATCGGTTTTTATATGATGAAATAGGAGTTTTTCATGATAATTTTGATTATTTCGAGAAAAACTCTATTTGAATGATATTTTACGAATTCCAAAAGAATTTGATATCAGTCAATTGATTCAGAATGCCGGATAAGTATGTCTTCTGATCATTGAAAGCGAGATAAATGAGTTGTAGAGGAAGATATGGGGAGAAAATGAATATTAATGAAAAAATTTCCATATATTTTGGATTATTCTTCCGAGAAATCATCTTGGAGAGATTCAGGGTATCTGAAGTGAGAATTTTCCAACGATCTCTATCATTTGGTTGAGACAAAATTTCGATAAAATCGGGTTAAATATGATTAATCTGAAGTTTTTGGTGAAAATTTGATTTTTTCTGAAATTTGAGGTTTATAGAGATCAAATAGAAATTCAATTAGAATAAATTTTTGTCTCGATCGATATGAACGATCGAGACTTTATCGCTCGCGGGAATTTCAAATCATATTATTACATGACTCGGCTAATGCAAGCTAATTTTAACCAACGGATTTGTTGATTAAGTGACATAGATCGATATTGGATTACTCCAATTCGATCTATGTACCTTCAAGGCACCTCGCAATTCGAGTGTCGCAACTTGAAGGATTTTGATGGAATTTCAAATACATGAAAAATGAGATGAGGAACGAAAAATTTTGATTCTACGCTGGATGTTGGTGCGTTTCGTCTTTCCTCTCCGGATCAGACTCTTCAGGGGGGCTGAAGAGATCCGAGTAGAGGTTGGCCCCCGACGTCACCTAGCCAAAGTGGCTTGATGGTCATGATTTTGATCGGGCTTATGTGTTACACGAGGGCTTTTGCAGCCACTCGCGAGAAAGGTTCTCATCTCGGTTGTGTATTCGCCGACAACCGGTGACAATTAGAATAAATTTTTGTCTCGATCGATATGAACGATCGAGACTTTATCGCTCGCGGGAATTTCAAATCATATTATTACATGACTCGGCTAATGCAAGCTAATTTTAACCAACGGATTTGTTGATTAAGTGACATAGATCGATATTGGATTACTCCAATTCTGAAGAGTCTGATCCGGAGAGGAAAGACGAAACGCACCAACATCCAGCGTAGAATCAAAATTTTTCGTTCCTCATCTCATTTTTCATGTATTTGAAATTCCATCAAAATCCTTCAAGTTGCGACACTCGAATTGCGAGGTGCCTTGAAGGTACATAGATCGAATTGGAGTAATCCAATATCGATCTATGTCACTTAATCAACAAATCCGTTGGTTAAAATTAGCTTGCATTAGCCGAGTCATGTAATAATATGATTTGAAATTCCCGCGAGCGATAAAGTCTCGATCGTTCATATCGATCGAGACAAAAATTTATTCTAATTGTCACCGGTTGTCGGCGAATACACAACCGAGATGAGAACCTTTCTCGCGAGTGGCTGCAAAAGCCCTCGTGTAACATATAAGCCCGATCAAAATCATGACCATCAAGCCACTTTGGCTAGGTGACGTCGGGGGCCAACCTCTACTCGGATCTCTTCAGCCCCCCTGAAGAGTCTGATCCGGAGAGGAAAGACGAAACGCACCAACATCCAGCGTAGAATCAAAATTTTTCGTTCCTCATCTCATTTTTCATGTATTTGAAATTCCATCAAAATCCTTCAAGTTGCGACACTCGAATTGCGAGGTGCCTTGAAGGTACATAGATCGAATTGAAGTAATCCAATATCGATCTATGTCACTTAATCAACAAATCCGTTGGTTAAAATTAGCTTGCATTAGCCGAGTCATGTAATAATATGATTTCAAATAGAAATTCGGTATTAACCAATCGATAGATTATGCCGAGGAAAGTATACTTTAGTCTACCCGAATTCCGGTGAGACTCTGTTAGGAAAATATATTTATGTATTAAAAGACGAAATTTCATCAATTTTGCTCTCGAAAGCCCATGAATAGAATTTGACTGGGGGGGGGGGGGGGGTGAGAGCTGCCAAATCACTGGTCTCATCTTTGCGTGATACTCTACAACTCATAGAAAGGCAAAAATCGATCCAGTAGAGTGTAGAAGAGAAAGCGTTCAGGGAAAAAAACAACATACACACATACAGAGTGAGAGAGTTGAGTCTCTCATCGGTTTAGGGAGCTATACGAGGGGAACAAGTGTTACCTACAACCGATAGATTATGGCGAGAGGAGTAAAAAGATATAGGTCTTATCCAGATAGAAGGAGATTCTTGAAAGAAAATATTGGTTTGAATGGAAAATTTAGCAAAAAATTTGTTGTGCCTAAAACAACCCTTTCTCTTTAGAGAAAGCAAAAAACAGTTTCTCGGAAAATCGGTGTGGTTCCGACTTTAGCAGGTTAACTGCAAGGTGACTGAGCTCGATTTCACTTGTCTGTACAAAGATCTGGACGAATCCATAGTTACATTTGAGTATCCTTAGCCAGTTTCAATTTTGTAGAGTAAAAATTGACAAGTACGTATTTTTTTCAGAAACTGGTATTACTTTGGAACACTAGATCATGTACACTTGGAGTCGACGAATACTTTCCGAACGAGTACGGAGAACTCACCACAATTGAGGGGTTGACCATGCAAACAAATGAAAAATTGTGGTGAGTTCTTGCGTTCTTGCATCTTTTTTGGAAAGTATTCGTTGATTCCAAGTGTACTCTCAATTAATTCCCAAGACCTATAGAGTAGTTCCACGTGAAAAGAATGGTCGATTGTACATGGTGTTCCAAATCTCTTCCTCATAATTTTCCATCGATTCTATACTTCAAATTATGACAAAAAAACGGTCGCTGGGACCCAAAAATTTTTTTTGCGTAGCTAGTAGGCAAGTTGGAGGAGCTTTTGACTTTTTTTGGTGAAAGAATTGCTGCTTTTTTACCACTAAAACCACTATAGGTCTGAAACAAAATAAGATAATGACATGCGGATGAGCGCACTCGAAAGCTGAGACAAAACCCTATCAAAATATGCCTTGGAATATTTTTTTGGAGGTAATTGGTCTTATATATGGGGGATTCTATAAAAAAAAACTATTTAATTTTCTCTCATAAACCTATTCTTAAATAATTCCGAAAACACATATTTTGATGTAAAATTTGATGTTCTTCAAGAAAAAAATGTTTCAGTCTGGGTTCTGCACTCCTCGGTGAGTTTTGAGCGATTTTTTGCGATTTGATTTTTCGACCAATGAGAACTCGAGAATTTTCTGCGTATGCGCGTAATTTTACGGAATTGAAACCTCGCGCAATCGATAGCCCGTGAAATTTCCTTCGAAATGGCCACTGGTAAAGTTCATTTCCATGTTTCTAGAGCTGAGTTATGACATTTGAGAGGAAACACAGAGAGTATTAGGGTAGTCTGCGGAATCCGCATCAGTCCTTCGCCAGAAAGTCTCAGACCGGGGGGTTCGACCAATGGCTTACAAGTCTATAGGATTTGAGAGAGTTAATCTTGTTGTTCTATAAGGACGCTTAGACCTCCGGTTCTACTGCACCTAAATGAACTTCACCAGTAGCCATTTTGAAGGAAATTTCACAGGCTATCGATTGCGCGAGGTTTTAATTCTATAAAATCACGCGCATGCGCAGAAAAATTCTCGAGTTCTCATTGGTCGAAAAATAAAATTGCAAAAAATCGCTCAAAACTCACTGGGGAGTGCAGAACCCAAACTGAAACATTTTTTTCGTAAAGAACATCAAATTGTACATCGAAATATGTACTCGAGAATTTTTTTAAGAATGGGTTTTTGAGAAAAAAATTAAATAGTGATTTTTATGGAATCCCTCATATATAAGACCAATTACCTCCAAAAAATATTTCCAGGCATATTTTGATAGGTTTTCGTCTCAGCTTTCGAATGCCCTCATCCGCATGTCATCATCTTATTTTGTTTCAGACCTATAGCAGTTTTAGTGGAAAAAAAACAGCAACTCTTTCACCAAAAAAAAATCAAAAGTTTCACCAACTTGCTTACTAGCTACGCAAAAAATTTTTTAGGGCCCTAGCAACCGTTTTTTCGTCATAATTTGAGGTATAGAACCGATGGAAAATTATTAGGGAGAGATTTGGAACACCATGTACGATCGACTATCCTTTTCACGTGGAATTACTTTATGTCATTATCGAATTCTACTTGAGTATTCGTTGATGATAACTTCAAAATGAGCTTAGGAACGTTTCATTTCAAACTACGGAAGCTGAGTTATGTATGGCAGTTTTTGTAAAAAACCGACGTGAAGGTATTTTCTTCCTCGAGAGCTGGCAGATTAGTATGGGTTACCCAAGCGGAATGTATAACTCACCATCAACAAGATCAAATACTTCATCGTTTGATCGTTCACCTGATGGCTCATTGGCGGGAGGAAAGTTGGATTTTGGTAATTCATCACCGCATATGGATTCTTCATCTCCTGAAGATACGTAGAGTTGGGACACAATGCTCGGTTTCGGAGGCGAAGAAGTACTCTCAGTTACCTAGAATCAAGTAACCGTTCTTTCGTTAAATCGGCGAGGTAGCCAATGCTACGACCATGAATCGGCAATACATATGAAATTTGTCATAGGGTTATGTAGTTCTAAAAGTTTTCAGATCTTGGATTTATGCGCTTGCCTCGTGGTAGTTTTCAAAATTGTAGCAAATCATTATTGGATTTGCAAAGAGGCAGTTGAGACCGAGATAGAAAAAGGTACATTTCATTACAAAGGGTGTAATGTGACGGTTGAGAGGATATTCTCAACCATCATTTCTCTCTCCTGTCTGATCATCATGTAATAAATATATCTTAGCCATTTTCAGCTGTAGCAGAACATCCGAGGAGAGAGTTGTAAGTAGTTTTGCGTTAGAGAGAGAGAGATAGCGCGAGTCATTGGTAGCTTCACCGCACCGTCCCCCTCGCGCACCCATCATCATCAATCAGCCGGCATCGCGCGCGCCATAAATCTAGACTTCTCTCGCCCGCGCTTGAGAGCAGACGTCCCGCGTGTTAATTCATACCCGAAGTGTATAGTTTTTTGCGCCCTCGTCGTGCGTGTGTCACCAGCTTCCCGACACCTGGACGAGCCCTTTTGCGTGCTTTCGTGCGACTTCCTGGCCGTTATCCTCGACGTGTCCTGCGGACGACATCGAGTTCCAAATCATCCGGACGACCACGTTATTCGGAGCGGCCGATTAGCGAGCGTGCGATTGCCGCCAATTCAACACCTGTAAGTGCTAGCCGATAATTATTCTCTCTCTCTTTGGGGCTTCACCCTCAATTGCTCTCTCCGTGTTCGTGCGATTACGTGCACTTGATGCACCATGTTTTTTAGAGTTAAATAAATATGCCCATCTGGCTCCCGTTTAACTCTTGTGTTATCATTTTGGCGCTCGATTCCCCATCTCTCTCGCGCGCAAAGCAGCAGCAGCAGATCCAGCCGTATGCAGAGTTGCAGCATATAATCTATTATAATCAAATCTGCTGGGCATTGCACCTTGCCCAGCATGTGCGGCTAATTCCTAGGCATTTATCTAGCAGCCGTCACATTGGCGCCCAGACAAAGTGACTCTGAAATTTTTTTAATAATCTTTTTATTCTGCTGCGCCGAGCGAGATGGAATTTCGTCGCCGTTATATTTGAATAAGTATGAGTGTGATCGCGCGATGTAGAATAGCCCAGTGCGGTAGGGGCGGAATGTAAACAAAGCCGTGATCATCGATCAGTTGCGTTTCGAGCAAGTTTTATGTCTCGAAATTTTCACCACGAGAGTGAGAGAGACGGACAATCAAATCGTCCGATCGTTAAAATCACATCACTCTCGAATGTTGCAAAAGTGCAACACGGTGAATAGTGCGTATATAGATATAGTGATCATGTGGTCGTGTTAATACAGTGAATAGCATATGTGCGTATATATAGTTATAGTTCAGTGTGCAATTTATGAGAGTAGATATATATATCGATATCGGCGGATATCAGGTGTGTGTAAAATTCCCCAAATTCGCGAATTAAGTGCGAGAAAGTCTCCGGGTGATATATATATACGATTGTCTAGAATTTCATCATAAATTTTTCAATAATGACGCGTTGTGTTAGTGCAAATTTACTTATTTTCGTCCGATTTGGACTAGAAAAATTGCTTTAAAATTAGTAACAATAAATTTCGCTCAATGTTGTTTGTTTTTTATGCAAAAAATCGAGTGTAAAATCAAATTGTTGTTAATTTTGCATAAACAATGTGGTCAAATCATGGACTTTCGTAAATATTATCGTCCGAAAAATCGTAAAGTTCCCGTATGTGTGTGAAAACGTATGGAAGTATGTGTATGAACATATATATAGTATATTCAGCGATTATATACAGGGTGATTCCAATGTTCGGAAATTAGGTGTCCTACAGGGTCATCAGAAACAAATTGCGTTTGACCTGGGTTTATATATGGGACGATCCGTAGGAAATATCCCCATAAACAAATTCGCGATTCGATAAACAATTAAAAAGTTATTGCAATTGTTTAAACAAATTTTTACAAAATTCGAGTTTTGACTTTAGATACGTCCGAATCAGATAGATTTGGATATAATCACAACATAACCTCAAAATTTTTTCGATTTTTGACGAAAATCGATATTTTTTCGTTTTTATGTGTCTAATTGAAATAAAAATTGGATTCTTTTCGTGAAATTAAGTGCAATTAGTGTACACGCAACAGTACATTCATCATTTTTCAATTTTTTATCTCAATTTCTTGGAAAATTTTTTACTCAAAAAACTTTATTTTTTTTCTACTGCTCTTTTTCTGTAACAGTTATAAATTAAAATCATGGCTTCAAATGAGACAATGATTAGCATCAAAGATACAATAGATTTAACTTCTTGGATAGGAACTCTTACAGATGAAGAATACTACGCGACGTATACTAGGTTAGAACTAGCCCCAGACGATAGAGCGCCGGTCTGTACGAACAGATTTTTGCGTTGTCTTTTAGGCGAATATTCTGCATCAGATTTTGCACCGAATCCAGCGTTCGAAGATGAGGAGGTCCTCAAATCTCATAGGTTAGCTTTGCGAGATGAGGTAGTGAATGAAGCGTGGCGTACGATCCGAGCTCAAACACTCGAAGAAGATTTCAGCAATACAACGAACAATATTCCAAGTTCTTCAATCATCGAGCAGCCAGAGTCATCACCAAGCGACACCACTTCGAGAACAACTTTAACATCAGCAAGCCAACCGGTCAACATGAGTAACGGCACGCGCACACGTGCGCACGACGCGACTTACGTCGACAATACGAGGACAACGTCCGTATTTACGGCTCCAATCTCGAGCACATCAACAACAAATAGAAACTTAGAAACGATCACTTGTACAATGCCAGATGGATCAATCCAGCAACTTCCGCGTGCAATAGCAACAGAAATCAGCTTACTCCAAGAATCCCGGAGGAGGGCAGACCTTCTCAGCAAGGAGCTTGAGAAGAAATTACAGCAGCTTGACAAAGCGAATAATTTTGCAAGCAGCACGAGGTTGACACCTGGACTTGTGACGTCTGAGCCAGTTTTTGTACCTCAACAATCGAACCCAAATCAACAGCAAGGAAGACGAGTGAACTTACAAGATACGTTCACCAATTATTATTATACAGAACGTAGTACGTTGGGTGATTCACACCAAAATGAATCAGGCAATGAGACTCAAATGAACAGCGGTCGAAATGGAAATCTTTCGACCGACAATCAACAAGTACCCCCCACATCAACACAGCCAGATAGAACGAGTGGCTGGGGGAGGGGTACGTCAACATGGAATCAGACGTTTGACGTCGGAAAAACCGTCCGACAGTGGAAATTGACCTTTTCAGGCGAAGATGGAAATGTCGAAGAATTTCTGAAGAGAGTCGACGAGTGTAAAGCCCTGGCAAATATGTCAGATACCGATTTAATGAATGCGCTGACTGAACTGCTATCCGGTGTCGCGCTTGAGTGGTATCGACAGTCAAGGGAAAAATGGTCGACATGGTCACAATTCAAGAGTGACGCAATGAAGTGCTATGGTCCAGACAAGCATTTTCAGCACATGCTCGTGCGAGAAGCTGAGTCAAGGACACAAGGCAAAGAAGAAAGAGCTCGAGATTACATCACTCGACTGATGGCAATTATGAATAAATTTGAAACTCCGTGGAGTTTGGACCAGAAGATTGGATTGCTCTACAGAAATTTACTTCCAGAATTACAACAGTGGATCCCAAGAGATAAAGTGATTGACATTGACTCGCTTTTTTCTCTAGCAAGAGAAGCGGAGCACATCCGAGACAATCAACGGTTCTACAGACCTCCACCGGAACCAGAAAAATCTTTATTACCAGATTTGGCATATAAACCGCCGAAGAAAGAAGAAAAACCCAAGACTACGCCATCACAGCCAGCGGCTGCAGCGATGTCTTTGGAACCGACCGATCTGGTCAAATCAATTCAAACAGCTCTGACAGAAAGTCTGAAGCCAATTTTATCAGCGGCAACTGCCCCAGTGCAAAAATCGTCCGAATCTTCTCTGACGTTAGCACAAATTAAAGAAGCAGTTGGACAAATCGTGGATAGCAAATTTAAAAATTGGAAACCACCTGCCCAATCAGCTGCTCAGGCTGCACCAGCGGCCAAACAAACATCAACATCAGCCGGAGAAGAGGCGAAGACAACATCGACGAGATCACGGGCCGCCCGGCCGAAGATTACACCTGTCATCAAGAGTGATCATAACAAAGAAAAAGAAAAAGGACCAGGCCCAGCTCATCGTATTTGCTGGAATTGTTCATGGCCTGGATATACCAAGAAAGACTGTCCTGAATGTTCAGTAAAAGACAGCGGGAGTGCGTAGACGAGGTCACTACCACTCCTGCTCCACCGAGTATGGCCTCTGGTTCATCGACCGACAAGTCATCAGATGGCCCGAAACCAGGTCTATATTCCGCAGAGGTGGAACCCGCAGACGCGTTCGATAGCGAAGAGCCCCTTGGCGATCATCCTCGTTGGTGGCTTAAGGCAGGCATTGGGGAAGCTCGCACTCGTGCCCTCTATGACACGGGAGCTTCTCGATCAGCTGTTGGACCAATTGGTCTGCAATTAGCAGCTGAAGTTGGTGCACGTGTGGTACCATATCGTGGTCCATACTGCAAATTAGCAACAGGCGAATTAGCGCGACCGGTAGCGTACGCCAAATTACCGATAGAGGTAGCAGGAGTTCGCAAAGAAATCTCAACATTTATTTATGAGAAATTAGCCTGTGATTTAATCTTAGGCGCAGATTTTGCACTCCAATTCAATGCAATTTTAGTACCTGAAAGTAGTACGATGACAGTCAAGGGTGACAAGGGCCCGTCAGACCCCTTCTCAGTCGAGTTTGCTACCCAGGGTGACTTTAGCACCGCATCTCTATCATCGATTGGTATTGCAGATATAACCAACAAGCAGCGTGAAATTTTAGGAGGAGTTCTAGAAAGGAACTTAATTGTAAACGGTCCAGCAATAGGTTTAACCGACCGAATCGAGCATGAGATCGAGGTCGAATCTTGTCGACCGATCAAGCAAAAATATTACCCCGTTTCCAAAAAGATCGAGGATGAAATGCACGATCAGGTTCGGAAAATGCTGGCAGCCGGAATTATAGTCAAATCAACCAGTGCGTGGTCAAGCCCAGTCGTGATGGTACGGAAGGCAAATGGTGAATTTCGCTTTTGTGTAAATTATCGCAAATTAAATAGCGTCACCAAGAAAAATGCTTATCCTTTGCCGTATATGGACGCTATTTTGAGGAAGCTCCAGAACGCAAAATACATCAGTACCCTGGATTTGAGCTCCGCATATTTTCAAATTCCCCTTAAAAAGGACAGCCGCCATTTTACAGCATTTGTTGTTCCAGGAATGGGATTATTTGAATTTACAAGATTACCGTATGGGGTCTGTAATGGTCCAGCTACGTTCCAAACACTAATAGATGATATAATCGGTCCAGACCTAGAGCCTTACGCATTTTCTTATCTTGACGATATCATCATTGTGACAGATACGTTTGAAAAACATATGGAGATCCTTGAAATTATTTTAAAACGTATCGCATCAGCTGGTTTAACGATCAACCGAGAAAAAAGTCATTTTTGCAAGGATGAAGTGAAATATTTAGGTGTCTTGGTTAATCGTGACGGATTTCGTCCGGATCCAGAAAAAATTAAACCCATTGTGGAATATCCAGCACCAAAAACGGTCAAACAATTACAAAGCTTCCTTGGCATGGCATCTTGGTATCGAAAATTCCTCGATGATTTCGCCACGGTCGCAGAACCGCTCACTCGCCTCACAAAAAAGAGTTCACCTTTTACGTGGGGTGAGGAGCAACAAGCAGCTTTTGACCGCATCAAAATCATGTTAGCAACAACTCCAGTGTTGTCAAGACCTAACCACCAACTCGAATTTCAAGTCCAGACGGACGCAAGCAATACCGGGTTGGGAGCCGTACTTGTACAAGTCGTTGATGGAGAAGAGCGCCCCCTAGAGTTCGCTAGTCGCGTACTTACGCCACAAGAACGAAAATATAGCGTTACAGAACGTGAATGCCTTGGAGTTCTGTGGGCGATACGCAAATTCCGTCCGTACATCGAAGGATACAAATTCAAGGTTATTACGGATCACAGCAGTTTACAGTGGATTCGTAACCTAAAAAATCCTTCCGGACGTTTAGCACGCTGGGCTCTCGAATTACAAGACCAAGATTTCACCGTGGAACATCGAGCAGGCGCAAAGAATGTCGTACCTGACTGCCTGTCTCGAATGTTCGAAGGAGCGGAAGAAGAAAACACAGCTACACTTGCTGCTGTAAATTTGGTCGAATCGACCGACGACAAATGGTACAAAGATAAGTTTGAAGAAGTTCACCAGCGACCGAAAGAGTTTCCGAACTGGAAAATTGTCGGCGATCAGCTGTATCACTACAAGCCGAACGAGTTGCTCGATGACTTCGATTTAGACGACGATGGGTGGAAGCTTGTGCTCCCCAAAGAAAAACGTTTGAAGGTCCTTCAAGAATGCCATCAAGAAGTAACGGCAGGACACTTCGGACGATTCAAAACACACAAGCGTGTGTCTCTCTATTATTTCTGGCCAACACTTTATCAAGATGTTGCGTCATTTGTAAGAAAATGTACAGTCTGCCAACAGTGCAAAGTAGAACAACTTGCTCCAGCAGGCCTTATGGGCAAACGGTCAATATCACGACCATGGCAATTTGTAGCGGCTGACACGTGCGTATTTCCTCGCAGCGTTCATGGTAACGAATATCTTCTTGTATTCATGGACCTGTTCACGCGATGGATAGAATGCGTACCCGTCCGAAAAGCCAATGCACAATCGGTAAGAAAAGCATTAGAGAGATACATAATTTTGCGCTATGGAGCGCCAGAAACATTCTTGTCCGACAATGGATCTGAATATTTCAATAAAATTATTGACAAGTTCTTGGAAGAAAGGGGAATAGAACATATGACCCTGGCACCTTATTCGCCGCAAGGAAATCCGGTCGAAAGAATTAATCGCACGTTGAAAACAGCGATAATAGCGTTTCTAGAAGAGAAACATAGTCGCTGGGATGAGCACATTCACGAGCTCACCTTCGCGTATAATTCGGCTGTCCAGGAATCCACGAAAATGAGTCCAGCCTTCCTAAATTACGGAAGAAACCCGACACCCCCCAAGAACATGAAACGTTTAATTGAACAAGCGTCCGCACAGCAAGAGCTTACACGGTCATTGCAAGAATGGCAGAAACGAATGCTTCGATTGCCAGAAGTGCACTTAGTCGCAGCCGACAACTACGGCCGAGCGACCGAAAAACAAGCTCAATATTTTAATGCAAAGCGACGCGATGTCCAATTCAACATTGGAGATGCGGTTTGGAAACGCAACCGTGTACAATCAGCCCAAGCCCAAGGCATTTCGGGAAAGCTTGTACCGAGATTCGACGGTAAATTTGTAATCACCGCTCGATTAGGCTCAAATGTATATGAAGTAGCCGATGAGTCAGGCAACTCGGCCGGCAAAGTACACGTCAAGGATTTGAAACCTTACATCGACGGAGAGGAACCACAGGAGGAACCCACGCCCAACGAATCGACTGCCATTCCAGCGGAAGACACATCGATGGACGACGAGGGAAGAGTGCGTGAGCTCCGATCCGCGAATAGGTTAGTTGCGCCAACCGTAGAAATAAGTTCTAGAAAGCGTAAAGTAGGGCGACCGCGAAAAACGCAATTACTCGTCCGTAAGAAAAATGTAAAATTCGCGCCATCAATCAACAAATCGACATCTGTTACTGAACCGAGTGAAGAACCACCACCAGAAGAAGTTCCTAAAAGGAAACGTGGTCGGCCAAAAGGCTCGGTAAAGAAAAAAGTTGATCAACCGGTCGCGGAATTATCACCGATTAGGACACGAGCGAGTCGTCGTCAGGCGAAATAACATGTGTGCTTTCGTTATTTTCGCTGACAATTTTTTTGTGTTTTTTTTACCTCTTTTGCATGAGGATTGAGAACAAAAAAGACGACGCACGCTTTGTTTTGTTTGTCGCAGGATCATGGCTGATGCAGCGGAAAATATAAAAGAGGAGGAGCAGCAGCAGGAGCCCATTCAAGAGGCTTCGGCTGGCGTGATTAGGGAAGATCAACTCCAGAGGGAGCTGGAAATCGGTCGGCCAACCGGTCCAGCTGCACAGGTCATCTACGTGCCCTCTGTCGATGGTCTTAGCGCTACCCTAATGAGCGTCACCTTAGCCGACTCAACACCAGCCTCAACATCGGCAACTGTAAATCCCATCGCTGCACAACAATCAACACCTGCGTCCGAGGTGGACAATAACGCTGCTTTACCGTCCGATCCCGTGGACAAACCAAATTCGTCCGATCAGGTGGACAATGGAAATTTAACGTCCGAAAAACCAGGACGATGTGGACTTCCGTCCGATGCGGACTCAGCCGCAGGCGGATCGTCCGAAAATGGACAAAATCTCGTCCGACCTTCTAACTATGACGAATGGGACGAAGAACATGACGCTTTCGTCAGATTCATCAAAAGCCTCATTAACGACCATCGAGAAACAACCGAACACCTGGTTAAATTGGAAAAAGATATGTTCCACTTGTGTGATCGTTATGATCAAATTTACGGGTTAGCTGATCCAGCTGTGTTTGGAAAAGACCTAACCTATGTAAAAAATGCAAGGGAAGAGAGAAAGGCAGTGATGGAAGTGATTCGTCAGAGAGAGGAAAGACGAAGATTAGAAATCGAGCGTCAACGGCTCCAGCAATTGGAGCGAGACAGAATTGCTGAATTAGAGAGGGAGATAGCTCGCCGTCGTCGAACTGAGGAGCGTTTGAAGAAGGCTACGGCCGAAGAACTTGCCATAGCCAGGACCAACGCTTCATTCGCGCAAAGTCGCTTAGACAGATTCCGACGTCGTCAGCAGAGTGCCCTCCGTTATGATGACCATCCACACTGCCCAGTGTGTGGTGCAGTGGACGTTCGAGACCCCAGGGAATGTTACAACCTGGACATGCACGTCCGACGTGGGTCCCGTTCGTAAAGAAAAATTTTCATATTTTCTTTTATATTTGTAAGTTTTGAATATTCTTGTAAACTTTTCTACTTTTCTATTGACATTCAAATGTGTACAATAGCTTCTAAATCGAAGTGTTTGGTACAAGGATGGATGAATGAACCTAGTAAGTAAGTAATTTCGAGTTTACTCGAGCAAAATGAGGCTTACGGCCGAGTATGTTTTTTTTTTTTCAATTACATTAGGTCTACGGCCGATTAAGGATTTTTTCCATTATTGTTCTTTTATTCATCAAAAAGGTCTCCGGCCGCTACGACTAAAAATCATAAGTACAAAATACGTACGATAAGTAATTTTTATTTCCTTTTGTCAATTTTAAGACCAATACAATTTGATACATACTTTGTTTTTTCAGAAATCCTCTGATCAGGATATTTTTGTTAACCTTTACGTCCGTTTTGGATCATTTTTCATTATAGTTATTTTTAGTTCATTTCAATCAAAAGAGACTAAACAGTCTAGTCGTACGATAAACGTACAAATATTCTTTATTTTGTTTTGATAATTTTTGTTGTCAGAGACCAAAGGAGTCTAATCACGTACGAAAATACGTACGAAATCGTTTATTTTTGTACAGAATGGATGGATGCCAAAAATAAGTCTTTTTGTACAAGAGAGCAATAGAGTGGTTTATTTTCAATTAGCTATACTCAATTATTCAAGAAATCTACCTCACCTTCAACTATTCAAAAGGTAAATTACTATTACAATACTTTTCAATGTATTTTCCTCAATTTTCTTTTTGTCATGCATGTCAGACACTTTTCTCCATCTGAGCCCAGACAGAGAGAGATAGTTCTCGAGCTGGTACACTGGCGTGCTAACCAGCGTCTGGGGGAGGGGTGTGACGGTTGAGAGGATATTCTCAACCATCATTTCTCTCTCCTGTCTGATCATCATGTAATAAATATATCTTAGCCATTTTCAGCTGTAGCAGAACATCCGAGGAGAGAGTTGTAAGTAGTTTTGCGTTAGAGAGAGAGAGATAGCGCGAGTCATTGGTAGCTTCACCGCACCGTCCCCCTCGCGCACCCATCATCATCAATCAGCCGGCATCGCGCGCGCCATAAATCTAGACTTCTCTCGCCCGCGCTTGAGAGCAGACGTCCCGCGTGTTAATTCATACCCGAAGTGTATAGTTTTTTGCGCCCTCGTCGTGCGTGTGTCACCAGCTTCCCGACACCTGGACGAGCCCTTTTGCGTGCTTTCGTGCGACTTCCTGGCCGTTATCCTCGACGTGTCCTGCGGACGACATCGAGTTCCAAATCATCCGGACGACCACGTTATTCGGAGCGGCCGATTAGCGAGCGTGCGATTGCCGCCAATTCAACACCTGTAAGTGCTAGCCGATAATTATTCTCTCTCTCTTTGGGGCTTCACCCTCAATTGCTCTCTCCGTGTTCGTGCGATTACGTGCACTTGATGCACCATGTTTTTTAGAGTTAAATAAATATGCCCATCTGGCTCCCGTTTAACTCTTGTGTTATCATTTTGGCGCTCGATTCCCCATCTCTCTCGCGCGCAAAGCAGCAGCAGCAGATCCAGCCGTATGCAGAGTTGCAGCATATAATCTATTATAATCAAATCTGCTGGGCATTGCACCTTGCCCAGCATGTGCGGCTAATTCCTAGGCATTTATCTAGCAGCCGTCACAGTAAACACTTCTCTAGCACCAGGCCTGAAATGCAGGCGAGGGTCGGTAAAACCATGACGAGGATATAAAAAGTAGGTCTTACTCCCGTGCAGTGCCCTGTACGTTTTGATAACCTATGCGCCGAGTATACACTTTTACGTAGTGTATCAAAATGGGCGAGTGCGTGAGAAAGATACCCTCACGCTTTGAACGAGTTTTGTTAGTTAGAGTTGTGGAATGAACAGTCTTGGCTATAATAATATCAGTATATGTTCACGTGCTTTATCCAAAAGATACTTGAATGAGACCACGTTTCAATAAATTTAGAAGAAATATATTGTAGAAAAGAGGAAAATTGATCAAGTATCATTACCGGTTCTTTCTGATCTTCCAGCTCCGAATCAGGTCCAACTCTGACACGTTTGACATGGCTGCGATCACATGAGTTGGAGACAGATCTCTTGGAAGAATTTACACTTCTGCTAATAATTCGATCAGAAGAAGAGTCACGTGACTTGGAGACAGATCTCTTCTGAGAATTTCTTCCAACACTTCTGCTAATGATTCGATCAGAAGAAGGATCACGTGAGTTGGAGACAGATCTCTTGTAAGAATTTCCTCTAACACTTCTGCTAATGGTTCGATCAGAAGAAGAGTCACGTGAGTTGGAAACAGATCTCTTGAGAGAATTTCCTCTAACACTTCTGCTAACGATTCGATCAGAAGAAGAATCGCGTGAGTTGGAAACAGATCTCTTGAGAGAATTTCCTCTAACACTTCTGCTAATGATTCGATCAGAAGAAGAATCGCGTGAGTTGGAGACGGATCTCGTGAGAGAATTTCTTCCAACACTTCTGCTAATGATTCGATCAGAAGAAGGGTACCTCCTCTGTCGAGTTCTGCTTCTGCTGCGTCGATCATTGGAAGAATCTCTTCTATATCGAGTATGAAGAGTTTTACGTTTGGAATGATACAGGTCCCCAGATGAATCTCTACGACATCTCGTAGTCGTTCTACTCCTAACTCGATAACTTCGATCGTCTGAAGAGTCTCTGCGATATCGAGTTTTCATTTGACTTCTGTAATTCCGATCGTCAGATGAGTTTCTACGTCGTCGAGTACTGCTATAACTTCGATAGTTAGAAGACCTTCTTGAATAACGGGTTCTTGTTCTGCGTGTACACATTCGGTCTTGGGAGAATTCTCTCCGGCTCCGAGTTCTCGTCCTACTTCGCTCTTCTTTTTGGCCCTGCTCTGCATCATATTGGCCATCTTTATGCCAGTTTTGTTCATTCGTTACGACCGGAGATTCCTCCCGAATTCCCCTATTATGAATAACATTTGTAGGAAATTCTTCGTCCATGTTTCCTTGTTCTCTCCTCGCTGTAGAACCCTCTTGCACGGTCGCAGCTTTGATTTTATTTTCACGTGCCTCTTCATTCCGAAATTCTTTCAAGAGTTTCTCTTCAGCTTTTTCGTGTACTTGAAAAATTCGGTCACTCGCTGGAAACTTCAAGTCTCTGTTGATTTTTGATGCAAAGCTGCCAGTATTTGATTTTGGCATTCTTCCTAGTAATTTTGTATCTATACCTCTTCGACTGATTTTGAAACTGACTTTAGAATTGCATGAGTCGTTCCCTCTACTGTTCTGTCTCGTTTGTGAGATAGAAACCTGTACTGGATTGCCAAAATTAGTCTCATTATCAGTGTGTTCCCACTGTTCGCTTAGAGGTACCCAAATTTTTTTGACTTGTTTTCCATGATTGCTTCCAGTTCTGGACACCGATTTGCTTCGGAACTTTTCTTTGTCTAACGACCTGTTACAGTCTTTACTTTCATGTTTCGATTGCGGTGTAGGCGGTAAGGCCGAACTACTAAAATCAAACATGTTGTAAGGGCCACATTGGGTTAGGGTAGATCTCAAAGTATTATTGGTGTCATTTCCACCTCGTTTTTCTCCCGTTTTTTGATCAACTCTGATGACGTTCTTTAACTGAATATTTTGCTCTTTCCACTGAACCCAAGGTTGCTTGATAATTTGATCACTACTTGATTTGCTTAATTTTTGAACACCTTCCCTGATGCATATGCTTTTACTCGTATTAAGCTCTATCTCTTCCCGTCCAAGGCTGTTGGGTTGGTCAGAACTTCTGCAAATATCAATACCATTGTGTGTAATATCTTCATCTACTTGAACCTCTTCACTATCACCATCATAAAAGATGAAGTCTTCAAAAGCTTGTATTTGTTGGTTTTCTCTGTTCAAATAATCTGTGAGATTTGAGTCATCCACAAAATGAGAGTCGTACCAACTGATCACCGATTTTTTTGATGCATTATGAGAAGAAAATGGTTGCTCCAAAAATTGATTTTCTTGATAACTTCCTGCACATATCAGTTGAAAAAGTATACATACGGAGAAGAAGGATGTACATCTTTGAAAAGAATTTCATTGGGAGGGTAAATAAACTGGGAATAAAACATGAAGTAATCTGCAAATGTACATTCTCAACGAAACTCGGACTACAGATAATATCTATTAGCTGTAAATGCAGAGCAATCTACAGAATAAAGAGTGAACCATTGTGCCCTTGAAACAGACAATTATTAAATTCATCAATTAAAAACTTGCAGGAGTAATATCGTAGCAACAGGACAAGTAGAACATTTTTTCTGTACATCTACATGGAATGGGTGAGTATTAATTCGTGAATAACTAGATGATTAAAATTGCATCAATGCAATCTACTCAGCATTTGAATAAATCATTATCAATGCATTCAAAAGGCTGAGCAAGTATTGCTCTCTGCTGAAGAATTACATGCTCTTTGTTGGCAGATAGTAAGCAATGTACTTCACCAATGTTGAATCGACATATATTTTGGGTCAATTCTGAGGGTAACACTGACTCAAAATTTGATTTAACCCAAGGGACTTTTGAATAACTCACCTACAAAAAGTCTGCAAGTTGATTCATAGTGGTATGGCACTTCAAGTAAACACTTATGGTATAGAAGGCAAACGAGGAGCAGAAGAGTTGAAAAGTGTAGAAAGCAACAAGAGTTTCAAGTATAAAATGTGATAGAAACTACCTGTTGAGTAGTATGGAGATCCTGTTTCAGTATTTGTGGGATTGAGGCTATTACCAGCATGGTAATCCTGATAGTCGTCATGATACTCTAGAGTGGATTGTTGATTTATTAGTGGCATTATGCTCTTTTCTCGACTTAGATTATTAGTACAGCTGCCATAAATGTAGTTACAAGCTGACCAATACCAATCATTTGGAGATTTCACATCATCACATCTATCCATTTTCTTCTCCCATCAAGAACTAGAGCGCTTGTAGATGAGCTAGTGAAGCGCAAATAAGTTTCATAGCAAGAAAGGTATCCCATTTGATGTGAGAAATTTCATTCTGTTGTTCATTTCAAGGATTTTTCATTATTGCTTGAATAGTTGTCATCTCAGAGGCCCAGTATTGAGTGAGGTACATACCTAAGCAAAATTATCTTCTGTTACGCTCTAACCATACGAAGACAGTATTAAGCATACATAGTCATAGATGAGAAGGAAGATTGTGATGATTATAAACGTTACTGTATTGAAAGCTCGATCAACCATCAATGTGCCATGAATGTAAGTATATGTGCCAAGGATGTATGTGAGTGAGATGAATCCTCAACTCTTGAGATCTTTGTGACCCGGGTCGTGCTTGGCCAAGCCAAGGTGCGACCGAATCGTCAAAGTTCTCAGTCAAAAGTTGTTGAGCGCGAGATTGATGTTTTGACTCAAGGTTTTGGAGCACGTATAAAGGTATAATGAAATGAACGAGTAATATAAATTCAAGCACAAATGACAATCATTGCGAGGATAACGAGGCGAGCATTGCCGTAACCGTTTTACCCTAAAGATACACATACACACCTGTTGAGAAGACACTTTTGATCATAGAATACTTAATGGTGTGTTATTGAAGCGATGTTCGGAGCAACCTCGATCTTGTAAATACCTGATAGTAGGTACCTAATCACCTTCTTCACAACTTCACAAGCCTTAGCATTTACCAGTTTATTCGACACAGTAATAACCCCTGGCGAAAGCACAACGTGAACAAGAAAGCTATCAAATCAACGAGTTAGTAGAGTACGCACATCACTACACGACTTTTATTTTGTCAAACTCAAAATCACAGCAATAATCCCTATATACTGCTTTTCAAAATCCGACTAGATTCTTCAAGTGCATTGGTGTACCGTGCGTGTGAAGCAAACGCTGCGCCTGATATGCTGATGGCTGCTGATGGCGAACGACACTGCCCGGTTCGGGTTGGCGAACGCGTAAACAAGACTGAGCGGGATAAGACATGAGAGGGGCAGATTTGGGCGCCGGCACGAATACCCTGGAAATTAAATCCGTGGGCTGTAGGAAAATGTTCAATTTTGATATTGGCAAAATTTGGCATCGAAGACGTGCGATTTAAAAATTTCGACCATTATTCATCCACTCCACGAGGTGGGTGATGCTTGGCAAATAAAGAAGTCGAAGTTTGTTTGTTGCAAGTCCTTAATGCCAAATTTCGCAAATATCAAAGTTAAAAATTTTTCGAAAATTCCCCCCAAGGCCATATCCCACAAAGTCCCATGGGGTCCCACGAAATTATTCTCAGCAGGTCAAGGTTCGCTGATAATGCATGAGATTTAGTATCAAAAAATCACACCCGAACTCCGAAATTGATGAATCTCCTCGTGAATCTCTGAATCTAGGAAAAAATTATGGTGAAAAATTATTTAGGATAAAAATTTCCACAATACCGCACAAAGATAATTTTAATAATTTATATCGGGTTCTTGATAGAATGCTATCGATAATGACATGAAATTCCAAGATCGTGATAAATACTTGAAAGGACGCGCGCGCTCGTCCGTCAATCATGGGTCTCATTCTGGTCTTATCTATAATACTGTTGAAACCCAAATTTTGCGGCACATTCAGATTTTTGGCTTTGCTCAATCTCACTGACTAAAATTCTATTTCAAGTGGATCCCAATAATCTTCTTGATACGAACTGATTTATCATCGTATACGAACAGTATGCTGAAAATGAAGAATCCTCGGAAAAATTCGTCGTATCGACGATGCCTTCGCTTAGACCATCAGATAACGGGTACAAAATCCTTTCATTCAATTCCTGATAAATCTGCCTGAAACTATTTCTAAGGCAGGAATTCGAATCATTTTTTCAAGGAAATTCTGAATGTAATGAGCATGTTTTCGCATCATTTTTAACGCTTGGGTCGTGATGATCATCAATTGCTCTTTCTTCACACTCCATTTTTTACCTCGGAAAAATGCATTCTCAGAAATTTATGTCCACTGCATGGTAAATTTGAACAGAAACGTTAAATAATGAATGAAAACTCACCCTAGAGTGGACCATCTTCATTACTCATGATGCGATAAACTTATCAGGTAACGCAATAGTTAAGTATGGCTCGACTGAGCAAACTTAGTATTTTGACGTGTAATAAATGCACTGATATAAAATTCAATCGTTTACTCATTAGAGGAGGGTGATGATAGAACCAATAATTGGACGGCTCGCCGAACCAGAACGGTGTAAGTTCATTATTTTTATTTCTGGCACATGAGCTTCTTTTCTTGCAATAGAAAATTTGGACTGTCATTTCTGGTGATTACCCTCCATCTATAATATGATGTGAGTGTTATTACGATACTTTTTTCATGAAGCGTTATATATGATTTTCAATTATTCATAATTTTTACATGTTATTATTAATAAAAAATGTACTTATACCGTACTGGTCCGTACTGGTCCCCAAATTTTTTCGACTTCTGTTCCAAACCAGAACGGTATAAAAGTGCAATTTTTTCTCAAGTGGACTTATACCGTTTTGAACCGAAAGAAGTGGGAGATGAGTTGACTTCTACCGTTTTAGATCTTAAAGTGTTGAGAAATTGAGAATTCACAACGTTTTAGATTGGAAAACGTCGGAGCACTGTGGGTTTATACCGTTTTTTGCGAAAAAAAGTTGAAGAATTCCGGGGGCCGTGTTTTTTTCTCGAATTTTTGATCAGGAGCTACTATGTCTAGGTGTTGACGAAGATATTTGCTAGTGTATTTGTAGAAGACGTCATCGGAATTTTAAAGTTTTGAACACAAAATCTCTACTCGATAAAGTAATGCTATCCGCCATTTTACGTGAAGTGGAAAAAACATTTTGGTTGAGATCATTCATCGGCTAACCAGTGGCGTGAGATGATCCTAGAAAAATCTCCAAGTTTGATAATTTGGGATAATTCTAGTATAAGATCACCTTGCTGGTCTCTCGCATCAAAATGCCACGTTATTCCGAGCGTTATTCTGTACACGAAATTGCTCTCCTCCTAATACCTAATGAAAAAACGTCGGATGCAATCGAGCAAATTTTTGAATTTTGTGAGTTATAATTGGATGCGAACACACACAATAAGTTTTCGGCCAAATCACGAAAGAAATATCGCGTGTTGCTACAATAGTCGCACGCTCCAAAGTCAAAGCGCTAGAACGATATTCTCAATATATTTGATTTTGCGCGCAGGGCAGCCTATCACAGTAATCTCGCAAAAATGCGAACTGCTATAATGAAACATGGATCGATACACTCCAATCATGACAAGCAGTAGAATATTGAAAAATATACTGATCAATACATCATAACTTTTTGAATAAAAAAACGACGACAAAAAGATTATCCAACTTCAAGTTGATGGACACATATTACGTGATGAATGTATCACGTCAAGATAGTCATTAGTGAATCGAATCTTAAAACATGCAAGTTGAATTTCAAAAAATGAAATCCTCAAAAAGCTAATTGTAAGGTACCTGATAGATAAGAATATTTTCGAAGTATTCATCAGGAGCAGCCTCAACTAGCTTAGCGATTTGGCTTGTCAACTTTCATGAATGATTGAAAACCATTGAAAGTTCTGCTGCGGATCTTGTCACGCTGATTTTCTCAAATGATCAGAAACAATTATTCTTGATGGGGGCATGAATATGATGTTTGATGAATCAGTTGTATCGACGAACGAAACACTGACATTACTCTGACCAAGCACAACAGCTCATCTGACGCCGTTGAAGATATCAGATTCTCTTGGTATGCAGTTTTTTCGGTTCAATAATATTCGATTGACGTCGGACCAAAGCCAATCATTCACTGCAAGGTGATCACCATTACCGACTTTTTTAGATTTCAACTACTTTCGTCAGTACATTGATATTGAGGATATCGACATGAAGTATTACGGTTCAGGGTACAAGGGTACAAGATAGGGTACAGGGATTTGGGTGACGGTATTGTGAAGATTGATCTGGGTATGTACATAAAATGAAATTGAGTATCCTTTGTGTTGATAATGATGATTCATCAATATGAAAGTACAAAATGTGTAGGTAAATTAATGCTACAAGAAAATTATACATAGGAACAAAAGCAGCAGCTTTTACAAGTTGCGATAAATATACGAGATTCTAGTTTAATTCACGACATTCTAATTTGATAGCAGGGACATACTCATGAGTATTATACAGCCTGACTTAGCTCTAAAAAAGTTGATTCAAATAGATTTCAATAATGTACACAAATTACATTGGCTGTTGCTGTTCCATTGATAAATATTATCAAAGTCAATTTGTTCATCCAGAGACTGAAATAGAATTCAAGTCGAATAAAAATACAAGTTGGAGATTGAGATTTCTTTGAACTTTTTCAAAATTGATCGGGGCTCTTGCAAAAAAACGAAGTAAGTAATTTGAACCTATACTCAAAAAATGCTGCTGCCATGCAAAAGCCAGTTTTGTTACGTGTTGCCTCCGCATCTAATCCAAAACAAACATATATTACCTCATTCCCACACTATTGGCTCGCCAAGAAGTCAGTGGCCATCTTCGTCCACTAGATCGACAATAGCTCCAGCCTCCACTAAGGCTTTGGCACATTTAGAATGGTTCCTAAGGGTTGCATAATGCAACGCGGTTCTTTTATTATGATCGACGGCGTTCAAGATTGAATCGCTTTGTTTGATCAAATATCTTACAAAACTGGAACTATCGTTGAGCTGCGCAGTCCAATGAAGAGCCGTCATCCCATAAGAATCTCGAGCATTGGTGATGCAACGATTTTCCTCGACCAACTCTATTACTTTTTTCATGCTTTTTTCGTCGTTACGCTTCACAAGTTGGAAAAGCTCGTCGATGGATTCCAAGAGTATCGTCGATAATGAGAATTGACACATCTCCCTTGCTATCATCAGCGGAGTTTTCTGGGAGTAATCTTTTATCTCGTAGTTGGCACTACCAGATATCAATAGCTCAACGATAAAATCATGATCTTTGGAAACGGCCAAATGTATCGGCGCATTTCCATCAAAATCACGCACATCGCAGCTCATAGGCACAGAACTTTGTTTACTATTAGGGCTGGCAATATCAATCATTTTTTTCATAGCGGGGACGTTATTTGTGTCCGATGCAACATGTAGCAAAGTGCGGCCTCTTCCGTCACAACAAGACATCAAAGATTTCCACAAACTGCATATTGCACTTGGTTCACTGCCATCATTCGAGATGTTCACGAGCAACTGCAAGGGTGTGGTTCCACTATTGTCCGGTTCATCAAAAATAGCACCATGTTTGAGCAAAAATTTGGCCAGCTCATCTCGCAACAATTCTACAGCTACATGCAACGGAGTTTTCCCAGTGGAATCTTTCAATTTTACATCTGCGCCGTGCACGACTAGGAATTTACACCAGCTCCAGTCTTCAATTGTGTTCGACTTGATAACTGCGTGGAGTCGCGGGGTATGGTCATTTTGATAGTTCAGATCGTACTTGGCAGGGTTTTTGTAATACTCGTATTTACGGATTATATCGAGTCTTTTGCGATCGTAGTCGTAATCCAGATTCCTTGCAGGAGGCAAGATCAATTCTTGATTCGATTCTACCAAATAACTCATTAGATCATCTTGCTCGCGGGTGGAGTACTTGGACCCCTCGACCAATATGTAACACCAAGGACGTAAACCTTTTTCATCTTCGAAATTGACATTCGCCCCGACATTAATCAAGTATTTTACAACAGAAGTATGTGCTTTCGACTTTATGGCAATGCACAGTGGCGTTTCCCTCAAATTATTTGTCACATCGACGCTACTTTTGTTTATGATAAATTGAATCATTTTCAAATCAACATTGGATCTAACTGCCGTATGGAGAATCGAGTCCATAATATTGCAGGATCTCACTTTTTGGTCACAATTAATCAAGAAGTTGACGACTTCGAAATCATCAGATTTCAAGGATGACTCGAGGAACCCCGTGTAACCGCCAGGGTATTGTCCAACAAAGTATTTGAAAGTTTTGAGGTGATTGACTTTGATGGCAGAATGAAGAACTGATTGCACATAACACTTGTCCCTGTCTTTCATCTCTATACCTATCTCTCCAAAAAGATATTTCAGAATATTGCGCCTCTGCAGGTCATCGGTCAACGTTTTGCTGTCATTCACGTAATCTAGAAGACTTTTACCTTGTATTTTCTCCTGCAGAAGTTTATTCTTCTCTTTGCGGTCGTTGATGGTATTCATTAGGCTCTGCACCACCTCTACCCTACCGTTTGCAAAGAAATAAGGCAGGAGCTTTTGATAGAGCGCAATTCGGTCGGCTTCGTGGGGGACGATTTCAGGTGCCAGCAAGAAGAGTTTCTCTGCGACGATACGAAGTTTGTGCTCTTCGAGCAACTCTAGACCACACAGTTCACGAGCGACGTGACACGAGATCCGGCGTACGCATTCTGCGTCAAGCCGAGACAAGTCACCGCCCGTCAAGGCCAACCCGTACACCACTTCTACATTTACTGCATCAATGGCAAGTTGACAGGTGTCTCGATCTTTCGTGAGTTCTGATCCAAGGGCTTTTGATTCTTTGAAATCGAGACATTTGGACTTCGTGGGCCTAAGTAGTTTCCGATGGTCGGGATCTTGCAAATCTCGCAAAATCTCCACTGATTCCGTGTGGTCAGATTCACCTGCGTGGTCGGGAGTAGTATCGGCTTCGGAAAGTGCAGACATAATATGGTGACTCTCAGACCTTATCATTGCTTCCAGGTAACGCGCTCGATCTTCCGCCGTTGGGAGATCAACGAACGAGCGGACGCAGTTGTGGTCTTCTTCGAGGCTGAAAATGTTTCTCAGACTGTTCAGAAATACAGGCGAGGTTGAATCCAGAATGGTGTGAATACACTGAAGGATCTTGACACGACTTTGGTTCAGAAGTGAAGCCTGAGTCTTGAGCCAGTCAGCAACTGCGAATTCTGCAAACGTAATGTGGCACAACTCATCCGGCAGCTCAGAGCTTGGAATCTCCATGTCATCTTCGTCGATTCCTAGACTCTCGAGCACAGACACTGGAACCAACCTCTGTAATGACTTCTTGTACACTATTTCTCCGTAAAAAATTCGAGGATACGTACGCTCAATGTAAGTTTTGTACAGGTCGTAAATATTATTAAGTGTATCTGGATAGTTGACGTCTTCTGTCATACAATCTTTGTGTACTTCTGCGAGCATCTTGAGGTATAGCGGATAATAGGCAAGGTTTCCGACTGTTCTAAAATTCTCACATTCGAATGAAGATTTGAAAATGCTCAGGAAATCTTTGGCGAAATCTCCTAGAACGGATTGTTCAATCTGAAGCTCTACGTTTTTGTTCCACGAACTGATTAAAATATGACACTCTTCATCTGTGCCAAGTGGATCAAGATTGTGTGAAAAGACGCAGAGTCTTGATTCTAGATATTGTCTGTTGATACCTGGTCTAACAGTTACATAAATCTTTTCGACAAAACTATCCTGCAACTGAAGTATCATCTGACTTGCCGATTCGAAAAGCCCAGGTGGAAGCTCATCGAATCCATCAAAGAACAGAGTGATCCTTAGGTTCGACTTTTCAATTAAGCAAGTTGAAAAAAATTCTCGCAGGAATGTAGAGCAATCGAGATGTTCCTTAACATGTGCGACAGCCGATCCCACATCATCAAAACAAGTTTCATCGCAGTTCTTGAAATATGCCGGGTTGAGATTGATCTTCAAATGCCAGACATGATGGGTTGTCTCTGGGACTGATAAGGCCCGATCATGAAGGTAAGTGCTTTTACCCATTCCAGATTCTCCACAAACTATGATGACCTTCGGTTGCGACTGTTTAGAAGAAAATTCGTTCGAAAAAAGTGAATGGCCTATTGACTCTGAAATTTCTTCGAGCCTGTGAGGAACCAGACTGGATATTGAACCAGAAGAATACAACCAAACAAGACAACCATCCTTGTACTCCATTAAGTGAATGTTCCTGGAATCATCTGCGAAAAGTTCATCCAAATCTGGCAAGTGATCACCCTCATATGAAATCAATCGTGTATACTGTTCGCCCTTCGGAACTTCGTCGATTGCAAGCACGATCTCGTTTTTACTGGAATAGTCCTGAAGTTCATTCTTACTGATGTTTTTAACAATGAAAACATCATTGTTAGGCTCTTTCAAGACCTTTGTATCTATCACTACATGCAAACTAATGCTGCGTGATACATAATTGTCTTGGTCGTACAAAGGGAGAGCAGGCACGACATCATCGATTGATAGTTTGCTTGTCAAGAACTGCGTGAAAATGTAGGGATCGTGCAGTAAATTGACGATGTTTTCTCGATCCATCAACTCTCGAAGTCTCACTTTATCATTACGTAGTTGAATTTCATCTTGTTGTAAGACTTTGCTCTGCGACTTTTCACTCAACATCTCAATGCCTCCAGGTAAGCAAAGAAGGAAGTCAGTCACGTCACTTTTCAATATCCTCGGCAATTTTCTTTCAGTCCCGATGATAACAATCTTTTTTGGTGTGTTTAGGGGTAAAGAGTTGAGTTCTCCTGTCAAATTACTGAAAATGTTCCGCATATTTTCCACATTTAAAGAATCATGACTGCAGTCAACCACCAAGACATTTACTGATGAAAACTTGATCAAATTATGAAAGTGGAAAATCATATCCGCATTAAACTCTAATTTGATTCTCATGCAACAGTGGCTTTCTTTAGACACTTTGAGATGTTGGTTTGCTATCTGTTGAACCATTAACGAGACTAAGAACGCGTGATCTGTCTGGATGGTCAATCTTTTACAACTTGAAACTCCAAATAAGCGATGTTGAAGCTTAGAAAATAGTTCATGTTTCTGAAATTCGAGGTCGATTTGCAGACTGGAAAGTTGGTCATCCATCACCAGTTTTTGAGAAATAGCGCCTCTAATATCTTCGAGCCAGGTATTTACTATATCATCTTTTGAATTCATCAACTTGAGAAGGCAATCTTCTATTGTTTTCAACACTGACTGAGTTTCGAGAAACTTGATGCGTACACCGGTTTCTCGAAATAAAAGCTCATCAACGTTGTTGGGAATTTTTTCAAACTCGATTTTGCCTAAAAAATCTGCGAATGGATTCTCGAGCCCATCTAGATTTTTCCTAACATTAACTGAATTGTCTGCATTTATTGACTCTTTTCCAAATGATTGAGGCAAATCTATTTCCAAATCTTGGAGGCAAAACTCGTTGTGTAACAATCTAAGAATATAATAGCGCAATTCTCTTGCACTACGTGAAAGATTTAGATTGTGAATAAAGTCTTGGTGGAAGATTGTAGTATTATTGCCCGTGTGATTATTGGTTTCTTTTATTTTCAAGACTTTTTCACGAATGAGAGCTACATGAAATAATTTCAAAAAAAGTGTACAATTTGCTGAATTGGATTCACTGAAGACACCAACTAGCACACCAGCTAGCTTAGATAAAATTTGATTAGGAAATTTTTCAAAGATCTCACAATCCTCACTCAACTGAATTTTCTTACAATTTTCAACGCAACTCTCGATAACTCTCAAGCCCCTCTTTTCTAAAAGTTCATTATTCAATTCCAAGTTGGTATGAACCGTAAACTTATTGATTTTACCTTCTTCAGATGTAAGTTTGCCGTTATGCATATTGTATAATTTGTAAGCAGTTCCTATATTCAAAGACTCGGTGAATAACGTTTGATAATTTATATCAATACCAAGCCCGGCTTCGTTGCTATGTAAATATCTAACAACAAAAACTTCGACCTCCAGTTTTCCAGTTTCTGGATTTTGTCTCTTAAAACTAAACGACGACTCAAACAAATCACTTGCCGTAGTGGTATGGGGTACTACACTCAATCGAGTTCCTTCTCTAAGTTCTCTATTTAAAATAATCAAGACCGAAGCAATCTGTCGCACCCGATCAATATGACTTGAAACTTCATTCTCACCGTCAAGCACTTCTACGCAACGCAGCTTTTCTTGTTCGAGCAGAGCTTTGGTATTCATGCAAACTGCTGGGAATCCCTCATAGTAAAACGAGTCGTTTCCATTGCAGAAGAAGCGGGATGATCCTCCAGTGGTCTCGCCGATTTCGGACTGGGAAAGGATTGGGTTATGTTTACGTTTGTCGTGTCGTGTTTCCAGATCTGAGAGTATGATATCAGTCTCTTCACCGGAAATCATCTGAGATGCCTTCCCATTGCCAACTTCCACAGAATCGTCAAAAAGACAATGAACAGCAACAGGAACTTGGACTCCGCCTGAGCTCATGATCGAGCTTCCTACTCGTTTTGAATCTGAAAAAAAAAGTTACTGAAGCATTACGATTGAAAATATCTCGCCAAAGATAGACTTTCGGTCTCAAACTGTAGACTTACACCCTAATGTTTCAATTGCATAAATAAAGAAGACTAAATGCAAAGATTGCACGCTCAGACTATCCAATTCAGTTATCTTATCGCGAGACTCACCAGGTTGTGTACTATGGAAATCATCAGCTTTTTTTGTTCTGAAATTCTCATCAGGATATCCACTGTCTGGTAGAAGAGCACCCATGCTTTGCTCTTCTCCACACCCTTCATCTAAAGAATATTCTTTTCCTGGACACTCAGGACTGTTGATAAACTCATGTTGAGCCGTTTTGAAGTCTATGCTACCTAAAATGTAAGATTCACTAACATGTCAGTTTGCTCATCAAGAGAAGATTCGAGACTGTAAACCGTAGGCAGTTAACGAAAGCGGGACAATGACTTGGTTGGATTGAAAAGGGACCTCCAATTCTTTAGTAAACATAGTAATGAAATTATGAAAGAAATTCTTTCAAAGAATCCACGCTACAACACAATATCTGGATCATACAAAGAGGTTATCAATATTCAATTATGGTTACCTGGGTGACTCGGAGACGCTACGCCCGATGTGGAATGCCGACCGGTAGCTTTGTTGCAAACTTTTCCCATTTCTACATCTAGAAAAAAAAGTGAGGATTAATAAAATTTCAGGATCGGGACTATTCACGCAAAGAACCAGCAAGATACAGCGACATAGTCAACAACATTTTTCCGACGTGGTGTACATGATGTCAGAAATTCTGAGATTGGAAATAAATGGAGCCACTTTGATATCTCGCAATATTAACATCAAGACCATGGATCAGAAAACCTCCAGGGGTTTTATAATTATTGATTGGCATTTAATCTTAAAAAATAGCTTCGATATCTTCTCAGTCCTCTGCAACTTTTCAATCTCATCATCGGTCGCATTTCAAGATGAGTTTATTCTGTGAAATTATGAAAAATTCAAGCATGAATCCACGGGGAGACTTCAATGAAACCGAAAAGACTAGCACCATTCAAGTTCCTTTTAGTAAATTCGACTAGATTAATAATGTAGAGCGCATTTCAATTTCAACGCTTATATTAGGGGCAATAGTTTAAAGGGCTAATAAAAAACACCAGAGCCAGATGTTTGCTCTACATATCCGTTTCGTTTCTGAGCGTGAAAAATTCAAACCATCAGATTTAAAACAGATGGAAATAATGGATTGGGGTACAACTTCAACATAAATTTTCACATAAATTTTTTCTGAACATCAAGTTTGATAAAAATTCATATAAAAGAAAGAAGTTTTCACGCGCGCCATTTTACAAGATTCGCTTTCAGTTCTTCTGTGGTTCACGGGCGGAAGGAAGCTAAGGTAGTTGCTGATGCATAATATCGAGCGTGCATTAGTGATTCCACCGAGTGCGTGGTATCACTTGCATTCCAAACTCGCGAGAGCTTTAGTGACTAGGTCCGAACAATACCCAGTTTCTAAGTTTCGAAATAATTCTTAATACTTTCTGGATCACATAAGTGAGTCAGTGTGATTCTCCGTGGAAATTTTGATCATTGACCTTTGTAGCCAGTTGAGTGGTAATTTTTGAGTTATTGGAGTTAGGGTCATTACGCGGTTATCCATCCGATTCTGTTACATTCGAAATAGATTTTCAAACCATAACAACGCTCAGATCATTGAATATTTCATGAAGTATTGCGCTGGCCCACTCGTACGATCCGGAAAATATTTTCAATTATTTAAAAATTGAAAATTGTTTGAACCACGCTCGATCTTACTTCTTCTCATGTCCAAACAAGTGAAAATTACTAGCAATAAGTGAGCGAAACTTATATAGATTTCAATTCACAATCAATCGTTTTTGATTACCAATATTAACAAAACAAGTCACTCACCTTTACAACAATCAATTACTTCATCGGTTGATCGTTGAATTGGCTTACTAGTGGGCTTATAACTGAGTTTTGGTGATTCATAGTGACATCCAGATTCTTCAGTATCCGAAGACAAAAATACTGGAGAGACGATGCTCGGTTTCGTTCTCAAAGAAACAATTGCAACTGCCTAGAATTACGCAATGGTTCTTCAGTTAGGATATAAGGTAAGTTCTATATTATTTCATATCTCGGATTGGTACGCTCTTCACATTTTTTGCACATTTTTAGAATTGAAGATGGTCGTTTTAGAAATAATTTGTTTTTAGAAATGCATATCATGATATTGTAATTAAATTGCAATTACTGCATCGATCCAGTTTACACCAAACTAGAAGAACATAAAGCGAATTTACACTTTCAGAATGTTACAATTAAAATGGAAATCAATTCTATGTCTAACTCCGATGACAAACACGTGATAGAATAAAATCAGATAATTTTGATAATAGAATAATGCTAATAATGAATGCTTGACGGGAGGTTATCTGCGAATGATTGCAAGTTCATTAAAAAAAATTGTGATGTGAATCATTTGTAAAGCTCTCAAATTTGAATTACCGTATGTATGCGCTGAAACTATATAGGACTAATTTGAATCTCCGAAATATATTTGATACTGACAAAATCTAACTATAAATATATTTGAGGAAAGCTGATCAGTCGTGATTACCGTTTTCTTCTGACATTCGAGTGATCCAGGTTCAAATCTGAACCGTTTTCTGTGGCTGCGATCACGTGATTTGGAGGCAGATCTCTTGCGAGAACGTCCTCTACTCTTTTTTCTACTGATTCGGTCAGAGATAGGGTTTATTCGCTGGCGAGTTCTCATTCTGCTTCTGGTACTTCGATCATTGGAGAAATCTCTAACATATTGAGTCCAGCGACTTCTACCACGCTGATGGTACCTATTATCGCCGGAAGAATCTCTACGAAATCTGGTTGTTGTTCTGCTTCTGACGTAACCTCGATCGACAAAAGAGTCTCGAGGATATCGGGTACTTGTTCGGCTTCTGTACTTTCGATGATCAGGTGAATTGATACGGCGTCGAGTACTTGTCCTTCGTCGATAATTTCGATAGTCAGAGAATTTTCCAGGATAATAAGTTTTCGTTCTGGCTGAACTTTTCGAGTCCTCTGATGAGGAATCACTTCGGCGACGAGTCCTCGTCCTACTGCGTTTCTCCTTCCGATCACTCTCTTCGTCAGATTGGCCACCTTCACGGGAAGTTCGTTGTTGCGCAATGATAAAAGATTCTTCCAATATTTTTCGATTACGAACTGGGGATAATTCTCCATCTTTGTTACCTTGTTTTCTCTTCAATCTGGAAGCCTTTTGCAAGGTCAAAGCTTGCATTTCGATCTCATGTTGTTCTTCAACGCGAATTTTTTCCAACAGGTTCTTTTTAATTTGTTCAAGAGCTTGCAGATCTCTCTCTTCGGCTTCTTTGTGGGCTTGAAAGATTCGCTCGCTCACTGGAATTCTCAAATCCATAATACTACTTTCTGGCGCAGTGCTATCAATATCCGATTCCTGCACACTTCCTAGCATTTTTGTGTCCATGTCTTCCTGCTTACTTTCAAAACTGACTTTAGAATCGCTTACGTCGTTCTTCTCCCCATTTTTCTGTCTCATTTTTGAGATAGAAGGCTGTTCTTGATTGATCAAGTTACACTGAGCATCGGTGTGTGCCGACTGCTGACTCAGAAGAGCCCAAACCTCTTCCGGTTCTAAATCTAATTTAGAGTCCTCTAATCCGACAGCTTGCTCATTCATTTGAACCCATGCTGGTTGCTCAATTATTTCACCACTGCTGCTAATTTTACTCAATTTTCGGACATCTTCACATGTGTCTATGCTCTTGACCGCCTCAAGCTCCCTCTCTTCCTTCCGGAAATCTTCCGAAGAAAACGAATGTTGGCATTGATCGGTTGGAACAAATCTCTTATCACAATCAAGTGGTTCATTAACTACATTCACGAAATCGCTAGTGTCGACTTCAACTTCTTTGTGGATCAGCATACGTTCGAATTGTTGCTTTCCTCCAACTTGCTCTTCTACCGGAATCGACGACGTTATGTTTTCTTGAGGACCCTCAGCAAGATTCAATGACAAGCTTCTTATTTCTGTTACTTCCATCTCTAAGCCTGCACAGTTAGGCTGGAAACTGACCTCATCATTGGCCATACATTTTTTTTCTAAATCTGATTCCCTAAGTAACATCGAAGAACGACACAGATCGTTGACCGCACGATCATTCTCGTCAGTAATTATGGAATAGCAAGGTTCTGTCTCAAATAAAGTTTCGGAACGATCATGTTTGAAAGTTCCGTCTGATCGGAGAATTCCCTCATGAGATGGAATACAAAATTGGCTGCTACTTTCTGCACTTGTTGTCAAGCTAGATCTCGACATATTTTGGTTTTTTCGATCGTCGAAATCATGTTTATTTTCATAGTCAAACCTATCAATTCGTTCTGCATCGAGAGCTTCATCATGATCTGAGCCAGCTTGTAATTGAGTGGGAGCAGTAAGGCTATTCATTTGATTGGAACTTCTACAGGATTCATAACAAGTGAGTATAGAATTTTCATCGAATTCAACTCCTTCACTATCTTCTTGATCAAGTATGAAATCTTCAAAAGCTTGGATTTGTTGGTTTTCTCTGTCCAAATAATCAGGGTAATTGAAGTCATCCACGAAATGAGAGTCGTACCAACCGATCGCTGATTCATTTGATATCTTATCACAAGAAAATGGTGGCTCCAAAAATTGATCTTCTGGATAACTTCCTGCGCATATGGATGGAAATTATACACATAAGTTTGGAGTATGCATACACACTAATAGTCCGGTCTCTGGCAACCCTTTCGTATGTCCGTAAAATGCAACTTCCAACTGATCTTACACAAAAACTATTCATCGAGAAGTGCCCACCTCACTCTTGTTTCAATCAATACATTCATAGATTCGAATAAGACTTAGGTGGGCACTTTCTCCTGTGTGTAGCCTAAGATAGGCAGTGATGGTGACGGACATACGAAAGGGTACCCGGAGACTGGACTATAACCAGCCCTCACAAATCCTGAATCGGTAAACACATCGTAATTATTCTGCCTCAAAATAGCGGAAACTTGGACATCAATATGCGCGGTACAGCAGTTTTGAATGAAGCATTCTAAAGACGGAGAAAATATACAAAAATCATAGTGGGTTTGGATGATTGTTATCGATTCTTCTCAAGGCCCAAAATGATTATTAAAAACAAGAAAATTTTGAAACTTTTTACTCTCATTGATGCACCTACAGTGACAGCTCATCATTTTAGATATTTTGATAGTTCGTTATTCGTTTCCACAACGCGCGACATAAACACATACGATGGAAAACGAGCAAAAATAGCTATAACATAGCATTTTTTCCACTCTACCAGATGCTGTTTGCACGATTGCCGTGCCTTTGTTTAAAACTCCAGGTGTATCAATGAAAGTAAAAATATTCAAATTTTCACCCCAAAATCTCGGACCTTCAAAACAATCGATAAAAATCACTCAAACCTTACTGCTTGACAGTTAGTATTTTTTCTGCTCTTTACAATGCTCTGTTCAAAATTACTGTACATACGGCGCATATATTGTCCAATAATGATATCGCTATTGAGGGAGGGTAATGATGCCTTCACCGATCCCGAATTGATGAGCGGCACTGTTTACATATGTACACTCGACGGACACAAATTCTGCACAAATCTGAAAAAGCTCCTTGTCTCTGAGGTGTTGTTTGTTTGTTTCAATCCAAACCAAGACCGTTTTTGATGTCTTGATAATTGTAACCTTATCCTCAACATTCGAAAACTAGAACCTAGGTCTCAGGATTTCAAGAAGCACTTCAGTAACAAAAAAGGTTCTGGCAAAGTTGGGAAGAATTTATGTTTGTTGGGTGCACATGCTTGAATACAATTAAGAATGTTGCGAGGTGGCAGAATGAAAGGAGAAAGATACAGGAACAGAACTCAGACTGTCATCATTGATAACTACAATAAATACTATAAGACAGGGCAACATACTAAACAAGGGACAAAGACTTCGTTTCTTGTGACAAGTGTTAATTGAACTGGTCAACTGTTGCCCTCTAGGAGTGACAGCATAGCGATTAGACAATAGAACATTATTTTTGGGCCTTCTATATGAGGTAAGCAAGCGTTAGTTCTTGAAAAATTATCTAATAAATAATGCATCAATGCAATACAGCCTGCACTTCAATAAAATATGGCCAGTATATTGAAAAAGCTGAATAATGTTGCTGGTCTCTTCACTCGAGGAATCACATTTCTCTCGTTGGCAAATAGTAGTCTATGCACTTTACCAAAGAGTGATTAACTATTTTTTTGAGTCAATTCTCTGGGTGATGTTGACCTAATACTTGGTGTGACCCAAGCAACATTTCTAACATGTACCTACCAAAATTTTGTGAGTTGAATCACAATAGCCTAGCAATTGAACATACACTTCTCAATGCAAAAAAAAAACAAGAAGCAGAGAAGTTAGAAAGTGCAAAGCAATAAGAGTATCATTCTTAGAATGTATTAGAAACTACCTGTCAAGTTATCTGGAGATCCTGATCAAGTGTTTGTGGCATTGAGGCTATTGCCATCAATGTAATTCTGATGGCCAATATAATAATCTTGATTAGATTGTTGAAGATCTAGAGATTTTGCACTATGCTCTCGACTCAGATTATGGGTACAACTGCCATAAATAATATTGAGATTTTGCATCATCACATCTTCCGTCTTATTTATGCATGCTTAAGTGGTGCTGCTAATGATGTTGTAAAGTGCAATTGATTTAATATCAAAGAAGGTAATTTTTCTAGCCATTTTCCATATGAGAGCTGATTCTTTTGTTCATTGACATGCCTATGAAAAATCATCAGCTGCTATTGGAATAAGTTGATGAAGTCTAAAGCATCATACAATCAAATTCTGTAATAAGTAGATGATCAAAAAACTTCCATGACTATAAAACCAAGATACGTTAATAGGATGATTAGTCAATGGTAGTATCGAAGATGTATGAGTAGTGTGTACTTCCTCAACTTTATACTGGGAGATCTTTGATGCATCCAACAATCGTCAAAATTCTCAGAGTTGTTGATTCAAGTTGGCGAGCAAGATAGATGATGACTCAAAAATTTTGGAATACATGTGAAGCTCGATGTGAAGATATACATGTATTACTTTGAGCACAGGCAAGGGCAAAATTCACGGGAAGTTGATTCGCAAGCACAGCATATGATTGATTCAAAGGACGATGATCCTCAAAAACTTATATCGCCAAGAGTCAGATATTCCGCGTTTCAAGCGTAAATAATACACACCTGTTGCCATGCCACTCTAAATATAAATGCTGCTCCTCTCAGAATGATGAAGTAGGACCCTAATATCCAGGGCGCAAAAAGAGGCAATCTTGACCCTCTCAATCGACACTTTGGTGAGCTGCTGCAGGGATTTTCTACAAGTCTACAGGAGCCCATGGAGTAAGATTAGTACTCGAGGGGAGGTCTTATGGAGAGCTGCATGGAATGTTTTCGCAACAGCACAACATAAACAGAATGCTATATAAGTAAATGAGTCAGCATGCACATAATACCATACACAGCATATACTTATAATGTCCTCGATTTATCAAGCTCAAAATCTAGCAATTCGATCGATTCTTATCAAAATCTGTATGGCTTCTGCATCATTTAGGTACATGATGCGATATATACGTATGCTGTGCACTGAGAACGCGTAGTATGTACCATACGTGATATAAAGTAAACAAAAGAAATTGTCAACGGCGCGTGAATTTTGATGCTCGCCGAATCAGCTGCGGTTCTGATGAGACTGTCGAAATGAGTCGAACACCATCGAACACTGACCGTTACATGGTAACTGACTGCGCGCGCTTATTTGCTTTGTTGGGTGCCGGCGGTGTGGTGCCGCGCGCGAAGGATAAGAAACTCGTAAGAAATTATTCTAATAAAAAATCTTTACTCATAGAAATTAGATTCGCAGTCTTCACCAATTTGGTCCCTTCCCTGATTCCCCGATACTGATCTTTCGGTTCAAGGTCACACTTTTATCTCCGCTCATCGCTGGCGCCATAGATGGCTGGCGCTGGCCCACACTGAAAATCACAGAACACCGTTGAAAATGGTAATCTGTCAGTCATTGCCCGTGTCTGTCACTCTGTGTGCTGTTTTTTTTTCGTCTACACTTTTTCCTGAACTCTTCAATCAATCTTTTGAAATTAATTTAATGTGGTATCGATAATCACCCGCAAATATGTTCTGTTAGAATTTACAGCTCATTCTATTGAATCGTTTAACTTCGATTGATAGATCTTGAAGAATAATAAAAATGTCAACATTTCCGACAACCCGATAAATCAGTTTAATTCATTTTAACGAAATCTTTAATTAATCGATATTATTCTATTTGCTCACCCTACATTTTCTTCGAAAGTCTGTTTAGAATTAGATATTTTTCAGAAATCGAAACAAATTTTCAAAAAATTGGCATTTTCCATCACGTATTAGAAAACAGTTCAATAGAGTGAGCTGTAAATCCTTTCAAAATATCTTGGGTGGTCACACACTTATAAAAATGTCAGAAAGATCGATCGAATTAGGGAAGGAAATACAATAACGAAAACATGAACTGCCTAAACGTATGTATGTATGTACCTTTGCTCGTACCTATGACCTTTTGTCTTGAAACGCCGATTAGCTTTGAGAAAAAATTTACCTACAATCGAAAGATTTTGCCGAGGGGAAACTATGGTGGGAACTGAATCCCTCTGATTGAAGATTTTCAAGACAAAAATTGATTCGAGCAGAAAATGTAGACTAATCCTCCAAAGATTCGATTTCCCATGGATATCTTCTTGGAAAACGTACAAACCTCGGTACAAACGCTGTAGGTAGTCTACGACAATCTTCATTTTTCCTCTCTTGATTGAATGTTTGATAGGCAATATCGTAAGTTATTTCAAAATTTCCGCTATTTACATTCATCAGCACGTGTGAATGTCTTGCTATGAGGAAGCATTCTGTTAATCTCGTTTAGCATCGTATTTCAACGTAATTTTGCAATAAAGGATGGGTTGGTTATGTTCTGGTCCGGAAATCGATTTCAATTGAGTAAACCTACTTATCCCTATCCGAATGTAGTATGTAGTACTAGTAGACGAAAAAATTCGCCAATACTCATATATCATGTCGAGTTCCACCAATAGACTTTAAAATAAAGAGCTGTTATATTCAGTAGACTGTTGTGAATGTGGAGTCATTTTAATATTAAATGAGCGTTGAATTTAAAATTTCGGTCAAAGGGTATTTAAATCCGTCAGCCCGGCGCATGGAGCTCCTTCAAAAGTCTAATCCTTGAGTTTGTATAAGACGGTTTAAAATTAAGAGACTTTGGTGTTTTCACACGTTGACTGTGACGCGGAGCCTCAGTAAGCTCATTCACTTACCACACATTTTCTGATGCGCCCGTTGAGCAAGCTTTTTTAAGAAGAACGTTAGTGGTTAAGCTTTTTTAAGAAGAACAAAGTTAAACACCAACGAAAAATATCGAAACGAGTCAATGTAATGTCCCGACAATTTTCATCAGGACTTTCCGAATTGGAAAACGAAAACTTGACAGAGAATGAGAAAATCCGAATATCTTAAAGGACTCGCGACGGGGATGAATGACATTCCATTGAAGTAACTCAAATAGTATAATTGAAAGCTTCAAAAGTAAGTTTTTTTTTCAATGTCAGTTTAATCTCAATCGTCATCAACTTACCTGTTCTCTGCGCATTTAAATTTATAGCATTTTGGTGTAAATAAATGAGATACTCGGTTTTGAAAAAAAAAAAGGAATCAGTTTATTCGTATAAAAATATAAAATGTGATGATTATACAGCTTTTTACAGTGTATATTTACAAGTTTCGCAGAATGTTGCGACTATAGGAACGTATTAGAGGTATCATGGGAATAAAATAGACATCCATGTCTATTTTGAAATTTTTGAAATTGTGAATTCACGCTGTTTTTTTAACTTGGCGAGATTGGATGCTACTTTTTGTACAAATTATCATTCGTATTTTACGATCTGTCGGACTCGCGCAGTTGATGCAATTATGGCACAAAAATAAAATTATGTGTTTATAAAGTAAATTTTGCGAGTGGAGGACATGATTATACGTATAAGCACTAAATCAAATTATATGTGATCGAAATAAATTATAAGTATCAGCTCGCAAAATGTTTTGTACATATTCTTAGTCAGACTGGTGGACTATTGTACAATATAAACGCTTCGTAAAAAAGTCGGATCACATGCCATATCAATAATTACAATCCTTTGAGAGAGAAATCTGTAGTGATCTGGCATGTCGATTCGTTCGTCGTAAACAAAGCGGATGCTATTATACCCGGGAAGTTTAATTAATAAACCTCAGGATTTAAGGTCTTTGCATTTATTTATGCAAACATATATGGAGATTTCACGTTAAAAGATGTTTTTATCAAACAAGTAGTTTGAAATTATAATATTCACCAAAAATAGAGAATTCTCACAAGTTCATCTCTATAAATTCTTTTTTTTAATTCATCCATCTTCCGACCTATCTGAGTAGCTTGTAAAGTAAGGCGGGGAAGACTGTGACTCGTACCCTATTGGGTAAGTTTGATCTTAAAAACTAAGTCTGTGTTTTACTCAATTGTCTTTCTTGATCTGCAGAATATAATTCTCTGAGTATTTTGTATTGAAGTACTACTTGCTAGATTTAGGGTTTGCGAAGTCGTTAAAGCCAGCAGTCACTTACTAAAACAAAGTTGTATGCTGGCCATTGATTTCAACAAATGAAATCCATATGTTGTAAAAATGACAAATTGTGAATTCATAATCCTGGAATTCATCAATTAAAATAATTGACCGCTACACACTTCCAGAATTCGAAACAGAACTTCCGCGAAAGCAATAGGGGTAAAATATGACAAAGATGCAGATATTGCTTCTCGAATCGGTCACAATTTTTCAGACATCGAAGTGAAGTGGTGTAGTCTTATTTTCGAGAAACTCTCGAATTATTTGAACGCTTCTATTAGCTCCATCTTCGATATCAGAAGGCCGTCTTCCTTCTTCGTCTAACAAGTCGACAGCAGCTCCCAATTCTAACAAAGTCTTAGTACACTTGAAGCGGTCCTTTAAAACTGCATAATGCAGTGCAGATCTTTTTCTGTGATCGACAACGTTGAGCACTGAACTACTTTTTTCAATTAAGGACCGGACGATATTGGCATTATCGCTAAATTGCACAGCCCAATGAAGAGCCGTCATGCCATAAGAATCCCGCGCATTAATTATTAAATGGTTGTTTTCTGCATATATTTCAGCCTTCTTTATGCTATCTTCGTTATCACTTTTCACAAGGCGAAAGAGTTCCCCAACTGATTCCAAAAGTGGAACTGAAAGTGAAAACTCATTCGCTTCTTTAGCTAATTTCAGCGGAGTTTTCCGCAGGTAGTCTTTTATATCGTAATTAGCTCCACCAGAAATCAATAACTCGATCGCATGATCGTGGTCTTTACGAGCAGCAAGATGAATCGAAGCATTTCCATCAATATCTCGAGCATCAAAGTCTATGAGTTCTCTAAGCTGAACAACAGCAATCATCCTTTGAATAGCAACGGTGTTATTTGTTTCCGCTGCAGCATGTAGCAAAGTACGGCCTTTTGCATCACAACATCCAATCAAAGATTTCCACATACTATACGTTGCACTTTGTTCACTACTATCATTCGAGAGATTCACGAGCAGTTGCACGGGTGTATTCCCATTGTCGTCGGGTTCATCAAAGATAGCACCATATTGAAGTAAAAATTTCGCCAACTCTTCCCGTGAATACTCTATGGCAATATGCAGAGGCGTTTTACCACGTACATCTTTCAGTTTTACATCTGCGCCATGCACGATCAAGAATTTGCACCAATTCCAATCTTCAATCTTGTTAGATTTTATGGCCAGATGTAGGCGAGGAACACCTTCTGTTTGGTAATCGATATTAAAATCAATGGGGCTTTTGAAATATTCAAATTTACGAATTATGTCCAGTCTTTTTCGATCATAATCGTAGTCCAAATTTCTGGGAGGTGGTAGAATCAGTGATTGATTCATATCCATCAAAAACTGCATGAGCTCATCCTGCTCACGAGTGGAATATTGAGAGCCTTCAACTAAAATGTAGCACCAAGGACATAAGCCTTCCTCATCTTCCAAGTTTACGTTGGCTCCAAGACTAATTAGATATTTGACAACAGAAATATGTGCTTTGGACTTGATCGCCACGCACAACGGGGTTTCCCTTAAATTGTTTGTCACATCGACGCTACTTTTGTTGATGATGAATTCTATCATCTTTACATCGACATTCAATCTGACTGCTGTATGCAGAATAGAGTTCCTGATTTTGCAAGCCTTCATCTCTTGATCATAATAAACCAAAAAATTAACGACGTCAAAATCATCAGATCGTAGAGATGACTCAAGAAATCCCATATAGCCACCGGGATATTGACCAACAAAGTACTTGAATGTCTTCGGATGATTAACTTTCACAGCGGCATGCAGCACACGGTGCAAATAAAATGGATCTCTGACTTTTATCTCTAGTTCAATTTCCTCTAATAGATATTTTATGATATCTCGCCTCTGCAGATCATCCATCAATGTCAAACTTTCATTCACATAATCCAACGGGGTTTTATCTAGATACTTTTCTTGTAAAAGTTTATTCCTTTCTTTATGGTCATCAATTGCATCCATAAGACTTCGGACAATTTCCAGCAGTCCTCTGGCACAGAAATATGGCAGCAGTTTTGGGTAGAGTTCTTTTCGATCCGTTGCATCGGAACCTATGTGAGGCATAATCACAAATAGTTTCTCTGCGATGACACGAAGTTTATGCTCTTCGAGTGGTTCTAGACTCGATAGCTCACGAGCAACGTAGTTTGACAAGCGTCGCAGAAAGTCTATCTCTAGACTAGATAAATCGGCTCCAGCCAAAACTACATCGCAAACCATTTCCATATTCCCATTGTTAGCTGCAAGTTGAACAGCTCTTTTACCCTCTGCCACTCTGTCTACGAAATTGACAAGTTTCAAGTCAACGTTTGGTAGATACTTGGTATCAACATGGTCGTTTAGTTTTCCATGATGGGGATCTTGAAGTTCTAACAAAAGCTTGACAGATTGTACGCTATTATTCTCAACAGCATGATGAAGAGGTGTTTTGTAATCTGTTGTCAGGATCCAATCTTGATTTTCAGACATCATCAATGCTCGTAGGAATCGCGCACGATCTTCAGCAGCCGAGAGACTTACGAACGAGCGGAAGCAGTCGTGATCCTTGAGATTGAATACGCTCTTCACACTGTTCAAAAATACAGGTGAAGTTGAATCTACGACGCTGTCGATACACTGAAGAATCTTGACTGGACTTTGATTCTGATGTGAAGCTTGAGTCTTGAGCCAATCAGCTACTGCGAATTCTGCAAATGTTATGTGGCACAACTGATCCGGCAACTCCAAGCTTGAAATCCCATCTGATCCATCTTTGTCAATTTCTAGACTTGCATGCACTGAAGCTGGTAGCAATCTTTGCAGCGACTTCTTGGATACTATTTCTCTGAAAAATATTCGAGGATACGTACTCTGCACGTAATTTTTGTAAAGGTCAAAGATATTATTCACTAGACTTGAATTCTCGTAGCTTTCTTTCATGCAATCTTTGTGTATTTCTGCCAGCATTTTCAGAAAGAGCGGGTAAAATGCAAGATTACCCTCAATATCAAATCGTTTGAATACGAGATGGAAAACACTCAACGATTCTCTTATAGATCTTTCCAATGCGGGTTGATTGGTCTGGATTTTCAATTTCTTCCTCCAGCAACTAGTAAGAAGTTGGCACTCTTCATCTTGAGTGAATGCATCTAGATTGTGAGAGAAGATGCCCAGTTTTGATTCTAAATGTTGTCTGTTGGGACCTGGTCTCACAGTCACATAAATATTTTCTATGAAACTTTTTTGCAGCTGTAACATTATTCGACTTGCCAAACCAACAAGATCAGATGGGAGTTCGTCGAATCCATCCAAAAACAAGGTAACTTTGAGGTTCGACTTGCCAAGTGCACAAATAGAGAACAATTCTTGCAAGAATTTGGAACACTCAAGACGTTCTTTGATATAAGCAACAGTTGATTTTACATCATTGAAATAGGAGTCATCCTGTTCTTTGAAGTAATCGGTGCTAAAATTAACCTTCAGGCGCCAAACGCGAGATGCCGAGTGTAATTCTGAAGAGGCCATTTCGTGAAGGTAAGAGCTTTTGCCCATTCCAGATTCTCCACAAATTATAAGAATCCTCGGCTTTGAGCGTTTCAGCACCAAACTATTTGGGAACACAGACGGGTCCAATGAATCCGGGATATTTTCAATCCTATAAGGTATCAGACTGGATATCGACCCAATTGTGTGCAACCACACCAAATAGCCTTTCTTATGGTCCATCAAATGAATGTTCCTGGGACCATCTTCAATCAATTTATCAACATCTGGGACTACATCATCTTCAGAAAGTGCAATTAATCGTACTCCAAGTGTCTCAGTAGAAATTTCCTCGACGTTATACACAATTTCATCAGTTGCACAGTAATCTTTCAGATCTGCCTTGTCGATACCTTTGATAATGAAAACATCAGTGATCGGTTCTTTCAAAATATTTGTATCGATAACTACACGTAAATTGATACGTCTTGAGATGTAAGTTTCTTGATCGTATAGTGGGAGAGCAGGGACTATATCATTGATCATCAATTTGCTGGTCAAGACCTGCGTAAGAATTTGAGGATCACGCAGTAAATTCATTATACTTTCTCGATTTAGCAACTCTCGAAGTTTCACGTTATTGCCACGTATCTCAATATCGTCTAGTTGTAAGACTTCACTTTGCGATTTTTCACTCAGTCTCTCTATACCCCCCGGCACGCAGAATAGAAAATCGTCTGCAACGCTCTTCAACATCCATGGCAAAGTTATATCTGATCCGACAATGATAATCTTCTTGAATGTTTCTACAGGCACGGAGTCCAAGTCTCTCGTCAAATCTTGGAAAATACTCTTCATATTCTCTATATTCAGCGAATCGTGACTACAATCTAGCACCAGAACATTCACTAATGAAAATCTCACCAAATTGCGAATGTGCCGAATCAAATCCGACGAAAATTCCACTTTGATCTTCATACAGCAATAGCCATCTTCAGACATGTCTAGATATTGGCTTGCAACTTGCTGAATCATTGTTGAAATTAGGAATGCGTGATTTGTTTGGATAGCTAACCTTCTACCACTGCTTGCTCCAAATATCCTATGCTCGAGTTTTGAGAGCAGATCATGTTTCTGGAAATCTACATCAATTTGAGAGCTATAGAGATGGTTATCTATTACTACTTTCTGAGACATAGCGCCTCGCATAGCATCAAGCCAGCAATCCGTCAAATCTTCTCCTGACTTGATCAGTTCAAGAAGGCAACTCTCCATGGACGTCAGTACCGATTCATTTTCGAGAAATTTGAGTTCAACACCAGTTTCTGCGAGTAAAACCTCTTCAACATTATTCGAAAATCTCTCGAATTCCAGTCGACCCAGAAAATCGGCAACAGGACTTTCAAGTCCATCGAGGTTTGCCTTGATATTCAACAAGCTATAAGAATTCACAAATTCTTGTCCAAATGGTTCTGGCAGATTCATTCTTAGATCCTCTGGAAATGAATCTCTTTTAAGAAGACACAGGATGTAATGCCGCAATTCTTTGGCTGATTGGGATAGATTTCGATCATGGATAAAATCTTCGTGAAAAAAGCCTGTGCAGTCCCCCACTTTTTTTTTGATGCCTTCTAGATTTACAACTTTTTCGCGAACCAAAGCAACATGATAAGTTTTTAGAAATGGCGTGAAATTTGCTGGCTTCGGTTTATTTATAGCTCCAACTAGTATATTAGCAAGCCGCGATAGCACTTGATTCGGAATTTTTTGAAAAACTTCACAGTTCTCACCAACAAGTATCTTTCTACAATTCGGTGAATTTCCCTCGACCACATTTAAGCCCCTTTTTCCTAAAAGAGAGCTGTTCAAACAAACATTTGTGTATATAGTGAATTTCTTCAGCACTCCGTTTTCTGATGAAAGATCGTTTTTTTCTGAAGTATACGTATCGCACAGTTTTCTAATGTTGATAATATTATCTGAAAATAGGGACTTATAATTGATTGTAAAATCGAGTCCCTTTTCGGTACTCACTAAAAATCTTACGAAAAAAATGCTAACTTCCTTTTCGTCCGTTACTGCATTTCTACTCTCAAAGCGATAAGTCATTTCCAAAAGATCACTCGAGTTAATATATTCCGGAATTATAAGGCGTACATTAGTCCCTTCTTTTATTTCTCTTTTCAAAAGAATCAAGAGGGACGCAAACTGCCTCGCTCGATCAGTGTGAACTATGGGGTCACAGTCAGCATTCGGTTCTTTCTTAGGGCGCACGTTCTCTCGCTTAACGGCGAATTCTAGCTTTATCGATGATGGCACGACTTCTCCATCATAAGACAATGTTTTTCGTCTGCGAAGAGGGCGAGGTTTTCCTTTTTTTATACCAATCTCGCTAGTGTCTACTTTATATTGACCAGTTTCATGCATATTTCCTGTTGGCTCTGGATCTAAGTCTCCAAAATTAATTATTTTATCCGATTCCGTCAGGAATATTTCAATATCCTCTTCTGAACTATCCATGGAACAGTTTCCTTTCAAAGGAACTTCAGTAGCTTCTGAATTTTCATCTATAGAAACTTGCGTTTGTTCTGGACCTAAACAAGAGAAGTATGTTAAAGATTCTAGAATCACAAGATTCGAAATATGTATGCATATGAACAGTATGGTGACAATTATTTTTCAAGCTTCGATTTTCCTAGTGAATCACACTTGAATCTCCCCCAATTGGTTGTTGAATGAGGGAGTAATATCTTTCGATGGTTCTAGAGATGACCTGCTCAGTGCCACGCAAACGCGAACTTTTTGCAAATTTTTGGTGTTTTTTCACAACTTCCTCTTATACGTCTTCTCGCCGTAGAGAAAAGGAGGAACGGATCCACAGATTTTGAGAAATAATTTGGAGAAGGGAGTGCTAAGTTTCAGTTGCAAGAAGGGGTTAGAACAGCAAAATTACATTTAAAAACGATTTCCGACTCAGATGTCGGGTTCTACTGTAGTGCGTCATTTTTCACAGCTCTGAAATTCTTTTCAATGAGTGATATTGAGTGCAGAGTCCGAATACCGTAAGTCTGTGAGTTATGATTAAGACCGACACTGGCGTTTCCGAATCTCAGCAACATGTACTTGAACTTCTCCTGCGTCTTATCTGCTTGATAAGAGCTTGTTTCGAGAGAAATCAAGTCCGCTAATGATATAGTTACAGTAGGAGAAATGATGCTGAAGATATAAAAAGAATTGCATTTTACTATCAAAATCAAGCGGTCGTTCATCCGTGTACTGATAATTTTTTAGCTCCGGCAGTGACCCGATCGATAAGTTGCTGAATTTTCCTTCAAATGAACCCTTGCTGAAGTGAATTTGTTGTCGTTGTGGGAGAAATAGAACTATAAGTATACGTTGTCAAACTCGGCACACGAGGACTTGCACCTTGCACTATTCTCCATTTTGAAACATCCAAAGACTTCGGTTCTTCTGCATTGAATCGGCTTAGCCAGTAGTTATTTGAAGAAAATTATACACATTGACAGTGGAAAGTATTTTCACCGCCGTGGAAATGCATTCATAGGAAAACTCCGAATCGAAATCGAGAAGTGTTTTGGAAACTTATTCTTATCGGTTCACTATTGAAATGAAGTTTTACTTTCTTCAAATGATTCCCTAAACGTTTTGGATAAACTCAATTGAGCTTAATCGATTGCTTGGATTTGGGATAGGAATTGCAAGGGGAAGGTAACTGATTCCGTGAAGAATTTACCAGAGGAGAGAGGGGGGGGGGGGGGGGGGGGGGTGCAACCCTCATTCTGAAATCTGGGCTAAAAAATTGTGTAAGGGTGGGGGGGCTGATTTAAATTTATATATATTGGTACTTTCTCGAAATGAAAAAAAGAAAAAAAAAATATTGCCGACCATCCCTACTTTTCAACTTCGACCCCTTCAACGCATCTCTAAGCCCATATGGAACTTTCTTCAAATTTATAAAAAAATACTCTCAAAAGAATTTCAGATCAATTCGTTAGGTTATGTGAGACTAGTTCTTTGTTGTAGGGTCAAAATAATGAATTTTCTCAAAACTTGCAAAATATCGGTATTTTCGAGAAATCACAAGGTGCACCGAGGTGTCCGGTATTGCGAGGTTCTACTGTACTACTTTAGTCTGGATCAAATTTTTTCTCGACTATTCTGATGTATTTTTCTGATTTGCAATAGTTTTTCCAGAATTTTAGTAAATTCAGAGGAGGAAATAGGCAAAGAAAAGGAACTGCGTATAAAACGGACGTTTTCGTGAGTTCGCCCCCAAACAAAAAGTTGTAATTTTTCGAAAAAACTGATATTCTTCAACTTTTGAGGCATATTAATAAGAAAATGTAGTATTTTGACCTGACAACAAGGGGCTAGTCCTACATAAGTCAACGAATTCGTCAGAAATTTTCTATCGGAGACTTTTCATGATTTTGAACCACATGTCATGTGGGTTTAGCAATCCGTTGAAGGAGGTGCAAGCCAGAAAATGGGCATGGTCAAATAAATCTTCCTCATAAAACACCGACTACCGCATTGTTTTCATCTCGAGGGTATACCAATAAATATGAATGTTCAGCCCCTTCCTCCCACCCCCGCCCCCCGACTTCAAAATTAGGGTTGCATTTACCATTGGAATTACAAAAAAAACATTATTCCTCATTTAAAGGGTACTCAAACGTATGCGCGTAGCAAAATGGAAACTTTGTAAGTGAAAGTCACCCTTCTGTACAGATACTGTACAGAGAGGATTAGTGATACTGATGAGTCGTTCTGACAGAGATCATAAAGATCTTGGTGACGAATTGATCGCGAAACCACAGAAGTGAAATTGAAAATCATACACCAATAAATTCTTTCTCATGAGTTTCAAATTTTGTAACTATAATTTTGTATAAGTTACCATCATCGACATAATTTCTGCAATCACCATTGATTTTTCTGCACTCCAAAATTAACAAGTAATAATAAGAGATTCACAAAAGTATTCCTGCATCATGCTCGTATGACCGTTTTATGCATAGTACGCCCTCAGTGCTCGAAACGAAAAAATGAAAAATAAATATCGAACTTGGGGAAAATTGGACTGCTTAACTCTTAGGCTGGAATTCATAGTCGTCAATCCGAGATTAGAGTCAGCGGATTTAGGGCGCTGCGATCGCCATGGCGAGGCATTTTAAATCTGGGCACAGCGATCGCAGCGCTCCTCATCCGCCGATCCTGATATCGGATTAACGACTATGGATCCGAGCCTTAATACTTTCATGGGGCTCGGTGTCTTTCAAATGAAAAGGTAAAACAAAACTTACCAATCTCTGTACTACAATCTTGATTGGTTCTTTCATCTCTAATATCGACATCAGAATATCTATTTTCAGATGTTGATGGCATCACGTCTGAACTGAGGTCTGTGACAGGTTCTTGCATATCCCTTTCATTTAGTACTTGACTTTTTCCCACGTCCTTGGCATCGTCGAAAAAATGGAATCGGCTCTCCTCAAGACTGTCTGGTATATGTAAATATACAAAGGATTTAATGCAAAAAAATATAAGGATCTTGACAATTGAAATGCCCATGTTGAAAGGAAACTATAATAAATATAGAAAGCTAAGAAATGAGCTCTTTTCCTAGCTGGGTGGGCTCTTGGAGCAATAAACTTGAGGAGGTTCGATGGTGTCCTGAGGGATCGGCGAGGGGGGAAGACGAAAACTAACCTAACCTGCCGCTCGGCAGCACGAAAATACACGGCGAGTATACCTATATGTTGATGATTCTCGACAACAATTCGATCATATTTCCACAAAATGCATGGTAAGCTGTGAATACCGGAAGGTATTATTGTTCGTTAGGAAATTCTCTATCGTCTGAATATTTTATGAGAATTTTCTCTACATCTCAAGAGGTGCTAGGCTTGTTTTGGTGGAGCCGTCCATAAGAACCCATGTTATTTCGAAAAATGTAAGGGCTTAGATCTCGAAAAAACGCCTGGTGAAAAATACTGAAAAAATTCACAGAGTATTTTTTTGTCTCAAAGATAATTATGTTAAAGGTTTCGTCACGATCTCTACATCTTCGTCAAGACCATCGAACCTCCTTAATCTTTATCTTTCTAATTATATCAATTTGAGGATTGGATGGTGCTGTTGAAGGAATTAGTTCCATCATACTCATTATGATTACCTCTTTGGAAATGTTTAATCATACAGAAATGTTGCAAAGGTGAAGCTATGCAATAATCACACAATAGATGAGATGCAGTATTTGATAGGATTGAAGATAATTTCATTTTTCGAGCGATAACGTTGTGTGGTACTTTTGGGGCATAAGAAAATCTCAATATTTCATCAATACCTGAGTGACTTGGGCTGTAAACCACAAATGGCGTGAATGACTGACCCGCATCTTCTATTTTGTCTGAGATTGTGTTTTCTTCCACGTCTGAAAATGTTAAAAATGTGTGACCGTCATGCAATGAGTAGTTAGTCAAGATCAGTGTGACGCCATAGGTGATTGCCCTTGTTGGTCAATCACTCTGTCGTCGGTTCTGCAAGACCGATCGCTCGATGCATACCACGAGGAATGCATCGCGCGATCACGTTTTGCTGACCTTTGCACTTTTGCACTGTGCGACACGCGACGAGTCGAGGGCATATAAGCCACGACTCGCCCGCGCCGCATCAGACCGCTCGGGGACTCCCATTTCGGGAGTGCCCATCACTCACTCTCAATACACACAGTTACCGTCAATTCATTCAATACATCTATTTCTACCATCTTTCGAGTCTATTCATTCAGTCATCGACCACCCCACGTCACAGTGGTGCTAGGTGTGGCTGGCTGAGTGAAAAAATTTTTCACTCCACGTCACATCAGGCACAAGGCACATTCAGTTTCTGAAATATGTAGAGTTTGATCAAAAACATTTCAAAACTACACATGGAAATAGATTTGAAATCATTTGATAAAATAATGAACTTCGAAAGTAGGCTCCGATCATTCTTTTCCTAGACGACACAGTTCAAAAATAGCAGATTAACATCTACCGATACTCAAGTAATTTGTAGGAAATTCTCACGATATTTCCAAGAAACCAGATTACTGGAAAAAACGCTGACTTCCACATATCGGATCTTACATAATCATACAAAAATCAACTGCATCAGGCTTGATACACACTTACTCTTGCTGTTGAAAAGATGAAAAAATCGCAAATTTCACTCCATTTTTTATCCATTTGAGAATCTCAATTCACCCGATCAATAGATGGATCCGTTCCTTTAGAAACCAAATTCTGATGCTTTTCAGTAGGAGAAAATGTGAGGGTTTATTTGCGTATTTCAACCTTTCCCCACGGTAATACGAGATTCTTAAAATTTTAACACGTTCTCATTATATATCCAACAGAAGAAATAAAAAATGTTGGAAATCGCTATTATCAATATTAACACGTTCGCTGCGGAGGCTGAAATCGATGATCTTTCCCCAAGTGCGGCGGGGCCCACCGGTGGGCCCCGCTCAATGTTATAGGTCTCATAAGGCGCAAATTCTCAGCACCTCAGCACTGGGGGAAAGACACGCGGGGCCCAACGGTGGCCCCCGCGTGTTAAATTTAGAATGATCAATTCAAGAGGACAGGAATTTGAGGCATATAATAACCAATTTTTTGAGTATCAATATCAGCGAGACAGACTAGCGCGCTGTCTTGATAGATTAGTGATTGTATTCATTAATAAGACTACGCACTCACTCTCACTTCGTGAAAAATGGAGGTGCCTTCGTCAATTCTGTATTCAGTTCATCAACGATTTTCATAATATTACAACAGCCCTCTTTGGTTTCGAAACAGAGCATGCTTTCAAGTGCAGTATTTCCATGCTTTGGTAACACAAAAGAGATGCTGAGTCAAATGTCTAGACTATGAGCTAATATTACTGCAAGCAGGAATCGTTGGTTGCATCGCGGACTCAATTTTTCGAGTCAGGGTTTCTATATCCGTTTTTCTGAGAAGGCGAATGGTGCGATTTTATTACACGGCATATTCGCGGAAGATAAAATGAAAAAAGTTCTACAATGAAAGATCTTGTAGGCGGTAAATGAAAACACTGCGCGATTTTCGAATATGGCTCGATCAAGTTTCTCAGTCTCTTGAAATCGAGAATTGCATTAGTGTAACACTCAGCTTTCCTGTTACACTGTTGAAAATATCATATGGCGCATGAAAACTGTCCTCGGGTAATCTATAGAGAACCAATATATTTTGAAAGGTCCATACGGTTCATTCATAAATCATCAATTCTCCAAATAATTATTCCGAAATTAGGCCTTACATATAACGCGTAACCAGTAATATGCACGAGTAAAAGATGAGCCATTGCATGGAAATTTATCTTATCGTTCATCCTCAGATTATTAAAATGAGCAAGAAAGAAGTAACCATTCAATTGAATTACATCTCATTTAGATTATGTTACCACCATGGACATAAAGTCACTCACAATCTGCAGCCGATTGCCAAATTATTAATGATATCCCGGAGTAACGTAAAAAGATAGCGAAATGTAAAGAAACAATCAGAACTTCATTCCAATATTTGTAACGATGCTTCGAATCGCACATGATGTATATCATGCAACTTCAATAGAGGAGCAGTAAATGAATGGACTGCTTTCAATTACCGGGATTTCGATCCTTGAGCGAAGCATGATAATGTTCTTCAGAACGTGTTTCGTCTGCTGAGATGTCTGCATCTCTATCAATGCTTCGTTTCCTCTTCTTAGAATCTTCTGAATCTGTAAAAGAAATAGCAGACTCAGATCTCTCACACACAAAAAGGAGGTTCAGGAAAAATTCACGTAATTTGGGCGTTTAGTGCAAGCGAGAGTGCAACAATCACAAAGGAACCCGGTGCTTTTCTCCCGGATGACCTTCCCTCATTCAAGGGTAAACTAAGTATCAAAGTGATCACGAGGAGATAAAACTTCCTTGAATCAAGTCGCAAGAAATTATTCGTAGTTCTGTAATCGTTTTAATAGCAATGAATGGGAAATTGAGTGCAACTTGCCATTTTCACGAGCTTTTGATATGTCGTCAGTCGACCCTCTCATTGAATCATCTGAATATCGTGAAGATCGCCTTGGGGATCCACTTTTACATCTGGATCTCTTGCGACTCGAGGGTGAATTTTGTCGAGACATGCTACGTCGTCTAGAGGAAGCAGCATGTTTTATAATTCCCTAAAATGATAAATAAGTAATTCGCCGATGACTCTCGACTCGAAACGTAAGTACTAACTGATACACCTGCAAATTCCACATGCATTAACAAATTAAAAATGAATTCCGAACTAATTTTTTTATTCTGACTCTCCATGATTTTCATGCGCTGTACAAAGCGCCATAACGATATTGAGAGAATTGTTTCCAAAATGTTTTAGGTTTGGAGAAAAATAATTTATTAAAATGTGAAAATGTGAATTTTATACGTATATACTGTTTGCAAACAAAATCTTCTAAATCAAGTGGAGAAGAAAAAAAGAAGCGGACAGAAAAAATGTTGCAGTATTAGGTTCATTTGCTATCAAACAGATGAGAACAATTCAACAAAAATTCTTACAAATTGCGATCGTTGCTCGAGCCTCATTTTGGACTCCTGTCGTCTTTCGTAATCCTTTGGACGCATATCCCATTGAGATCTAGCGGGATTGAACAACCAGCTGGAGCGGCTCGACTTTTCAAACTTTGTGCGCTTGAAACTCCCACGATAGCGTGAATCTAAACTAAGTCTTTTGCGAGGATACTGTCTTTCTTTTTTGCCAAATCTGCCATCCGGGGGCGTTCTACATCGTCGAAACTCCGGATCATCCCTACTATCCGAACTCTCTCGTGTTTTATCAGGTTCTTTTCTCTGATTCCTTCGTTCGCTTAGCGGTACCCAGGGCTCATTACTCTCATCTTTATCATGAGCCACGCTACCAGGATTTCGTTGTTCGTATTTTTTCACCCTTTCAAGAGCTAGGTTATACCTTTCCTCAGTTTTTTCGTGTTCTTGAAAAATCCGATCACTTAGAGGAACCGAAGACTCTTGGTCATCACTGCTAGTCGTTATAGTTGTTGGTACGGCCTGAGTTATTCTTGCATCATCAGTGCTATTTCTCTTGGACCTCCCATTGACTTTTGAGAATTCTTTTACTCTTTCCAGACTCCCACGTCTTCTTTCTGATGTTGAGTGTTGACAAGGATTGGTGGAAGAATTCATAATATTAGTAATATTTTCTTCTTGTGCGCAAAATATTTTCTCACACGGCTTTTCCAATTTCTTGGGCACATAAGGTTCTTCCTCCGGAGGTGAGCTTCGTTTGCTTGTTGGAGCCCGAGATTTATGCACTGTTTCTTTTTGGAACCTACCTATACAGGATTCCTGTTGACTTTTTGGTGTGAAATCTTTTACCTCACTCTTACATTCTTCCTTTCTTTTTAATACACAATAATGATCCGGAGGCGGAATTGAATCACGCAATTCACCCCTGGTAAGAGTGTTTCGTTGCTCTTTTGCAAGGGTATCAAGAGACTGGTCCATTTCTATATCAATCCGATCCCCAATTTGATCTGGTTTCGCCATCACCTGTTCTTCTCTGTATTGAACGCGTTCGCTAATAGGAACCCATGGCGTGCTCTTGATAGCTTCATCTTTATTGATAGGTTTTGATTTACTACAAATTTTCGATGATTCTGAGCTCTCGTATTTACCTATTTCTTGTTCTTTCTTTCCACATCTTCCTCGTGAAATCGGAGGCAATGGAAGCACGCATTCTGATAATATCCTGCTCTTTTCTATTTCTAGATTTCTTCCATCTGAACTGCGATCAGATGAAGTTGAAGCTTCAGTATGATTGATGTGAGCAATTCGGTCGTCAAAATTCAAACCTCTTCCAGGAAGTTTTGAAATATTTCGAGCTTCTCTTTCATTCTGTTTTTTTGAAAGATCCAGTTTGATTTGGTTGTTTTGTTCGAGACTCGGGCCAAATGAGGGACCCTGAGGTAGCCTCTCATTTCCCATTCTTTCGCAAGCCGGATTTGCTTCTAGTGTGTGCGATATTACATCAACATCGCCTTCTTTTTCTTTTATTTGTTCTCTCGGCGAAGCGGGAAATATTAAGTGATTGTTACGATTGGTTATATGGCGATGATCATGCCGTTCGTTGACTTTATTTGGAGGTTGACAGATTCTTCTGTCATATCGCATTTCGATGGAATCACTCCCATTGATTTGTTCATCTGTCTCGGAACTTTCTTCCAATGGCGGAGTCCTTGGCCCTTTTCCAATTTTTAGACAATCAAGGAATTCTTGGTCTACACTTGTAGAAGTACCAGTTTCCTTTTCAGGTTGTAAATCAATAGACTTTTTTTCGCAAATTTGTCGTCCTACCTCGAGACTTCTCTCACGTGACGGAGTCCTAGGTCCTCTCTTGCTTTTTAGACGATCTCGAAGTTCTTCGCCAATATTCGGTTTAGTGTTCCTGTCATATAGAGTCTCCATAGGCTCCTCTTCTCCAAAGTGCTTTTCCCCTCTGGGACTTCTCTCGGGCGATGGAGTTCTTGGACCTCTTTTGATTTCTAAACGAGTTTCTAGACGATTACAACATTCTTCGTCATTGTTGGAAGAAATACGGGGCTCCCTGTCATTTCGTATCTCGATAGATTCTCTTTCATGGGTACGTCTCTCTACTCGAGATCTGTTTTCAGGTGAAGGAGTTCTAGGCCCTCTCCTGATTCCTATACGATCTTTGATAGGGCTCCGCACGCTCTCATATCTACCTCTGCCACGAGCCCTATAGCTGGGTCTGAAACTACCCCTGCCTCTACCTCGTTCTCTCATGACACGCCCTCTAAACGAAGTCGATGGCCGGTATCGATCACTAGGATCATAAGATTCGTTAGTACCACGTCGTTTCCGGACGAAGCTTGAAGAATAGTGGCCTTCCGGCTCGTAGTGCGTATCAAATCGTTTATGCTCGTATTGTTCGTCAATTTGTTGCCTTCGCTCACAAGGCGGAGTTTGTGATCTTCTTCTATCTTCTCTGATATCTCTAATAGGGCTGGATCTTTCAAAGTTTCCTCGACCTCGACCTCTACTTCTGAAACTTGACCTGCTCCTGATTCTGCTCCCTCCTGTATCTTCTCTTCCGCGTTGTCGTTCAAGTCTCGTTGATTGATAAGACTTGCTAACCCAATGATATTGGTCAGCAGATTTGGCAGAATAGCGCGAGTCTAACTCGTTACACCAATCGTGACAGTCGGCCTCTGATCGCTCTTGTGGTTGCGTAACTCTCTCGTTAGGCGGGATCCAAAACTCCTCGGAATTGTGCGTATTATCATGCCTTTCACTAGGGCTCCAGTCTCTTCTAAAGGCTTCTTCAACTCTCTTCATTCTTCTCTCAGAACCTCTCCGGTGCGGTTGGTGTGAGCCAAAGCTATGCCTGTTTTCAACTTCAAGTCCAACATACTGATCAGTTCTTTCATTTTGGCTGTGTCTGGTGTACAGTCCTCTGCTGTGGTTATGCCAACTAGTGCGGCTTTGACTTTCATAGGGCTGCTCCTCATTATACATGGATTCATCAAAATCAGTAATTTGTTCATTTTCGCAATTTAAAAAGTCTCTATACTCGTACTCTTGATTAAATTGTGGACCATTATCATTTTTGTGCCAACCCTCTGTTGGCTCCATTGATGAATCCATATTTGGATTCGGGTACTCCTGGTACTGATTTTCTCGATCTCCTGCATTGAATCAAGCAAGAAAAGGTTCACATATTCACAATAATATAAAACGAGTCGATAGATTCACTGCCACAAGGATACGGAATAATCAAGGGAAGTATGTAAAAGAAATCATCAAATCATTTATCGAATAATTATTCACTATCAGATGATTTGATGGGTTGAACAAGCCTCAATTGATGAGAAAAAATATCTTGCCAAAGCTTCCTCATACTCAACACGAATATTCCTGGAGTATTCATTTTCACAAATTTACCAGGAACTTGGGGAAAATTCACACAAAATTCTTCACACCGCACTAATCAACTCATTAGATTTCAAAAACTGCTTAATGACTTCCATTGAAACTTGAAAATGAAGATGAAGTAAATGTTCATGCCTGAGAGCAAAGCTTGCTAGTCTCTTGAGCTTCCACAATTTTTCAGAACAAATGACGGCCTGTTTGTTTCATCAATAAACAGTTGAGAATCTGATTTTAGGTTGTTTATGAATCAACCGAGCGAAAGAAGAAACATTGATAGAACATACAATTATAATTTATAGTAGTTAATATATAGAACTTACCTGTTGAGTAATCATGGTAATCACACTGATTATTGTTGGGATAGTATGAATAATCTTCTTCTTCTTCTTTTTGTTGGCTATATCTGCCCGCTGAGTATGAATAATCATCATGAGTGTGATGTGGATCATGATTATAGCAATCCTCTGCATACTGCTGCTGCCTAGGAGACAAACTTGATTGTTCGTTTCCATAGTTACCATGACTGTGCTCATTGTTGGACCAAGACCGATTCCCCCAAAACCGATCATGGTTAGATCGCTGCATCTTGAGCTGTACACCAAGTTAATATTTCTCAAGAAACAGACTCTGATGCAAATCTAGAACAACATAAAGTAATGATGTTTGGTAAAGAATTTGTCAAAATCCTATCAGCTAAAATCCCACTTAAAAACAGAAAAAATGATGCTAATCCAGACGGACTTATTTTTAAAAGAAAGGAGTGAGGGAAATGTTCCCATTCCTCAAAATTCATACAACTCTTAGTCATGTTCTACAGTAATAGAGCTTTGAGCTACGAATTCAATACTTATCAATTCCCATCTTCGTTAGAGTAAATAAACCGTATTGAAATTGTATCGCAGATTTAGGAATAATTCATTTTATTGACCATCATTAAGATGGGAATCATCTATCAATACACTTCGCACTGTTTCTATCTTCGAATTTGATAAACAAACAATGCAAGTTATAAACACATTTCATTTTCCAACTAATTGTAAGTGTAACCATAATTTGGCAGGTCAATTAATGGCTGAAAGGAGGGGTTTGGAGATAAAAGTAATGCTTGTTTAGAGCTAATAGATTATGTGAATTATGGTCCAACTACTTGGTAAAAGAAATCAAGAGTGAAGATTCAATGTACTTGCGCAAGCTTGGGATCTATCACAGTCCCAAACTCTGACATTAATTGTACCCAAGTTGAAAGGAAAATTGTTCACCAAAAAGACTCACACAGGACAGACAAAAATTGAGCTCAACTGCAGTACAACGTCAATGACTGAGCACAGGTAAGTAGTAGACTGTTCAAAGCACTAGAGTACTTAATTTGCAGTTGTTTACCCTGTCATCTTTGCATATGCTGAAGCCATCCAAAGAAAAAAATTGTTGTATTTTGTCAGACAATAGTTTTTCTTTGAATACAAATCTAGGAGAATGAAGAAAAAAAATACGACATGTAAGTAGGAGTAGTTCCAGCAAACGAACCACCAAATTGCGGTAGCATCAAAATTTTTCATAATAATGTTGTGGTTTCAAAACTAAGGTCATTGCTTGCGAATCAAAGTATAGAAGCGGAAGCACTAGGTAAGGTATTTATGTACATGATGCACGACCTCATCCAAAAGTCTCGACGAAGAGTATTATATTCATCTGTGCAGAATATAGCAAAAACAACAAGGACCGCGTAGGCGAATTCCGGATGAACGATAAGTATTTAATACATAGCGATTTATATCTCTCATGTCTCATCCGTTGGTGGTCGACGGCAAATGTCAATGAATGACCATAGTCAACCAAAATATAATACGGATTCTGAATGTAAATCGGAGCAAAAGGGGCCCTGAACTTGTAGAGCTGTAGCTTATTACATTCCATATACTAGCAAAGTTGAGAAGTCAAGATAACGGATCTCGCGCGTGTAACACACACCTGTTTGCATTATTACGCTGATGCTGTTCGAAAAAATACGCTGATCTTGGCGAACGGACGCGATAACGTCGCTCTATACGACGGTCTCATGCATCCAGTTATCGAAGGTGATCGTGATGTGACGATTCCGCAGCGATGGAATGGATGATCCTATTCGCAGCACGAGTATAATTCAGCGATGGAATGGATGATCCTATTCGCAGCACGAGTATAATTCTGCATCACTAATCTTCACCACACGATTTCGTCCATGATTCTATCTCGTAAATGCTAATGATGATCAAATTAACGAATATAATAAAGAACTCGGCCTCACATGTGCGCATTTAGGAGACGATGCACTTTCCTGCACACTCGCGCCCGAGATCGAGTTACACGGGATTCCAACACACAGTAAAGTATCCTTATCGCTTTACAAATTAACAGATGATTAACTACACGTAACACGGTAAATCTGGATCTTGATTGATAACACAACACCACTACGAACTCGAATTAATTGAAAAAATATATATTAGTACAAAATATGCCGAAAAAAACTCGTAACTCCGGGATGATGGAAAGTGACGAGCCGGCGACGCTCGGGCCAAGCTCACATGCGTCGACACGTTGTGTTCAATTCAAGGCGTGTCGCTTACTAAGTAGACGATTGTGTCGAGAGACGCGACCGAACAAAGCGTGTGGCGCACATACGGCACTGATGATGGGGAGAAAAGCAGAGAGAGAGAAAAGATAGAGATGGCGAGAGAAGGTGAGAAAGAGGAAACGGGAAAGCGTTGACGCATTATTAGTACTGATGATGGCAAGGCAAGAACTAACAGGAAAACTCCCCGAGTCGCTCTGAAGTGAGTATCGAACAGTATCGAACTTAGCTGCTTGCTATTATCCATATCTGCAGCTGCAATATCAAGACTGTTATCGAATAAAACTTGGACAAATTAAGTAATGAGTTTCCAATTTCAGGGCCAAATTTTCATACGGCAATTAACACACTACTGCATCTCCGAGCTTAGTGCAAAAATGCGGAGCCAAACATGAAGCATGAAAAGGTCAACCGCCCACGAGCAAGCATGCGGCTAGAACGGCATTTTTTTCTGCACGTCCATACTTTTTCCAAGCTTCACACGGGATTCTATGCTCTACATCGGTGAGTTGCTAAAAAGTTACGATTAGATTGAATATAAAAGAAGTACGTGCTGATGCCATTGGGTGAGTAGGAGATATATTCAGATACGGGTTCAGATAGCCAAGGTAAATAGTTGGTTGCCGCCTTTTCTGAGGTGAACCAACTTTTCCTCTTTTACAACTTTTCTATCCCTAAATCCTACAGGATTGATAAAAATATATTTCAGAGCACTTGATCATCAATCCTATAGGATTTAGGGATTCATTTGATCATCTACGCTTAGGTATTGGGCTCTACCCTCCTACCCTTCATCTGGAGTGGTGCTTGTCTTTACAGCATCTCGACTCGAGATTTTTGGGTCCAATGGTCGAAAACCCCCCATGGATACATCCAACTGAAGATGTGTACTCAATTTTGACCAGTCACTATCAGGTTAAGTCATCTTTTTCGAGTATTTTCTCTCTTCCCTGTTCTTTTGTTGGCGATTTCGGACACTTTCTACTCAAATTCTTGACATTACGGCGATATGAGTGCACTCCCAGGACTGTTACTCCATTATTTCTCTCGTTCTTGAGTCCTCCCATGTCAATCCAGCGAGTTGATTCGTTTTCCGCAGTCGAATTGTAGAGAAATCTGATCAATGCCATTGTCGGTCTTTTCGTCACGTATGACGAGTTCCCGCGAAATCCAAATAACCGATGAATGAACATTAGTGATTCTGGGACTGCCTCGGCCACCAAGAGAGCCCTGGGTGGATTAATGGATGGTTTATTTAGGTTTCCATAGGCTTTTTAGTGCGTGTCCACTCAATTTTGTCTAATTGAAAATTGAGGTACTCGTACAAAGTACCCCCTGCAGTTTCACCCCGCGAATCTTTGCAACCGCCGCTCTTCATGAGTGAAGGTGAGAAGTTCTGGAATCCAATGGTGGGCGGTTTGGCAGCATAAGTCCTTAGTAGTCGGCCTCATTTGCTGATCGGCAAATTTTTGCATGCTGTCCACTCAATTTTGTCGGGGACTGTATTCACCGACAGTTGTGCTATGATCTAAGATAGTTAGAGTGCACCTTTCTATGGATTTCATTTAAATCTCTCGACTGATGGATTCTATCCTCCTACCCAAGCGTTTTACCTTAGCTTGGAGCAGATTTAATCAAGTTTCTGTATTTTTAGGTAATTTCATCCCATCTAGTCATCCTGAAGTCCTAATATGTGATAATAATCTCAGAGAGTTTGAAATGAGTGAAGTAGGAGCTAATCACTCTTATGAAAAATCTAAGTGTCGGATCGCCGTGGGGGATTTTTAATTTTGATATCTGCTAAATTTGGCACCGACGACGAAATTTGTAAACATTTTCGATACCAAATTTCGCAAATATCAAGATCAAACATTTCCCCAGCGCCAGGTCCCAAGAAGCCCCATAGGGTCCCATGGGACCCTACAGAATTGTTTTCAGCAGGGTTTGATAGAATCACAGCCACATATTGTGGTGACAATCCAGTATTGGTCTGACGGCAATATACCACGTAGCAATACAGTCGTATCGTGTAGACAGAAAATTTTATTCTCTGTGTAAAAGTTGATGTAATGCGTTTTTTCGCTGTAGTATGAAATTGGGCTCTGTCGGGTGCTCGTTCGGTAAGCCCGCTTGTGAATTTACACAACTCAGTGTGGCACTTATCCAAGAAATACCCTATATGCTACTGTTAAATTTAGATGAAATTTTTTTATGAAAATTTAGATGAAAATTGAAATCAGTGTAAGGTCGTTATATGGATTCCCGAAAGATAGGTAGTCCCGGGCCCAAAATGGCCATGCGAATACGGAACAGGAATTTGTTTCATTCCGAGAGCCCCAAATTGCCTCTGCGGATATCGATCCTGGACCAGAGTGATGAAAAAAAAATTTGGTTGTTCCGGGAATGAACCGCATACAATCACAACAATTTACTCCATTCATATAGAGATCGCCATCCCACTTGATGTAGCAATTATATATATGGGCAAATGTCACGAAGTATGCGGTTTGGCCGAACAGGCCTATTTTCACGTTGTCAGAAGAACAGTTATGTTTCTCCCGCCGCTCGCATTAGATCATTTTGAGGATCCACTCATATTTAACAGTTCTGCATCATCCAGAAGTCTATACTTGCTATAGAAAGGTACTGGGAGACGCTTCTTCGTGACAAAATCGCAATTTACGACCGAACAGGGCCATAATTCTCTTACGCCTTAGCTCGCCACAGGCGGGGCGGTTCACCGATCGGTCTGAAAATTGGATAAGTGATGGATTATAATATATAGAAACATATGATTTTCGCCCAAGGCTGTGCCTATCAATGCGTCAGAGTGGCAATGATTCGTTGGAGCGAACTCCGATTTTACATTATTTCCTGTATCGCTCTTCTAATGGATGCAGCACTCGGGGTGGTGAATATTTCGTATCTGTAAAAACGACATCTTATTCTACATCCAAAAACCCACAAATCTAGCCCAAGAATGAGAGTGTGCCCGATTCCGCACGACGATGCGGCTTGAATAATGAGAAAAGTTAGTTTTGCGTAAATGGGGTCAAAAAAATCGTTTTCCGTGTAGCACACGAAAATTTCGATTCCGTTGGGATTGAAACCACGTATAAACTGATATTATACCTCAAGAAATGACTATGAGGATCGCCCCTACTACAGCCTCATCTCGGTCGTGATGCGGAGGCTTGTGAGGATTGACAAATGACGAAAATGAGCGTTTTGGCGGCTGTGGCACATCTTCATTCTGTACCACAGTCCTTCAGAAGATACTGTAAACTATCAAACTTATCTCCTTTCCTCTATTCCAATACCGAGGATGCCATGTATTCACATACATATGAGCCAATTAGAATTATGGAACTATGAGGGTCCCCTCCAAATACATGGGAAAATCGTCTACTCCCCCACAAATCCACGGCGGAGCTCCAAAATGATTTACGCAAGTATTCCATCATTGTTTGAGCATTACTTGGACCAAACAAAAGTTCATGGGAGGTCTGCTGTCCTTGGTAAGAAAAACCGTAAGAGACATTTTGTCGAAAAAGAGATAAAAATACTACGCGATGGGTCTCAGCGTGACCTATCGAATGGTCTTCACACCATCCTCCAATTAACGATAGTTTTTTTTTTTAATAAATTAAAAAAGTTTCTAAATTCCATAAGAAACCACAGAAATACTTCCACGTCACCATCGATATTTCAATTTCAACTTTTTGCACTTACGGTTTTTCTCACCAAGGACAGCAGAGGTGTGCTGCCATTCTGGAAATTCTCGAAATTTCAAAGTCGAAATCGCATAGTTCCTGAGATTTGCCCATATATGAGGGTGTCCGTTATTTCCTAAGTTTCTCCGATCCTCCGTGCCACCCACCACAACCTAATCATTTGTTGAGATATTGCGATAAAAAAATTTTCGTGGACCTAGGTGATGTTTAAGTGCTGTCCCACCTGAAGCGTTCTTGTCTGAATTATGGCCTCAAAACAAATTTTGATTCAGTATTCAGCATTTCTTGGGCATGGACGTGCTTCTTCATCCTTGGTAACTGTTTCAATCGATAGCCAGTACGATTTCCTTTCAAATGACCACTTGCTGAAGTCAATTTGATAGAGAAGAACTAGAGTTATGGCTGTTTTTGGAATTTAGAAAATCCAAGGTACCATAAATCCGTGAAACAGGGTCTTTTCCTCGAAGAATCCAAAAAATGCGAATTTTGAGTCGGTTAATTTTAAAGATGTGAATATGTGTTTTTGGTGTATTTTTGAACGTAGAAACAGAATCCGTGCTCAGTTTTACCTCTAATCGTCAGGATTTTTTACTAGGCTCAAAAAACGGTCGTTTTCAGGCACTTTCATGTTCTTCAGGTGGATTATATGCGAATGAGTGGGCCATCCCCGGTTTTACTGTATCAAACTGAATGTTTCAGGTAGTCATTTTGAAGGAAATTGCACCCGCTATAGACTGAAAACACCATTGGACGTAGAAGGGAATGCATGCGCGGTAAATACGGATTATTGACTCGAATTTTTATTTAGAAGATTACATTTCAAATAAGAAACGCTCTAGGTGGGACAGTACTCAAACTCAACCTAGATCCCTGAAAATTTTTTTCTCGCAATATCTCACCAAATGATTAGGTTGTGGGGGGTGGCATGGGTGATCGGAGGAACTTGGGGAATAACGGACACCCTAATATATATATACTAAGAACAAAGTTATATGTTCACGAACAACGCGTTATCTGCTGCTCATGAACCAATAAAGACTAGTGGACTTGACAATCAAGCTTAAGAATGTAATCGATGTAATGTGATGTGTATGAATACATACACGACGACAGACACATCGGAGATATCAATAATGATCATCAGTGTTGAATGATGATCTTTAAGAATTGAATATTGCACGCTACGAACGGTCGAAAACACACCCGCATTACGACCGTAGACGGATTCGATTGTTTTTGATCGTTGAAGGGTGATAATAGATAATCATCATACACAACTACGCTACATGTTTTAGCCTGATGAGTTCGCTGATCGAATTAAAATTTCACACCATTGCGCCAGCTTCATTGATACATAAAGCGGTTTTGTTTCTCGTCCTATACGTCTTAGGGCTCGGGAGCTTCAATCATTTAAGATGTCCGCGGTTTTTATGAGATTTTGGACCCTTTCCTCCCCTACTTGGCAAACGTGGTCACGTTTGTCGAATATGCCCCCACCCTTCAGAGGACGTTTCAAAGATTTGTATACTCCCGGCGGAACGTTATATTCTTGCGCATACATTATCAGTGAGGTGCGAGTAATTTGTCGTGAGAAACGAGATGAGAAAAAATTTGACGATCTCGTGAACATTCAACTTGCGCTCATCTTGGATATTAGGGTGCGTCCACAATTGATGCATATGCGGTGCTTACGCGCATATGCACTGCCCACGTGCACATGTGCAGCTCATCGAACTTGAGTAAATCGGTAAAGATTGAAGGGCTCACATCAGAGAATTTCTGATTTCAACCAGTTTGTGTCTTCTTGAGTTTTTGACAGAAAATGGTAAAAAATACATGTGAAAACATGTACGTACAACTCCGGAAGTGAAAATGTGTTTCCGCGCGTCACAAGCGCTTTGACCAGTTTTACCCGAAAAAAATTTCGACATTTTTTCGGACCAGAATGGTATAAGTCCACGCTCGAACACTAAAGCACTGCTCTGGTGCCTTCCATCGTCAACCATTGCACTTTTTTAGGTCACGCAAAGTGGTGGTAGACCCCAGAATATAGGATTCAGGCACTCCATGTTCCTTGGGTGGCTGCATTCAGTCGATAAGATGTTTGCAAGTCAAAGTTCGCCGCTCACCTCTTCACGATCTAAAAAGGAAAAAAAACGCGGACAGCATTCCGCAAAGAAAGAATACTGTAGCCTTCCTAGGGGCTTGGGATTGAACTTTTACCATCTCACACCGTCAGTAATGAGACCAGAATGACAGTATCCCGAGCAGTGGCCACTGGAAAAAAAAAAACTGACAATAAGTCGATAGACCGATCGATGAACTCGCAATAGTTCTCGTTTTTCATCGTTTCCTCAGAGATCTTTTCAGAAGACCGAATCACATTAAACTTGAGATACAGGCAAGTTCAAATCATTCATATAGCTTATTTTGAAGGAAAATGTCAATGTTGGCGACTACCTATTGCTTGATCGTCGAATAGACACATTTGATCCACAATCAATCCGAAAAACAATTCTGAAAATTACCAAGTCGCTTTTTTAATATTAGTAGTCACCCGACTGTGAGCCCAACTCCTCTATTAGTTCCAAGTGAATCTTATTGTAAAGGATATTGTGTTAAGAAATACTAGACTTCTCCAATTGAGTCCCCTGCAACTGATTCGATTCAAATGAAATGGTTTATCAATATCAGTGTTGCCAGACTGATGAATTGAAAAAATTCTGATTATCTATTCGCACTCCATATTAAAATAGAAGTATTTAGATTCTGAGCTTTCCAGTACGAGCTGTCTGAATTTGAATCTCCAAGTAGAACTTCCGTACTTTGCGACCAACCAAACATTATAAATTATAGACCAAGCTGATCGAATGAATACTTGTCGATGAAACTCTCTAATGTGCACCCGTGGACCCGCATTATCAAAAGTATAATCGATTACAGTCAGTTCGGTAAAATCTGTCGATCTAACTTGATAATGATTCATGAACATGAGCAAATGTCTTCATCGACACCTAATGGACATACTCCTAGTCGACAATTAGGAAAAAACGTGGACTTATACCGGTCTGGCCCGGAAAATTGTTCAACTTTTTTTTTCTACCCAAAAGCGGACGTTTTTTTATCCTAAACGGTACGTGTAAATTCACAATACCTCCACACTTTTCGATCTAACGTGTAAAAGTCGACTCGTTTCTCTATCTGTTTTGATTCGGAACGGTATAAGAGGGTTTCCATGGAACTTTTAACTATTGACCCTCTGGAATAAAAAAAAAATTTTCTCATCGCACACGTTTGAAATGGGTTTCATGTGATTCTTAGACCTTGAAAACATGTGAAAAAAGTGGTGCCACTCTCTTCCAAGCCGAGGTATCTGGTTCAGAACGACATGTACGGAATTTCACACTTGAAACATTTGTGAATCAATTTCAATCGAATAGATTCGATTCAAAACGTTGTCTAGACGATCGACACGGATTATATTTTGCCTGACTTGAATTTAAGATGAATTTCATCACCGATTTCTCCGAAATTCGATGTAAATTTCCAAAATCGAGTCAAGAGCTATGAGTCTCATTTCAATTTCTGGAATACACTGTGGTGTTATTTTGTTCATATTTCAGCCATATACTATGTAAAAATCAAGAAAATCGCGATACCATCACATTTAGCGGCTTATTTAGCTTACCATCCGGATTCAAATATTTCTCCTCAGCTTCTCACTGAAATACCGATCGACGATTGCAACTCAAAACAGTGCGGTTATATCCTTTTTGTGATGAAGAAAAAAGAGCACAACGTCCCAACCCTGTGCTTCGCGTCTCCTGAGTATGATATCAAAAAATGACCATTTTCAAGGTCAGTGGCGCGATAACTTTATGAGCTTTGAAGCCTTATAAAATTTGTCCGGATCAACGCACACTCACAAACCAAACGGGATTCGATTCGTCTTCTTTTTAACTTCGGAAAATCATTGCTAAATTCTCCGTTTCGCACAAGGTATTTCATCATTTTCGTAAACAATAGCTAGAGAAAGTTTTCCCACAAATCTCGGCTACATCGATAAATGAGAGCTAATATCATAGCCAAATTAGCGCACACCTCTGAATCAAAGATTTTCTCAAAATATGAGATTATTAGATGGATATATCATTCCACCGAAGTAGTTGAGGCATAGGTATTTTAGTTATAGCCTTATCAATTCAAAAAATCGCGTTGGTACGTTTGTAAACTACCCAAAAATCATCTTTTGCGGTCTGCTATTGACAAATCAGGATGCATTTCAACAAAAAATATTGTAGTCCATATTGAATGATGCCAAATACTATAAAATGCCACTCCTGCGCACTCCGAATAGTCCAAAATACTCCTGGAACACTACAGTAACACAAAAGTTAAAAGTTCCGTGGAAACCCTCATAAGTCTACTTGAGAGGAATAATGTTTCTATACCGTTTTGGTCCGGAAAAAGTCGAAAAATTTTCCGGTCGAGAACGGTATAAGTCCATTTTTATTGTAAAGTAATGAATAATTAGAGTGAACAGTTGAAAATCATTACCCCCCCCCCCCCCGCCATATAACAATTATCGTGAAAACATACCTACTATATGATGAAAAAAAGATTGAGACTCAAAATGATGATTCGAGTTTTCTATTGCAAAAAAACTTTGAGTTGAATTGCCCAGAAATGGAAAAATAGACTTATGCCGGTCTGGTCCGGAGCCCTTCACGTGTGCACTGCAGTGCATAATCTGCGCAGTGGGCGCTGCATATGCATCATTTACGTGGACGCGCCCTTACACACACTGTCACCCACTCTCTAGTTCCTTATGAATATTCTCCTTTTGAGTAAACTGGATTATGCGAGAGCCACTGTTATTTGAATTGGGTTCTATTTCGTATAGTCAATGCGGTCAATGTATATGCAGTGATGTGCGATAGCACATTTCAAGTGATGAAGAAATCACTTTTTCAATAATACAATAACGATCAAAATTTAGATTTTGTATTCCCTGCGATGCAGCGGCAGACTGCAGGTGATTGATAGTATACTCTTCGAAAAGATTTGATGATTTCACCATCCCCATCTTGTTCTTCTCAGGTAATCTAATTTTGAGGAAATATGTGACAATTTGTTTCGCGGAGTGTAGAATAATTTTCGAGAAGAAGATTGAGCGCTGTTAGGTACGTTCATCTGTTATGAGTTTGTTGAATAACATTCTCGATAACATTGCAATTGCGCCAATCCCTCGGAATGAAAAAATTTATACTTTTCTCGGCAAGTCGCCTCTGGGAAGACTGGGAAGCAGATAGAAAATATCTCTATGATAGAAAGGCGGGGCTAGAGGAGGGATCTGGTGAAAGTAGAGGTGGAGGCAAAATTGCATACCTTCGCAGGCGTGAGTACGGTTATTGGCGGATGCTGTGGGTTTGCGGATCTAACTCGCGAAAAGTTCACCCGATAGTATGGCGCAAAGCACTTCTACGTGCCGGCAAAATATCTCACCCGCCCGTGAATTAGTCCGAATGATTGATTCAACCTGCTTAGTTCGCAATCATGTTACGTTTGAAATAAGTGTATGAAAATACTTAGGTTATCAATACTTGAGTATTTCAAGTTATATTCGGAGTGAAAGAACAACACAGAAGATTGATCAAATTTTTCTATTTTTCTAATCTTTGTCAAATCTACAACAATTTCTGAGCTTCTTCACTGCAAATTCCCAGAAACTCTGTAGAATTTTTTCAATTTTTCCGATCAGTCGATTGCAAGCTATGGCAAATATACCGCGAAAATAATGGAAATCACGTATATATGGTTGTGTACAGATGACATGAGGAGCGAGGGGGCTAAATAATAGAATCTTTCTCAATAAAGTGAAAAAAATCCATTAATAAGCTCAAGATCTTCACAACGACAACTTTTTTGATTTCACACTCGTATCCATTCGATTAATCTCTCCTGACAGCGAGTCCGCTCGCGGCCAGCAGGATTTGGCAGAAAAGTAACACGCGCGTATAAAACCGATTACCTAGTTTAGAAAAAACATCCGGTGGTCCATTCCTGGTGATTAGAGTACAGTTTCGCTGGTAGAAAGTGTTTTTCTAAAAAGGGATCTCAGACTTGATCAGCGCAGTCTTTTTTCAATCTTCTACGAATATATAAGAGTAAAGCTCCATACTTGGCTCCTGATAATCCTTCAGTTTTCCGTTACACGCAAAAAATATGGAAAAATAGTTCATGATACATTATCAAATTATTGCGAAATTCAGAGTACTTGGAACAAGGTTGCCTCATAACTCAAAATGGACGCCACATCCAAGGAGTTGTTATCGCGAGACTTGCAAGGAGATTTATTGTTTAATCTTGAGAAGAACTACAGAAATTCACTACGAATATTTTGTGAGTCTTGGATGGCCGATAGTGTTTCATGGTTAATGTATAGAATTTCCAGTTCTGGTTCAAGAAGGAGTTCTCTGAAATTCCAGAGTTCTCCGGGGCCTTGTTCAGCAAAATTCCAAAGACTGTGGGATATAGCCAAGTCAAATATCTACCTCGTTTGCTATCTGTGAGAAATGTCTAGGCACGATCCTATTATTATTTCAACAACAATATCGGTCATCTATAGTTTGTTGATAAAGTTAAAGGCGATTTCTGACTTCTACTCCACTTTTGTGTGGTTCAGCTCACGAATTTTAGTGTGAAAATACTTCTTCTGTCCCGCAATTACGTCAGGATTACCTTGTGGGCCTAGTGACAGGCTCATAAATTCTACTTTCGATTGCTATTGGATTGAATTATTGGCTATTGGATGAGGGTAGAATGAAGAGTGGAATGGCTTACGTTTGTTGTTGTCTACCTGACCAGACTGTAAACGCTAATCATTCGATGTCACGGTATTTATTGACACTTAAGTACTTAAGTACTTACTTCTCAAAAACTTACAATTGCATTCACAACACTGAAAGACTTTCGTCATTAAATTTTACAGATGTGGAATTAATTTTTAGAGGGGAGACGCTGCAATTGGGGGACACTATAGATATTTTTGAAATCTGGGCTGCAATTTTTGATGTCATAACACTAATTTTTCTTGCCGAATACGATAATGGATTAAAATAAAATTTACTGGGAAAGAAGAATTTTTTTCCCCAGGTAGTATTTGCACTGACTTATGAAGTATAGATATGCTTAAACTTCTAATCAGATTTCGTACAATGTTCGATATATGGTGTTACAATATATAATGATATACCTACATTACGATTGAGACATATGCCGCTATATAACTAAATATAGGTTATTCACCTCCTACCACACTCTCACCATGTATGATATTCGTTTAAGCGTTACGTCCAAATTTTGGAACTTCTATAACGAGATTAGATTTGACCGCTTGAGAGAAAGACTAAACACGTTTACGAATTTTCCTGAAAATGGATGTGTTTTCCTTTGATGCACTAACATGCGTTATCGCTCAATTTATCATTCTTACGTGAAAGGGGAATTCTAATATGTCCATTGAACTCGAAATTTGATTCGAAAGAGCTGTTATTGAATCTCATAACGAGCCGAGAGCGCTTCGGATCCATCTGGTGGCGTTATTGACAAATGCTGCCCTCTGTTTGCTACGTTTGAGTGGTTGTAGTGGCCGGCACTAAATTTTAGTTCTTGAGCACTAATTTTTGCTTCCCTTGCGCCAATTTTTGGTGCCTGTGTGACGGGAGAGAAATTTTGTTGCGGGATCACTAAAATTTGATGTTGCATCTTTAAATTTTGCTGCGGATACTACACTTTCTGATGAAAATCAATCCTGTCCCCCGGATGGAGCCGATCGCGGCAATTTTTTATGTTGGGAGTTTCTCAGTGAAAGGTTTAAAAATATGTAATCATATTTGCCAAACTATTTTCATGGATTCTTCAAAACTGATATTGATTAATTGGTGAACATCGAATTATTTGAAAATTGAGATTTTAGATGTTTGAGTCAGGAGTATACTTCAAAAACTGATATATGATGAATTCCACGCCAAAGCGACCTATGGAAAGGGGTCATCTCTCAGATTCTTTTTTAACCTTTTTCGTTCGATTCTATGGCCCAAATTAGGAACTTCGGACCACCTATGGGGTCCAAAAAAAATTTCCCTTCTCCATCGCACGCACATCCGTAAACAGACCGAAAATTCATCGTGTAAAAATCGATCTTTTTTATCCACGAAAATGAGAATTTTTCGAGTTTTTGAATAGCTATCGATTTGCGGGTTGCGGCATCTGAAAGGGCATCAAAAAACCTATCGAAAACGTTGTCGGAAATTCCTTCTCTGTGATTTTGGGGCCTCCTGAAGGCAAAGGAGTGTTTTTCACTAAAATGTTAATTTCTCAAAAAGCCATTTTCTTTATTCTTTGAAAATCATATATTTGACGTAAAATTGTGCTTTCTTCCGAAAAAAATGGGTTTCAGAGAAGTTTGGGGCGATCCAAGTGACTTATGGGCCATTTTTTGAAAATTTGATTCTGTCGGTTTCAGAAAATGGCGATTTTCTGCGCATGCGCACAAACGTAGACTTTCGCCGCCACTTTCAATAGAAAGCTGACAAAATTTCCTATGAAATGACTACCTGCAGAGTTGAAATTCATGCACTGAAACGGGATCTGCAACGATCAACTATATCGAATCAAAATCACGTGAAAATCCAGCCCATTAACGCCTTCGTGGCGCCTGCTGAGATGACACGTTCACGAGATCTTCTCGGGACTCAATTTTGAGTACGAAATTGCCCTGAAAAAAATTCGGACCACATGGTTTCAACGTAAAATTGTATGAACTTTCGAAATATGCGATAAAACAAAACCCCGTTTGAGGAGAACCCGAGGTGCTACATTCAATTTTTTGCCAGAAAATACGATATTTCACATTCAAAATTGCGAAAAATTGAATGTAGCATCTCGGGTTCGCCTCAAACGGGGTTTTTCATCGCATACTTTGAAAGTTCATACAATTTTACGTTGAAACCATGTGGTCCGAATTTTTTTCAGGTCAATTCTGTACTCAAAACTGAGTCCCGAGAAGATCTCGTGAATGTGTCATCTCAGCAGGCGCCATGAAGGCGTTAATGGGCTGGATTTTCACGTGATTTTGATTCGATATAATTGATCGTTGCAGATCCCGTTTCAGTGCATGAATTTCAACTCTGCAGGTAGTCATTTTGTAGGAAATTTTGTCAGCTTTCTATTGAAAGTGGCGCCGAAAGTCTACGTTTGTGCGCATGCGTAGGAAATCGCCTTTTTCTGAAACCGAAAGAATCGAATTTTCAAAAAATGGCTCATAAGTCACTTGGATCGCCCCAATTTCTCTGAAACCCATTTTTTTCGAAAGAACGCAAAATTTCACGTCAAATATATGATTTTCAGGAAATAAAAAATATGGCTCTTTGAGAAATTGACATTTTAGTGAAAAACACTCTTTTGCCTTCAGGAAGCCCCCAAATCACAGAGAAGGAATTTCCGACAACTTTCTCGATAGGTTTTCTGATGCCCTTTCAGATGCCGCAACCGGCAAATCGATAGCTATTCAAAAACTCGAAATATTCTCATTTTCGTGAGTAACAGAGCATTGATTCTTACACGATGAAATTTCGGTCTGTTGACGGATGTGCGTGCAATGGAGAGGAGAAATGTTTTTTGGACCCCATAGGTGGTCCGAAGTTCCTATTTTGGGCCATAGAATCGAATAAAAAATGTTAAAAAGGAATCTGAGAGATGACCCCTCTTCGTAGGTCGCTTTCGCGTGGAATTCATCATAGTTGAAATATATAATTGAGATTTATAGTTTAAATGATTGCCGAGCGCGGGGCGGATTGTTCACACGTAAGACACATGAGAGATGACCATGCAATTTACGGAAGCTACGAGCTCACAGAGTTGCATCGATCCTTGGAGTCCACTGATTTCGATGTCCGAGCGCAAGACATTTATTGAACATTTTAGCTGGTGCAGAATTTCGTAAAAGTGGAGCGCGCCGCAATATGCAATAATAGCCGTCGACTCAATATATCCGAGTTGTGTGCATCGCTTCATTCTGATGACTCAATGCGCTGTTCGGCATACAAGATATGCTTATCCTGAAGAGTTGCACCTTCCGATCATTGAACTCCAAACATAAAAGTCAAGTGATTAGCGGTGATGCCACACCGCTAAGTCTTCTAGAACAACTCATTTCGAGCTGATTTCTCATATTCAAATTGATAATTCTCTTTTCGATACACTGTGCGTGAAAGTGCACTTGACGCACAGTTTGTCGACTTTTACTCACAGTTTATCGAAAAGTATCGTTAGATACACGGGCGTAAAACCTATTATTCGCATCCTCGTGATGATTCCGACCCTCGCTTGCAGATCGAGCCGGAAACCGAGCCGGAAACCCATCACTCGGACGCGAATAAAACGTTTTACACCTTTGTATAGAAATGTACTATTTTGCAACTGTGTGCGCGAAGTTGTAGAAAAATGAGACTTCTCTTCATTATTTACAGTGCGAGAAGTAATGCGTGAATGACTTCTCGCACAGTTTTACATTTACGCACTGGTGGAGTGTGCGTGAATGTAACTTCTCGCTCTAATGCATTTTCATTCACGCACAGTTCTAAAATATGATGTCACGTTATCCCTCTGAATTTGGCCTTTCTTGAAAACTTCGTTTCCAAGATAATTTTGCTCGGACAGTGGTGCATTTAATTACAACTTCGCGCACAGTTGCAAAATAGTACATGCAACAAGGGCGCAAGGAAATTTTACGCATGAGTTCCCGAAATGAGTGCGTAAAAGTGAACTTTGCCTTTGCGCACAGCTGTAACTTTTGCGCAATGCGCAAAGTATTTTGCGCTGTGCGCAAAGTACTCTTGCGCGTGGTTTACCGTGCGCGAAGTTACAACTGTGCGTAAAAAGTTCACTTTTACGCACGAAAATTTCGGGAACGAGGGCGTAAAATTGCGCCCGAGTTGCTTACGATTCTTTTTGATATATCTGTGCGGAAAGTTGGTGTTCGGTCCATACCACCATAGTAGTCGGAAGGCGCACAGGGGGGAGGAACGGGGTCCAGGTTGGTGGGGGGCGGAGCCCCCCACTTGAAAAAAGATTCTGAAGAATGGATCAAAAAAAAGATATCTTGAACCAGCTCATAACCAAAATACGGTCCTAGAATTCATCTCGAACATTGTAATCTCGTTGCAAAAAAGGAACTCCGTAAAATATTCCAACTTCCGTTCAAATTTGAAGTATTGAGGGTGGAAAATCAGAGACGTCACATGATTCATGTCATTCCAAATATCCTGATTTCTGTCAGAACGTACAAGTTTACTTGAATGCATTGGTACATGAAAAACTGGATTGCATTTAAAAATGTCTTTGATGAAATATATACGGGAAACTGAGTAAAATTGTTGTCGATATAGAAACTGCATTAATACACAATATATTTCTACCGTTGCCCAACATCTCTCATATTCACGATTATTCACTAATATGACTTGCAATTTCTTATTGAATCGCCGCCTGACCTACGAATCTTCGTGTATACTTGTGATCTTGTAGATCAAGACCCGATGAGGACAGTATCTGTCCTAATGCTCACTCGAATTCCCTTCACATTTGGGGTAAACGGCGATTTTTTGCACTCTTGTTAAATTTATAACTTGTATGTGACAATAAGTCAGGTATCACAAATCCAAAGAGAATTCGCTCAAGTTGGGAACTAAAATGTACTCATAGTGTAGATTAGGAGGTGATCAGCCACTCAATCATTCTCAACAGCCGGGTTGCAAGGCTACCGTATGCCCGTCATTCGATTTTAATCTGTAACATCTTTCACTTCAACTTCGTGGGTACCAATTCACAAAGGGGCCGGAGGAATTAGAAAAATGCGGGAATCATTGTTTGCTGCTCTGTGATCAACTTTTTTTGCCGTAAAAATCGAAATTGGATAACGGTTGATTAATGTTTTTTTACGCACAAATTTTACTTTGCGCACGATTTCGAGAACTTTGCGCACTGTAAAACTGTAGTGCGCAAAGTTACTTTTACGCACGTTTTCACTTTTACGCACTAAAATCTGAACGTTAATAGAATCATGATCAACCTTGCGCACCGCACACCCGCACCAAAATGGACTTTTACGCACAACTTTACGCACAGTATATCAAAAAATAGTATACGCAACACGTGCGAGAAGTTTCCGCACACGTTGCCAACTCGCGCGAGAAGTAAGTAACATTCACGCACACTTCAGAACCTTGTTTTTCCAACAAAATACAGCTATTTCCTCGTTGACATTAAACAGTTTGCAAGGTTAATACATGAACGGTCACGTACCATTTTTGCTAGTGACAGGATATTTGGAGCGGAATGATAAGGAAAAGGTTTTGATCGGTACTTTAAATTATGGGTATTTAATGCAAAAACACGAAGTTTCTATCTCCATTTTTGTTTTTTGATTTAACGTGGACTTCCTACATTACCTCAAATATGATTGTTAAAGTATATAATTTTGTATTATCCTTTCTTTTGTTACTCTAAATTCTATCTTAATTTTTTAGAGGTTACATGTCAGGACGTAACGGATGTATCAAGGGATTGTATGTTGTTGTCTGCTGTGCGTTTGTATTTCAGTGTGTACTTTGATTCAAATAAAAAATCCTTAGATATCTTGAAACAATCTAGATCTCCAGCTAGGTATACTTTTGTCCTCGATGGAATATGCATACACACCCACCTCACACTTTCTTACGTTTTCTCCCACTACGACCCCCCCCCCCTAGTCCTGCTCCTTACTACCCCTCCCGCAAATACTACCACTACTCGCAGTTTTCCGGCTCAGTCATAGTCTAACGGCAACTAACACCATGCTGCCTCACTCAAACACCGAATGAGAAACAAAAGAAAAAGAAAAAGTGAGTTAGATATTTATAATTTATAACAAATCGCCAGACGGAGAATCACACAGATCTTTCTCCTCTTCAGATTGACGAAACATACCCGAAATTTTTAATATGAATCAATTGACATCTCGACTCATGTCGACGTAAAAAGTTTATTTAGGTGAGTCTTAGATATAACGATCGCAAAAATGTACTTGTCCGGTGATATTTAGAATGTATATGATTTTATCAGCCCTGAAGAAAGATGCATTGAAGCATCCTAAACGTCGGCCCCAAAAGCCAAAAATAAAGGTACCTCGTCAGATCGAGAAAGTGTCTTTACTCACAAAATATACCCTTATTACCCATCTCGTTTGACTCAGTCGATACACTAATTTCGAAATAGTTATTTTTATGAATTCAAAGAAGAGACTATCGCTCTCAGGTCCAAGAAGCAATGCTTTTGAATATATTGACTATAGTTATTATATAGTTGACTATATTGACTATATTTTGACTATAGTTATTTACATCCAATGATGCAATTATACTGAAAGAGACAACTATTAGAATCTAATAGACAGTGGAAACTTGAGGGATTTTCATTGAAACTTTAGCGACTTCCACTGAAATTTCATTGAAAGTTTCACTGAAACTCTAGCGATTTCCACTGGAATTTCAGTGGAAGTTTCACTGAAACTTTAGCGATGTTCACTGAAACTTTAGTGATTACCACTGAAATTCCAGTGGAAGTTTCACTGAAACTTCAGCGATTTTCACTGAAATTTCGGTGGAAGTTTCACTGAAACTTGAGTGATTTTCACTTGAATTTCAGTGACACTTTCACTGAAACTTTAGTGATTTCCACTGAAATTCCAGTAGAAGTTTCACTGAAACTTTAGCGATTTTCACTGAAATTTCGGTAGAAGTTTCACTGAAACTTAAGTGATTTTCACTTGAATTTCAGTGACACTTTCACTGAAACTTTAGTGATTTCCACTGAAATTCCAGTAGAAGTTTCACTGAAACTTTAGTAATTTTCACTGAAATTTCACTGAAACGTATTACTTGATTTAAGTGGAAATCGCTAAAGTTCAAGTACATCACCCTTCACCCCCTCCCGATAGGCAACCCGAGACGCGAGATGCTGACGGACAAATTTTGGCTGGGCTTTTAATTATTTTAATTCCGCTTTAATTCCGCGTTATACATCCGCATTTCCCTTGCAAGCCGATTTGGGACCCTGGAGAACATGTCTGTCTCGTTTCGCTTGACAGAAAAATGGCCCTTAGTGCCCTAAATCGGCTGACGCGCTCAGTACGGTAATATACCATTCGTGAAGAATGCGTTGTACGGGGATATTCGTGCACACGTTATGATATGATAGCTCACGCATACGCCTGTAAGAACCTAGTATAAACGAATCGCCAAGTAATTTTCCATGGGAAAGTGTTTCAAATTGATCCAATTCAGATAAAATATTCAAAATCATAAAAACCGTCTGAAAAGCAAGTTGTCAACCAGGACATTGCATGTCTCAAGCGTGCGCGTTTTCTTGGATTTGAAAGTACTTATATTCAATCCTCGAAGAATCCACTTTGAGGTTGCAGAACTGCAACACAGCTATTACCGAGGTTCTTATTACCCACCAAACACGGAAGGAATACAAAGTACCATATCGAGCTCACCTTCGAAAGTCTTGGAAATTGCAATTTTCGAATTGAACAAGGTTGTTTTTTTTCTTGGAATTTATCCAACATTAGTTTTTCCTTAAAACCTCAAAATTTTTCGGAAGTAACACGACAGAAGAAAAATATTATTCATAAGGCTTATAAAACACCATTCCACGTCTCGTGCAGAAAATTCAACGCGTTGTGTACCATTCCGGTTTTTTTATATCCCCTACGTGTCAACGTTTTATGAAGAGAATTCATTCCGTGAGAATTTCAATTTCCTTCTCGTAAAAACTACACTAGCCGATGTTTTGGTAGAGATCGAATAGGAATGAGTATAAAGCGGGACTCTCAACTATCAGAAGAATTTTACGATCGAGTCGATCTCTGAAGGAGATACGAGTGTCTAACTCTCCGTGACTCTGCCCATTGGCCCCGCATGTATTCTCCTTCATGTATCGTGAGTACCGGGTGATTTGATAGGCCTGAGTAAATGGGTATATTCACCATAGAGATACCATATCTCTATGATATTCACACGCTCTGGCCCTAAAAACCCAGTAGTTGGAAATTGATGCCGGGCTTGTCTGCGCTGACTATTTTCTTTCGTTTTTGCATGTAGAGTGATGATCTACCGTAAAACTCAACATGCACAGCTTCTCCGGAGAAGTATAGTATCATACTTGCGTGTATTTATCCCATTGTTTATCCAAGGAAACAGCTTTCTAGTCCACGGAACTGACTTTTCAATCGATCGCATCGATAATAGAATTGACATAGAAACTCCGTCACGTTAGATTTCATCTAGTACCATGATTGTGTGGTATTATTATGTATGATACTTGATTGGCAAATTCATTGGAAAAAATTGTTTGCGCCCTGATAAATGAACATTAGGTGGGGTAAGGTGGTGTCCACAGAACTGACAAAGTTGATTACATGGGTGATCTTCGGTTATAAATCTACAAGCAGCCTTGGAATTTCGATTCTGGCCCTCTACCCGAGATATCACTTGATTATTTGACACGTTTTCTCAAATGTTCGTCCCGGACGAAGTCCCCGAGAGTAAATTTGGGATGCGCTATTGTGATTTTAAACAACTTTCTCGGGGAAAATTCCATGACAAGATTGAGGCACGTGGCTCAGGGGGCTAATCTAATCATTCTGGCCATAAAACCTATGAAAAATGTTTGGTTTAACACTGGAATATGAGAAAAATGTGGGGATCCTTACCACATCGATCACCTCGACGCTAGCACTAAGAGTATTATGCTTGGAACTGCAATTACTACAGTACACGCAACTGACCCCACGCTATGAGGTTACGCCATTCAAATCCAAAAATTTGCGTTTTTTGAGGGTTTATGAGATAGCATCGACTGTAGCCCTCATGCTCTTAAACCAAAACATCTGTGGGCTGTAAAGATCCCAAAAAAGATCGCGCGTTCAGCCGGAAAACTCGCCGGCGCGCGAAAAACGGCGAGATCCCGGCGCGCGGAGGTCCTGGGCGCACCAGCAATATTCAACGAAATGGCTCACTATAGACAGTGCCTTCGAGGCTTATTTCTACACAGGCCGTCATTGTGAACTGCTATGTCGAGTTAGCACTACTTCACAGTATGGCCAAGGAGTGGTTCCTCCTGTGGCTACATCACCATGAATTTTATTGTTGCGCATGGTTTGGAATATCCTTCAGAATACTCCTAGCCACTGATCAAATCGAGAAATTAGGGCCGAAAATTACAGAATCCTTGTAATTCTGTGGAAATAATTATTTCTATAGATTTTCAAGGATTCTTGATTAAGAATAAAAATCCATAATCGCGATATAAAATATCATGAAAAGTCAAATTCATAGATACATCCTCATTCTCGCATGGCAGTCAATTATGAGCCTGGGAATGCGATTCCCCGCCCCTTTCTTATTAGAGCAATGTTTTAATAACGCCCGAAGGGACCCCTGTACCGTACAGGTATTTCATGCATGGGTATTGCAAATGGATATAAGGCTGGTTGGCTCACACGCGTGAATTAAGGGGATGTCGCGGAGTCCTATCCTAATTTGCTTACTTACCGACATTGTCGAGGACATTGTCGAGTTCACCAACTATTGGATTAATACTTGCAATATCGCAAAAATCTAATTAGTAACACCGATTCTATAGACCAAACGAAACCGGCGTTACTCATTAGAATTGAAATATTGCAAGAATTAATCCAGTAGTTGGTGAACTCGACAATGTCGATATCCTACATCCTTCACTCTCTGAATTTGAAGAACCCCCGCACGAAAGATTCCAGTCGAGTACCGAGGATTCATTAGCCATAAATTACAATACCGTACAAAATAAACTGACAATGAGGTACTTTAGAATATCCAAACTTGACTCAAACAGAATGCGAGAAAAAGAGAGGGACATTGCACTGTTTCAACACAAGAACGTTATCACTCGACACACGGTACCGTCGACTTCCTCACTGTTAGAAATTGCTTGAAATTTCAGGTACTTTTTTAAAAAAAACTTCAAGTATTTGCTTGAAATTTCAAGCAAAGTACTTGAAGTTTTTCCCATAAAGCACACGTTTGAAAAGAACTCCAAGCACTTTGCTTGAAATTTCAAGCAAAGTACTGGAAGTTTTTTTCAAGAAGTACTTGGAATTTCAAGCGATTTGTAACAAGTGCTGATTTCCTCTCGTAAAATATTGGGAGTCTTATCACAAAAACATCAACTTCTCATTAATTGCCGAAAACATTACCTTTGCAGGCTAGCCACCTTTCCAATTAACTTATTGTTCCACTAATGCGATGTACTCACATAACCAATCTCGTGATCGGGGTCCGGATGGTTTTGCTGCCTCAGTTTCGCACTCATGGCTGTTCAATCCTTCCCTTCTCATAAAACCCGAACCATCAACTGCCATGATTTCTGGCCTTTATCGGTCACCTCTCTCTTTTCTTTCTCATTTCGACAAACGTCAAGTAAAGGGGCCTCGAGAGAAGTCTATTGTGTCCCCTTACTGAATTTTTTTTATGGTCACGTTGGCTTTACGGAGCATGCAAAGATTTCTTAGGACGAAGGCAATAAAATTCGTCTCTGCGACATGCTTCACAATAAGTCCTCTCTGAGACTGATGTGGCTATGTTGTCGATTATTGAGTTGAGCATACCGTTCCTCACTACCTATTTCTTGGATGGAAAGACTCAGGAGCTTCTCTGAAGTTGTGTGTTACAACATTGAGATGCGCTATTGGGGATCCAAAGCAGCATATGCTGTTTTATACGACGAGCGCAGAAGCGGAAACACTCAGTTTCCACGTCGAGTCGTATAATAGTATATTACGTATCGAGTGCTGGAAAACTTTTTTCTTCGTGGAAATCATGCTGGACGTCGGCGAAGCCAACGTCCAGTATGGTTACCACGAAGTAAAAAGTTTTCCACACGAGATACGTAATGTGTTTTACATGTAAAATTTCGAAAATATAACCCTGACAGGACCCTAGTAGGCCTCAACCCTAAACATGACTCATTTCTGCACGGTTCTTTCTCATGGCCTACTCATATGAGGGAATCCACGAAAACTTTGATAGATTCTGTTAGTACTCTTTAATGTGTCGTCTTTGTTTTATCTAGTTATTGGACTCTGGCTAGCTGCCCACTGGAGTCACTAACTCTCGTTTTTAAAGTATCCCTGATGCGATATATTTTCTTCACATATAGCTCGCATGACAATAACAATGTTCTCATGATTTTAGAAATTAATCTTTGTCCAAGAGGAATCTCATATTCTTCAAGAGCAGTAGTTTTAGAAGCGCTTCAAAACTCGCATGAGTATATGTATATGGACATCTAATTCGCGTACACGAATTTCGCAAAGAAAATTAATCTCAAAATATAGGAAGGGAATCATATCCTCAAATACCCGGATGATCGGACCAAATATTCTGCCAGCTAACCACGAATCCCAAGAACTAGGAAGACATCCACACCCGTGTGAGTCACCGGAGGCTCGGACCAAATTTTCTGTTGGGGGAGAAAATTAATCCCTAAACTTAGGAAGGGAATCATACCCGCAAATGCCCGGATGCTTGGACCATATATTCTGCGAGGGAATAAGACGAATTCCAAAACCCAAGAAGCAGGGTCGGACTGGGATCACAAAATGGCCTGGGACCTCGCGGGGGCCTTTTCTGAGGAGCAAAAAAAGTCGATTAATAATATAGTCAAGCCAACGGTGTTATCAACGGCAAACACTTGATTATAAATTCGATCATATTTGCAGATCCTTAGGAGAAGAACATTAATCGAAACACTTTGCTAGATTCACACAGTAGATTAGTACGTCTACATTCAATTTTTATCAATAGATCTATTTTCTGAGCTCATCAGCCGGATAAGGCTCCTAGGTGCATGCCCGCGTAGAAATCAAGAATATTGGTGACGTGTCGCCAATATTTCCGATTTCTGCGCGGGTGATCATTAGTCATACTGTTTCTCAACCGATTCTTGATGAGTTTGAAGATGCTAAATGATCTTTCACAAGCAGCTTTTCGGAAGACAATGTCAAAACATTTTGATAGGCCAAACCAAGGCTGGGAAATGCGCTAGTTCCAACAGAGAATATTGAACAAATAACCTGTAGCAACAAATTGTGCTATCTTCACAAAACTCGTACTTTGCTAATGCATTGGACATTTCTTCATTTACGTTATCCTACTGATAGATTTTTCAACTCGCTTTTCATATCCTCTGCTCTAATATGAGAATCAGAAACACGTAGTTTCTCGCACAAGCTCTCGAGTGCTGAAGCTTTCAACTTTATCGATTCAATTTCATTAATTTGTCTCGTGTCTAACGAGAGTGAGATCTGGAAAAAATTGACTATGAGAAGGGGGAAAACGAGTTTTGACGTTCCTAGTTCATTATCACGTTTGTATCTCCTGATGACTAGAAGATAGGGATGACTGGGAGTGCAGTTCCTCGGTTTTTGTGAGCTGCATGCCTGGATAACGTAGACAAGAAACGCGAAAAATTTAAACTTGGTAATTTTTTGCGATCAATTAAGAAGGGGGCCCGGGGGCCCACCGAAAGGGGGGGGGCCAGGGGGAAATCTCGCAAATTCCACTATGACCAGTCCGGCCCTGCAATGGAGGCAATTGAACCCGCAACTGCCCGGGAGGCTCAGGCGAGATATTCTATTGCATGAGGCGCGCATCAATCCACAATTTCGAGAGACCAATCAAATTTGCGAGTACTAGGATGCCCGGAACAGACCCTCGGGGCGGGTCATAAATGAATCCTGAATTCTAGGAATCGTATCGCAAATCTGGAAATGCCCGTATGCTCGGATCAGATTTATTCAGTCGGATCCGGACATTTGCGGGTTTGCCTTCCTAATAGGTTTTGGGATACGTTGATGTTTCCCCGCAGAATATGTCGTCTAAGTATCCGAACATTTGCGGGATTGATTGCTCTATTGAAAATTCGGATTAATGTGTGCCCTATCTGATTATCTGGTTCAAATATTCGGGTATTCATGGGTTTGGTCGCCTGTCTGGGTTTTGGGACTGGTTTTGCCCCGCAGAATATCTGGTCCAAGCATTTGTGGGTTTGATTGCCTTCCTAGGTTTTGGGATTAGTTGTTCCCTCGCAGAGTATCTTGTCTGATCACCCGGGGATTTGGTTGCTCTCCTAAAAATTCGGATTGATGCACGCCCTGACAGAATATCTGGTCCGAGCATTCGGGTGTTTGCAGATTTGAAGTGAGTGGGTTTTCGGATTCGTTCTTTCCCCACAGAATATCTGGTCCGAGTATTCGAGTATTCACGGGGTTGATTGCCTTCCTAGGTTTTCAGATCCGTCGTTTCCCCGCAGAATATCTGATGCTTGCACCACATGCAATTTTCGGATCCGACGCACAGTGCGACGTTCAGACGCTTATCCGAACATTCGCGGGTTAGAGTGCTCTCCTGGGAATTCGGATTGATGTGCGCCCCGACAGAATATCTGCTCCGAGGTCCGGGCATCGGCAGGTTTGATTGCCTTCGTAAGTTTTGGGGTTCCTTCTTAGCTCGCAGATTATTTGGGTCCATTATCCGGCGAGCCTCTCACCGTAACGTCGAGAGGCTTCTTTTGCTTTTTTTGCTCACACCGATATGAACATAAGTATTTTTTTCCAACATGTCTATTCGATCATTGATTCAATGGAATATTCAAGTGCAGATTATTCGAGTACCAGGCTACGATCGCAATACCCCCGGGTACTGTCATCTTCTTCACCCCAAAAGTGAAAGTGTACTGACAAGTTTCATGATACGGCTGATCCTGAACTAATGATTTCTCATGAGACACCCGAACTTGAGTGCGACTCGAAATGGAAATTGTGATCGTAATTTGATCGTAGTGATGATTGTGATTAAGATGGATATAATTAGTCGAGAAGATATTATGTAGGATTGTATAATATCGAGAAAAATAATCCGCTTCGTTCCAGGATCGAATAAGGAACGTTCTCATTGCCGGGGAGACTCTACCATTTGAGCTATCCAAATTTTTTTCTCTATCGAAGGCGGATTGTTCCCTCCATAATAATCCCTCATTATTTTTCCATGATTAATAAAATCAACTTTTATTAAAATTATCTCCACGATCGAATTTTCTATTCTGTGTTGCACTGAAATTCGGATGTCTTCTGGAATGACATTGGTTCGGGATTGGTCGTATAATTGTCATTATCAAATCAGGCGAACAAATCGGCCAAAAAATAACATCTGAATTCAGTGTGAAAGTCCAATTTGCTCGGATCTGAGGGGGGGAGGGGCGCTATCCTGGTAATCGTCCCAGAGCCGGCAAGTAAGAACAAGTAAAAAACTCCGTTTTTGTCTATAAATCGAAGTCCAGCAATTAAATGTCTAGATTTGACCTATATAACTTCATTTGAGAATGGCAGCTCCGGATATCAAATTCGATCATTTTTGCGTCATCACTCATAGACTGCTGCTCAACTCTGAGATCTCTTTTTCGAAAAACACTTTCGACCAGTGAGACTGTAAAGGGATAAGAATCAGCTTTATTGATTGAGATTGACCACGGAAAGTTTTCTCCAAACTTATATAATATCTCGTCCGTGTTACTCTTCTGACAGATCTTACTGAGCGCGAGCGGACCCACATTATTGGTGCAATTTATTGTCACGAGGGACTAATTGAATGAGACTAGTGTAAAATGAAAAAAAAATGTTTCCGTTATGAAGATCTTGAGCTCATTAATCAATTTTTCAGTTTATTTGGAAAGAATCGGTTATTTAGCTCCCTCGCTCCTCATTTCGTCAACTGTACACAACATATACGTGATTTCCATTTTCGCGGTATATTTACCATAGCTTGCAATCGACTAATCGGTAAAATCAAAAAAATTCTAGAAAGTTTCTGGGAGTTTCGGCGACAGACTTCAGCAGTGAAGAAGCTCTGAAATGGTTGTAGATTTGACGAAAATTAAAAGGAAAAAAATTTGGTCTGTCTTTTGTGTTGTTCTTCCACTTCGATAATAACTTAAAATACTCAAGTACTGATAAGCTAAGTATTTTCAGACCCTTACCTCAATCGAAACATGGTTGGGAACTGAGCTAGTTGAATCAATCATTCGGAATAATTTACGGGCGGGTTAGATGTTCTGTCGGCACGAATAGATGAGTGACGAGGTGCTTCGCATCAAATTTATATTATCGGGTGAATTTTTCGCGAGGCATAAATAAGTGAGAAAGCCATCTGTATGATTTGGGGGCTTATCAAATGGACTATAAGTATAAGATATGGTAACCTACTAATTGTATAAGTCATATTTTCAGTTGAGTCAATTTTGTAACAAGAAATGCGGTGAGGTCGAAGAGGCGAAAAAGCTAAGGTACGTGAATGTGGAATTTTTCTGTGGGATATGTTTCAGCTCGATTTTAGGAACATATAAGAATAAAAAATCTATACTTAGGGGGTCCTCAAAATAGAATCAATTTTCCGGTTATCTCTTCTTTTTTGTGCTAATAATCTCGCTCTTTACTCCCCGTCTCTCACGTTGGAATCAACTTCTCAAAATCGTCAAATACTCATAAATATATTTGGCGCAAAAAACCCAAACATTTTGAAAATTCTCAAGTCTTTCGCCGCATCAATCATAAACATACTAATTATTTACGTACTTGATTTCTAATTGTATTTTTTCAATCTCTCATCCCTGGAATGCTAAAAACTGATGATTAAACGAATTCTAATTCAAATGATATTATATTCGTGAATCGGCATTGGAGAACTAATTTCATTTTTCTATCAATCTCAAATTTTCCATTAATCAACACCTCCACGATCAAACCCGATCGTTAATTTCTCAATTGATCGATCTCAAATTTGAGATTGATAGAGAAATGAAATTAGTCCTCCAATTCCGATTCAGGAATATAATATCATTTGAAACATAAGAGGACGATTCAAGTTCGAAAAGTGTAACCAAATTCTAATTCAATTTTTTTGATAGAATAAATAGTTTTATATGGCAAACGGTCATGTTTTAATAAATAGTTATACAATATTTATCGTATGAAAAAGAATCTCAATTTGATTACATAATTTCAAAATGAGGTTTGAAACACGAAAGCTGCGTGCGCAAATTCAAGCACACACAAGCGAGCAGACGACGAGAACAGTCGGCACTTCATCGATGGTTAGTCTGCTCATTTTTCTCGAAAAATGAGTGCTGGTAGTAATGAAATTTATGATGTTACCGCTAAAGAGCGAGAAGTTATTGAATGGAGGGCTCAACGTCGGATGGAACTACGAAACCAATACCTGAAGGAAATACATAATCCTAAAATGCCCCATGAAGGACATCTCGTAAGCATGATAACTTTTAACCTAAAACACTTTATCATGGTTTTACTGGTTCCATTCGATGCAAAAGAGAATTCTAGTTGAATTGGAGGGAATTGTCCCAATTATCATGATTGGTAACCAATTTGAACATAAGATCATTGATACGGAGAATTTACTGGGTTCACTCGTGCATCATTTGTACTTCTGAATCCAAGTCTACTCATTCAGCTTGTATTCAAAATCCTTGATTATCTGGCCATAAAAATGACTATTTTTATACTTCACATTGGATACTTCAATGTTCCTTTCCTCCACAGTTTGATCCACAAATGCAACGATTCTATACAGCAACTTTTTCATATGAGAGAATCGCCAAACCTACTTGGCCCAATTTCTTATGGTTTGTTGGCGTCAGTTTTGGGAGCATTGCATTTATGGCTTGGCGAATAAAATCATATAGGGTGGGTACAATTCTTGTTAATCCCTAGGAGAATGTACTTCTTATGAATTCACTCGATTGAAATTATCACAAATGTATCATTCGTAGGATCCAAGGGAACACAGATTCCGAACTGGCCAAGTATCATACTATGACAGAGATTGGAAGTTTGTTTAGATTATTTTGGTTGTATTCAAAAAGAGAAATGAATACCATTGATGGTTAATTATTCCAAAATTATGGATAAGGTTGGAATGAAATGTAGTTTGTTAAGGAATGAAGAATAAATAATAGAGAACATTATTTGGAGTTTCAGTCTTTAATTAAGCGACTTACAGAATCTCCTATGATGAAGATTTAATATGCTCTTTTATAGAAAGCTAAATAGAGATTCAGATAGCTTATTGGATTCAATTTGTATGGCTGTACAAAAGTTCTAATGGATGTTTCATTGGAATGTGTACCTCAGTTATGAAAAAATAAATAACAAAAGATTAAAAGATGATTTAAAATGAATGAAAATGTGTCTGATAGGATATTGAGTACAGATAATGGGCATTTTTCCATCTACAGGAAGCCAAGAAGACTCATACCAAATTCTATAGTGATCATAGTCATATTTTTCTCTCCCTGATGAACAGAGCCCGCGTGATTTGTGTGCCATGATGGCAAACACACTTATTTCACTCCACACAACTTTGCCCAGTGCAAAATACAATACAACTTACACACTAGCTCATATTTTAAATCAATTGGTCAATATAACTAACTTCCATACAAAAAAGTAGATCATCGATCTTCTAATTGCTTGTCCCGAGCAATAACAGCATCATCAAACTTGACCATGTATGTTGTTCCCTTATGCCAATGCGCTGTCACCTTTGCTGGCTGAGGAAATCATGAAAATTTTAGTAAACAAGCAAGAGTGATTCAAGATGATTGCATCACATTCTACTTACAAATCCACAGTCACTTAAAACTGCCTCAATTATGCCAGCCACAAATGATGCACAGTTCAAACTTCCTTTGTCTTTTGGAACAGACACATATTTATTCACCAAGGATTCTTTTTCAATAATGTAGTATGTTCTTTCATCATCATTTGCATGCTCAAGTTTATCAGCTTCTCGTCCAAAAAGAGATTTCCACAATGTGCTTTTGATGAATAGTAAAATATTCAAGAGTTTTATCTCTCTCTTGCCACTCTTCTCTCTGACCACTAACAAATCTGTCACTCTGTGACCTACTTCAGCACCCATCTCAGCCAACCTGAAACGATATGATTTAACAAATATAATTTTGTCCCGATTCCTCCCAACTTGGAGAATCAATGAGCTTCAAAAAAATTTGGGAGAAAATTGAATCTTGAACTGGGGAATTTAAGAAGCAATACTCACTTGTTTTGAAGTTCTGGAACAGTGTAAACACGATTCTGACAATATTGGACTAACTCGGAGAACAGAAGTGCGTAACAGCTCAAACTAACCTCCCCCTTTCCTTCATTTGTGTAGAATCAATAACAAGTGGAAGGTAAAAAAAGAAGATTGTATTAGCTTCATAGTTCATACGCTTTCAATCAAAATTTTCCGCAATTTGCTATATGATTTACATGAATTGCACTCATTGAGCATAGTTTCACACTATTTACCTTTGCTTAGTGATTTGTCCAAGATACTTGTCCTAGGACGAACTGCGGATATAGTGATGCTCGACATTTTTGGAAGGTCACTTTCGAAGTCTTCGACTCAATAATTCCGAAATTGACTTACAACTTCGAGAGATCGATGTTGCAGACCAGCATTATTTTGATCCGAAAGAGAACTTATTTACCGAATAGCAGATTTTAGCAGAACACAACCAGCAGTTTCTGTTCTGCGATCTAGGCGATCGCCACGCGCTTGATGGCATGGCGGCCAAATTGTGAACTTCTGGTGATAGCGCGTTTTGTCATCCTTGACAAAATCTCGACGAAATGTGATTCAACTGTCCAATGAATTGAGGATAATTAGATCAAGAAAAATGTTGAAATTGAAATGATTCTTGCATGTCTTAAAAATATCTTAATATTATGAGGATCCAATCAGGTAGATTGAAATTGATTCTTGACGATTTGCAATCCTTTTCCAAAAACGCAGAAGAGTTCATTGTCAGATCTGAAATAATGAAGGGAAGATCTCATCAATAATTATGTCTGAACAACTGAGTAATTTGAATGGTATACCCAGTCTTACATCGAATTGTCGACAACTGTAAGGCCTTGAATATCTGAAATACATAGAGTTTCTTCTTTCAGGAAAACAGAATCAATTGTTAAATTTTCTAACAAATACTCATGAGTCACGAGTTTCTGATCAGCTCCAACACTCAACAGCTTATTACCCACCAATGCAACTCCTACAAAAACGTCAAGATTAATAATCCAAGATCTCATTCCCAAACTCCTTAAACTCTTCTTCTTGATTTACCTGAGATTTGTGCATGGTGAGCTTCTATTGTTTTCCAACATGACACTACTTGAATTGAGATCTTTCTCATTGGATCCATAGTGATTTCAAAGATCACCATGCTCAAGAGATTGTCATCTCCTCCACTTGCAAGCAAATAATAGTTGTCACTCAACATCTGAATATCAAAACTGTTGATTCCTGATTGATGCAGTAAATGGCCTTCCCTATGATCTACAGAGATACTTTCTACTTTGAGTTTCTCAACTTCTACACGAATGCTCCAAAAACATAGATAGCCATCAGTACCCATTGTCATGCATAAGATCTCTCCCTGATGTTTAAAAGAGTGTATTTTCAAGATACACCGATTTTTGTATGGTACTGATTCTAGTAGTTTGATTTCATTTGAAACAATACTGTACCGCAGTATCCTGAAAATATTAATGAAATGAATGTCTCTTACTGTTATGTCTAGAGACAAAAACGTAGAGGGTCCTATAAAGTTTTGGTACCTTAAGAATCCATCTGAACAAGCCACAAACATTAAAACTGAATCTTCAATCAAAGGATCTGTCATGACACTCATATCCATGAATCTTGTTTCAGGATCTGCATTGTACATCAACTCTTTCCCATACCATATTTTAGATCTCTCTTTATCTGGTCCATGCAACATGTAGGATAACAGATCAATGCAAGTTACGTCCTCTGGATTGATACTCTGATTTCTTCCCAGAGTTATTTCCCATGCTTTTATCTGAGCTCTCCCACCACAAGAAAAAATGAAATTTCTGTCGACTTCTCCATTTTTTGAATGTTGGAAGATAGATACAGATTTAATGTTAGATAGATGACCATCAAAAGAATCTAGATTCTTCATGAGTTGATCTGGCTTGCCAGTGGGAGTCTCTAGCAGACTAATGTTCAAATTACAATCCTCACCACCAGAGATAAGAATCTTCTTCTTGGAATCTATTACCAAGACTTGCACACAATATATCACTTTGGTATGAAAGCCTCTCTAAACCAAAAATATTCATAAGAAAAATTTTCTGTGGCAATGATGATCATTATTTCAGACATACATACCAATACAGGAGGTAGGAACAATTTGTTCAAAGATGCCTCAATTACATGAACACATTTTCTCTGTATAAATACAAAACATATCACATTGTTGTGGATCAGACAATCCCAAGACCTGTGTCCCCCACCACAAGGAACTTTCATCAATAGCCGTTTTAGGCGTGTACTGTACACAACAAAATTCTCCTATTGGAAAAAAGACACATGAGTGATGTAAAAATCAGACTGACAATCTGAAAGAGTAGAGTCATTTAAACTTGTATACCTCTTTAAAACCAATGACATAGCAATCACTTTTATGTGGTAATAACTTGCCAACCCAGTCCATTGGCATACTTTTTGAATATAAGAATCTTATAAACGGATTTTCATTGAGCACATCACAGAATTCATAACATTTGAGTGTTCCATCCCGTCCAGTGGTTACCAATTTAGAATCAAAGGTGATACAAGACTGAACTCCTAGTCTACCATGAATTCGTCTGAATGTTTGAACAGGATCTTTTGAGTGACTGTGTAATGCATACACAAAAATGCTACCCATTCTGTCCCCACAAATGATGAGATTATTATACAAACATGCTGAGGTAGTCCATCGTTCACGACTTGGGGGTAAAGTATGCTCAGACTTGATTTCCATACCTAGATACAAGATTGATTTTTGCTTTCAAGAAAATAACTCAACTTCGATCTTTTTTTAAATATAGTACTTTATGATACTGCACGTGAACGGGTAGTTTTGTATGAAGGACTGGTTATGACACGAGCGAAGTGAGTGTTATAAGTCCTTCATAACAAAACTACCTGTCTGCAAGCAGTGTCAGACAATATTTTATGTTTGCTTAGAAATCATGTTCAAGTTGCAATTTTTGGGCACTAGTAACATAAATCAGTATTATACTTACTATCTCCTAAGAATTTTACCAAAAATATGGCACCATTATCTGCACATATAAGACTGGCATCATCAGTTAACCACTGTAGTGAAAATATCTTAGAATCTACTATTTTGTGTGTTTTTACTGAATTCCAAACATTTCCAAGTCCTGAAAATGAGAATCTAACTTAGTTGAAAAAAAAATTCCAAAAATGATGATAACAACTTTTAACTAAGTAAGCAATGCACTGTACTGCTTTCTAAAACTCACTTTCATATATAGTTACTTCTCCACTGATTGAGGCAACAGCCAATCGCGACTTGCTGGGGCAAATTTCCAGAGTACAATAGTTAGAAACATGGTTTGGTAAATTACAGACCATTTCTTGTTCATGTTCAGTCTTCTTCATGAACAACATCTTGGAACAATTCTTTTCATTTGAGAAAATTAAAAGATTATCGCTGTCTATAAATCTGACATGTTTAGGAGTAAAGTTGTCAACATCCTCTAACGAAATTTTCGTTTCTGTAACGGTTTTAAGGTCAGGTCGATGAAAAGGCCAGGAATTCACTGAACCATCCGCGCCCCCCGTATAGATAACTTCATTTTCTGATACATCAATACTCCATATAGCTGCTCCTCGATGAGCATCTACTTTTTGCAACAATTGACCAGATAGTGACCACGTACATATGCGCGAGTCCTGGTGGAAGGGAATACGTCATTGAAGCTTCTAAAATAGTGAATTCTACGAAAAATATGTTTGAAGATACTCTATATACCTCTCCAATACTTAGAATGAAGTGTTTGAATATTATTGCCCTCCAGACTCGCGCTAGATGACCGTACATGGTAGTTTCCAGACGTATTTTGACATTTTTCCAATTAATATCTTCATTAGTTGCTGAACTACAGGATACACTCCACAGTCTTACAGTTCTATCATCAGATGTTGAACAAATTATATGATTCATAGGGCAAACAGATACAGAAAATATCACACCCTGAAAAATTAATATCCAACATTATAATTCAAAACAAGGACTTTTAGAAAAAGAAATACATTACATACCTTGTGACCTTTCAAACGATGCAAGACCTCTGAATATTTTTGATCAGCTTCTGCTTTCAAATTCCAAATCAAAATTTCTTGAAATACTGTGCCACCAAGGATTGCAGCAGTTTCATGAACATTGCCAGATATCATTCCTGCATACCTATTCAAAACCCAAAGTTCAAATCAATATGCTTCATCGTTGTAGACACATACAGCTGTGTAGCTGCTATAGTCTACTATTGAGCATCAAGAAAATAAGGTTTTTGAACTTACAATAAGCATGTCTCCGTGCAAGCAACTCTACTAATTAATTTCAGGTCCAAATCATAGATCTGAACATTATTGTGAGCAAATAAAATTGCTACAACTGAAGTGCCTGGACATTTTAGGCGTTTTACATTGATGATCCAATCATCAAACTTGTGAACTTCTCCAGTTTCCAGATAACTGAAAGAGTATTTGCTTCAAACTCAATAAACGATATCATCTGTTTGAATAGTTTATTCCATTTGCTTACCCAGTCTCATCTTGCTTGTTGTAGTTGACTACAGCAAGACTCTTGCCTCCAAAAACAATGAGCTCGTTGTTTGACTTTACATATATATTATGTATATTATCAGGATGAAGAACTCTCTTTTTCGATAAAACTTTTTGATTCAGACTGCTTGCCATGTATAATGTACAGCCAACTCCTGTAGAGTGGTGTAATGGATTATTTGGTACATTCCAAGAAATATTGATAGATTTTCAGGTAAAAAGTATGAGTGGAAAACATACCAAAAAACAAGAAGTCCTTTACACATTTGACAGCAAACACATCTGTATGCAGGTCAATGACCTTCATGTTACAGTGCTTTTATAGTTGAACAATTTTTTTGGAAGAGAAAATCACCTTCAACTACAATTCCTTGAATTTCACATGAATGCGGACGAGTTTTGCAGTAGCACGTGTGGCTTTTGCTATGATCCGTGAGGAAAGGTCAATCGTAACCTAAACAAAGAGTAAGATATGGATCATAAAGCGACTAATGTTAATCAATAATTGATTTTTAGATAATCAAAATATCGAGTAATCCAACATCGTCATTTCGGAAGTACTTGCTCCCCTAACACGCGTAAAGTCCCCGTAAACATGACTTACTTGATAATCTATGTCGCATTGCAAATACCTGTCTAAGTTGGTCTAAGTTCCAATTTACGTGTGCTCTCAAGCGTCAACCTGGATGTATGAGTCGAAAAAAGTGTTTAAATTTTTTTAACAATAATACAGATCATTTATAACAGAACAATGATAACAAACAATATTTACTTGAGATCGCGCATTCACTATCATTTACAAAAGCCGGTAAACAAATATCTAGCTGACGACGCAAAATCTGAATCTGTCAGTCTGGCAGTACTGGCAGAGGAGAGAGGGAGAGGGGATGTAACCTGTTGAACCAAAGATTTTTGACCGATCGAAAAGAAGAACAACGGTGTCCATGTATGGCTGCACTCTTCCGAATTCTGCAACTAAAAACGGAGGAATTCTAATACTTATAGACCAAAAAATTCTTCATCCGTAGGATTTGATAAACAAATTAGGGACGGTTTTCAAGTGGATTCTGCGTGTGTTGGAAAAGACATGTGGCAACAGCGCAATCAATCTGGCTATCTTCCTCTTTTTGATGGGCCGCATGCATGCATTGTTGCCCGCGCGCGGTAGCTCCAAAATACGTGCACTGTTGTCAAATTTAATTGCAGTTGATTGCAAGCTCACGACAGTGCAGGATAAACAACGATTTGAGTGAAACCTGAAGTGAATTACACAATTAGGCTTATCGGAAAATCGCAGAATCAGACAAACTACGAGCTTGTCACTACTGTTCAAATTTTGTAAACTCAGAGCCGCGTTGGATGGAAATTATAACACAATTGTCAGACAGTAACCTCAAAGTTACTGTCTCCACACTTCACACCTACAATCTACAACTCTTTTGGCTGTTGTTCAAGTTCATAGGAATCAGAAAGTTAAGTCAGTTTCAATTAGAAGACTGATGAATTGTGCAGTGTACTAAGAGTTGGAATCCAAGTGCTTGTTTTGTCACTAGTGCTTTGAATAGCCAACCCGGAGAGCAAACGATGGATGTTGAAATGCAAGTTGTAGAGGATCCTTTGAGTTTAGTGTAAGATTTTAGTCTTTGACTGTTCCTTCTCTTGATTTTGTTCCAACTTCTCCAACATTAATAGCATCATATGTTTTATTCTTAGTAGCATCAAAGCTGGAAGTGTATTAAAGACTATCGGTGGAGGAAATTCTTCCCCACAAGTGCTACTGCTTCAAGTTTTGGATGATCAAACCCAGCAACCTGTTATCAAGTAAGATTCATATTGCTTTAAAATAGAGACTGGTTTGTATGCTAATTTATATTCAGAATTGCATTGGTATCTAGAGGTCATCTCTGCTTCATCATCATATCTCATGATGATTCTACTTGTTCTGCTTGTATTGGTTCTACTTAAGTTAGATTCTCTCGAACAAAATGAGATATCAACAAGATGAAGTGTGCTCTCAATTTTCATCTTTATCTCAAGAATACTTTATATGCACATATTCAAGTACTTTGTATTGGAAAGTAACTAGAGTCAACTAAAATTTCCATCCAGAACTTCATTCATTAAATTTTCCAATCGATGTAAAAGTACATTATTTTTTCGTTGCATTGCTTTTCAAAATTTGAAACAATCCTTATCAAGTTAGAGACCCTAAGACCGCCATCGGTTGAATATTTTAGTGGTAACTTTTAGTGGTGGTCTGGATGCTACAATTCAGTAGCATCCAGACTGAGATGCACAAGTTCACCAACAAATATCAGAACTCTCAGTATGTATATCCTTTACAATTATGCCACCATGAAAGAGCCGTGTATTCATTATTGATTTCATTGCTGTTGAACCATTGCCATTGCTGAGTACGCCATGTTTTGCATTTAGTCTAATATATTCAATTAAAAATATATACATATTCCCAATGGCACTTTTCACATTTGTATGAGGGAATCTTTGTAGAGGGCTTTTAACCCGTGATCATTCAAAATGAAATCAAATTGAATGAAAATATGAAAGCATATTACCGTATGAAGGTAATTTAATACCACTGTAGTTGCTCCTTCATTATTGAGCTTTAAAGCTGAAAGATTAGTCACTCGTGTTCCAGTTGCTATGTGTCATGTCAATGCAATTCCATGTTATAATCCAGCACTGAAAGTTTTACCATCTGAATTTTTCATCAAATTCTGACCTGTCTCACATTCACTTATTTATTTTCCAGATCTGGGTCCCTGCCAACTATTAAATACATCGGGCATAAACCCAATCAAATACAAAAGCTCAGTCAAATACATAAACCCAACCAATTACATAAGCCGAGTCAAATACATAAGCCCAATACAGTTGTGCGACTTGAGAGAATTGGAGCTCCAGCTCATGTATTAGATCATCAGTATGCTAGCAACAAACAACCGTCAGATAGTCAGGTTGTATCAAAAAAATCTCAAACAGGTGGCTCTAATACCAAGGTCACCATAAGAACAGAAAAACCTTCTATAAAAGAAAACAGGTAGATTGAATACTTTGAACAACATTCAAATCAACACATACTTATTTGAAATTTTCATCCAATATCTTTAATTATGATATTCTTTTCAGTAATCAAGATGTTATGCGACAACTTAGGAAACAACTCCAATTCAAATCACTTGAAAATCAGAGGTTGGTGAGAGAAATCAAAAAATTGCAAAAAGAATCAAAAACCTTGGTGAGCAAACGAGTTCACGATGTTTTGAAAGGAGTGTTCTCCCCAAGGCAGATAGACAAACTTATGAATCCTCACAAAAGTAAAATAAAGTGGTCTATTGAAGACATTATCTCAGCAGTGTGCCTACAAAATATAAGTATGAAATCTTATTGCCACTTGAGAGAGAATAACTACCCATTGCCTGGGCTGTCAACAATTCACAAATGGACTGCTCGAATAAATGTAGCAGAAGGCATCCTGACTGATTCTTTGACTTTGATGAAATACAAAGGAAAATCTTTGTCAGTTTTTCAAAAGATTGTTGTCTTAAACTTTGGAAAATGGTCTATTTTGAACAGGGATAGTCAAGTCTGTATGGCCAGGGGCTTATTTTATAGATGGATACAGCCTATCTTTTATAGCTCGAGGCAACCTCTGACATTTGAGACTGTAAGAGACATAGTCACAAAGTTACATGAGACTGGATATATAGTAGTGGCAATTACTTGTAATTTTGATTGGATGCACTTTTCAATTTGGGATGAGCTAGATATAGGCATAAAAGGCACAGATAAATGTTACTTTTATCACCCAAATGTAGCAAACTACAAGATTTTTGTATTTCCTTACGAGTTTCATTTGCTCATAAATTTGAGGAAAAAGTTCTTGGAAAATAAACTCTCTGTGAACAATTGTGTCGTGAGTAAAGAGTGCGTTGAGACGTTGGTGGCAGCTAACTCTTCAAGCAGCGACTCAAACAAAATGACAAAAGAGCTTCTGGAAGAATCTACTTGTGACAAAGAAAACTGGACAAGATCAAAGCAACTATTTTCAGAATCTAATGCTCGGGCAATTTCCTCCGTCGGAGAGAGTGAAGAGATGAAATCCGAAAATTGGAGAGAAGTAGCTCAACTTTTCAAAGTAATCAGTGATTGGAGTGCCTTATTCAACTGCAGATCGAAAGATGGCATAAAAAACAGTGAAAAACCATTTGGCCTATCAGTGAGATATCAAAATGCCGTCCTAACTAGCACAGAAAAATTGATGCGCTCAACCAAATGTGACGGCTCTTCAGCTCTAACTAGTTCTCCGAATCTTTGCTCTCAGGTTATTCTTGGATGTCACTCCTTAAAACAACTTCTCAAATACCTGCAGGAGTCATTTAGCATACAAGAGTTTCCAATAAAATATATCGTTACGGATCGATTATCCATCAGGCTATTGGAAAAATTTGCAGTCTATTTAAGCCAGGATGACAACGGTGGTGACGCGAATCTTCAATCTGACTCCTCGAAATTCGAAAACAGACTGAGGAAGTGGATTCTTGGCCGATACTCGTCAGATCCGTTATTCGAAAGATCAAAACTTTTGGAACCAAGTTTGATTGATTTCAATCAGAAAACAGACTCTGCCATTGTTGCAAATGAAATGCATCGAATTCAAAACGAGTGTCCATCAGAGCCATTGGGTTGAACGGACTTATTTTTATTGTAAACGTGCAGCATAGGTCACCAAAAATGTTTCACCTTTACTTTGAACCATACAGCCTCTGCTGACAAAAGTAGAGTTTTTGAATTGTGGTCCAAGACAAATCGGTTGTCATTAGAGAAAAGTTTTTTTATATCCCCTTAACAATTTTTTTTTGGTTCGCGAATAAAGTACGTTGATCTTTTGAATTGATGTGTGATCGACTATTATTCTTGGATTATATGCATCGCTCGATTTTCGGCCAAAATTTCTAGTATGTCCAGAGTCTCTGTGAGAAAAGTGTTATCATTTAATTAAGTTATCAATCAATTATGTGTTCCATTTTCGGATTTCTTCACAATTTTTGAGATCTACGCTGCACGTTCTAAACTCGAACTCAGTGACACCCAGTTCAATCGCTTGAGTCCAATGACTCACTTATCGAGAGGAGAGCAATGATCGGTAGAGTTTCTTAGTTTATAAAATTAAAATTTCGGCTTTGTAAATAAGAGTGTAAACGATAGAGCGTGTAACAGAGTTACTATTAGGAGGCGCATCCGCTCGGATCGCACACCTCCATATCACTATAAAAACTCTACTATGTAAATAAGATATTTAAGAAACGCGAGTATATATTCTTTTCATAATGTATGTACGAATCTGTCAGTCATCTCTTTCGCTTACGCAAGCAATTTTCAACAGGTTCGTCAAAACTTGTACACATCTACATATATAATAAAGCAATCTTGTCAGTTTAAACCGATCAAGAAATGCTCGAGTTGATCACTGTATTTTAATATATATATCGAAACAAAAATTCAAGCACATATATATCCCCATCACCGCATCAACAACTAAATCACAAAGTCGTTAGACACTCTCGTAGCGGCTCGCGCTCGGGATCCCAAAGAGATGGAAAAACGAAACGATCCAGTGTGAGTTTCTCGCGCTCGCGGTGTCGCGGAGAGTCGAGTCGAGAGAGCCTGAAAACTTTTTAATGCGCAAAAAGGCAGCTGCTGCCAGTGCAGTTGCACCTGTCGTTACAGTATCACACATCGTTATATAGCTAACATTCGCGTAAAAGTATTAAGGAATTTCAGAATAATATATAGTTACTTTCAATTTATACATATATTATGGCTCGTAAACAAGATTTACCAAGAGGCCTGTTTGCCCCAAGTTTGTTACACTCTTGCGAGAGTGGAACTTTTTTGACTCGCGAGAAGCTACATCAGAAACAGCTGCAACAGGACGAAACCGAAATTGATGAGGAAGAGGAAGATGATGACGAGGACGACGAGGAAGCAAAAATTGCCAGGGTTACTACGAGAACCCGCACATCGGTATGCAGGAGAAAGAGATCTCAACAGTACAATGAACCAATTAGTAAAAAGGTAATACCGATATCAGGGATTTTTTCTATTGAAATCTTAGTGATCCCCGCCCTGATTTGTTGCAAGTGTGAAAATGGAAATTTTTGTGGGGGTAGTTTGAAATGTTAGCTCCAAGTGCGTTGGTTGTGAGTTTAAATGGGATTTTCCATTCGCGAGATAGTGACAATTTTTTTTGGGGTATATTTTTTTATTCGCTCTGATCTGGTGATGTGAGTGACACCTGGATATTGAAGAGTCGAGTGTGACTCATTCGATAGTGATTCCTTGGAATCTTGCCACACAAGATCTGACTCTGCAATGAGCGATGATGAGCCACGAGGAAATCTTTATCTTGTCCCAGTCTTTACCCTGGAATTATTGTAATTATGTGTGCGATCACAAAATGATTTTTTTTCAAGTTTTTCATCTCTCTCAAGACACTCGATCGAGCATTTGCAAATGATGAGCATTATGTTGAAACTTGAAGTCGTAACATATAATATATATGCGGAAATTTGAAACCAAAGATGCGGTCAAATGCGCTGAGGCTACTGTTGACGAGATTTGCATCGGGTAAACATGAGTTGATACTTGAACGTGAGGAGAAGTGACTTTGGTTTAGCAAGCTGTTTTAAAATATTCAAAGTTATTGATGACAAGACGATTGCATGTGCTGATGGGGTAGAAAAACTTGTTCTCGACGAGTTTTTTGTATTAAAAAATGATGCGACACTTTGACGTTCATTTGTGTATCGATTTATATGTCTAATTTGCTTGAGAGAACTTATTTGAATGTTTGTTCGCGTGTTTCAATTGAAGCTTTCAATTGTGCGCAAGTTCATTCGCGGATAAAGTGCCGCTGCATCAGTAATGAATCGTGAAGATTGTGATAAACGAGTTCTTATATAGGTATAAGCAAGAGTTCGTAGCTATAAGATCAGAAACTTTGATGACAGTTTCTCCAAGAAGAACACGACAGTTTGTATGATCTCCAGACAGGGTAGGTCTCAAAATAATTGAGATAAATTTTTTTTTAAAAAACGTAGATTGAACCTAGTGTGTACGCAAATCATCCCTTCATACTTAAGTTTCTTACAAATCCAAAATTGAGCAAATGCAACTTCGGTATATCCTAGAAAAATATTAGAAATCAGATCAATTTTGGTTCAAAATATTTCATCCATTAATCGACATTTCTCGTTTTGACAGTAATCGCCGCTAAATTTAAATCACGATCACCATTGCGCACGATCAGCAATCGACAGGGTTCCCACTTTGTCCCATATTCCCTTACCCTTAGTTCCCATATTTTAGCAATTGTCCCATATTTGATCATAAAATCGTACTTTGTTCCATATTGTCCATATTTTTGGTCAGAGACAAGAAAATTTTCTTAGATGCCATTAATTCTGAGATAGTATCATTATTATTCAAGAATTATCGAAAAGCTTGCAAAGTTTGAGGTTGAAAAAAATACAAAATGTGAAAAACTCGAACGTTGTTACTCTGTCATCATTCATAGAGTATTATGCCAGTTTGCAAAAATATTTGTCAACTATCTGCTGCCAAAGCAAATGGAAAGTGAAAACTATTTAGTTTCTGCATTATATTATGAATTTTTCATAAGTATTTTCCTCGTTGCCGGAAAATTCTCTCTATATACGTAATAGGGACTTGAACCAAAGGGACTAGGCGGGTAAGCATGGTCAATCGGGTCTATTAGTCAAGTCAAAAATGCTAATAATCTATGCTCCTTGCATAAATGAAGGGAGGCTACATTCTGATTCTGAAGTCTGGACTTTAAAAATCATGGATTGCCGAAGATCCGTATTTCAGTGTATTCTTTCAATCTGAAAACGATGGCGTAGTCGGTTTTTTGAAGAACAATTTTTTTGGACCATATTCATTTTCTGGTTCGCGACCCCCTACGCCGGATCGACAAACCCATCGACATTTTTTTTACAACCATAAAAAGTATCTTCAAGGAAATTTACAATCCGATTCATCGAGTTCTGTGAGATTAGATAGATTTATGGCATCCATCGTTGAAAGCGCGACTTTCGACGCATCGATGGATAGCCATAAAACTTTGTATGCATCTCTTGCCGAAAACGCATCCAAATTCAATCCAAATTGGGTCCAAATTCTGACATTTTTCGTTGAAACGCCCCAAAACTCGGAAAATATTGATTATTTCGAAAAATCGCGAGAACACCTTATTTAGATTGAAAAATGACACCGAAGAAATTGCAGAAGTCGAGAAAAAAATATCATCAGAAATTCATCATATAACTATATATGTCTAATGTTTTGATCTAACATTTTAATTTAACTTTTGCAATTTTTTGATCACTATTTCGATGTAATTTTTTAACCCGAGCAAGAAAGTGTTCCCGTGATTTCCCGAAATTATCGATACTTTTCAAGTTCTGAGGCGTCTCAACGAAAAAACTCAGCATTTTGACCCAAAAAATGTATCCAGTCTCACGGAATTTGGTGAATCGGCCTGTAAATTGTTCTGGAGGTACTTTTCAGGATTTTGAAAAAAATTTCGTAAAGGTTTGACTAATATGTCCCGATGAACATGATGAAATGTCCAAATCCCGTTGGACTCTTGGATAACTGTGTCAAAAATTAGTTTTTAGTTTTCCGGAATTTTTTGAAAGGCCTAAAGCAACAGTACTCGACATGGAAATATCTTCTCAGCAATTGCAATAGTTTCAAGAATATACAAAAAAGTTCAGATGCGTTAGAATGCAATTACAAGATGGAACGCCGATTTCTTTAAGGAGGTTTTTGGGGAGTCAAGGGTGACTTCGGGGCCTAAGAAACACTTTTTCTCACATCACTTCGATGTTAGAAACTGGGAATAACTAAGTACTCCGGTGATCATACCTTACAAGGTCCGATTCACCAGCTTACCCGCCTAGTACTTTTGATTCAAAGCGATTGCAAATCTCAACTGAAGCTTTACGAATTTTTGATCATGTCCCATATTTGTCCTATATTTTCTATGAAAATATCCCATAATTGCTATAAAATTTTCGAAATATGGAGTGGAAACTCTACATGACGCGTAAATTTAATTTTATGTTTTCAGATCGGCAATGCAATGTTCGAGATAGAAATTTTATTCATAAAAAAATTATGGTAAAATATCGAAAAAACCAGACGAGTATTTGCATGCTATGGCCACATGAAACCGCAATAGCTTATGCAATGTTATCATCAATAATCATGATTAGCGTTTAGAAATTTTACAATGTGTGATTGTACTGATTGAGATGCAATTCTTTTACTTATACCCAATTTTTCTCAAAAAATCAGAAAGAGTGACATTTATCATAATACTTCGAAAAAGATTGTAAAATCTTACTGCATATGTGTAAACTCTTCCAAGTTGAATCGATTCCACCTTTCGCTTACATCTTTGAATCTGTGAAACTGGACTGCGTTATTACGGCTCTTCGAGGGAGATCAACTCAATAAAAATGTAAAATCCGGTTATCTCCTTTGACTAAACCTTGGTATTCACGCGAGAGACAAATTCTACAGAGGAATCCTCTTGGAATTGACTTATGTGAAGATTTCATCAATGATGAGCACTTATACAATTCAGGGACTCATACATATTCTAGTGAGTCAATCAGGGATCTGGATCTGGTGTTGATTAAAACCGTAAAATAGATCTTATATGTGGATTAAAGAATGGCTGTTGTATCCATCAGAGTATTTGATTAAAAGTGTAAATCAAGTTTTAAACGTTTTCTCCAGATATATTTGGCTTTCTTCATTTCACTGACGGTGGTTATCTGTTTTTGCATTTTCGTCGTCATACCCCAGCTAATCGGATACTTCACAAGTTCTAATGGTGAGTCCCACTCTATGATCTTATATAAAATAGATAAGACATCCTTTAGTCTCCTTACCTTATTCTTCCCGACTGTAATTTTCAAAGAAAAATACCCCGTAACGGCGAATTCGAGAATATTTGAATGAATCCACAACAAATTTAATGTTCTCAGTCTGAAAATAAAATCGTATAGAAATTTTGAAATGGACTAGTCCATATCCAAGGGACAAGTATTCATTTCGGTTATCTCTAAATTTGGTTGAAAAAAGCTCTGAGTGTGAAGTTTTTTTGTCTCGAAAAAAAGTTTCCACTCTTGCTCCGGAATAGACCTTCACTCAGCGTGTAAAGCATATCAAAACTTTCCTTATACTTAGCTTTTAAAAACGTCATCAAAATGCGATAGCCTTTGAAATTGACCTTGGATACACAAGCGCAACAACACACCCTTGTGTTGTACATACTTGCAAGACAAGACCTTAAATCTTCAACTTATTTCTCAAGTTTCGATTTTCCAATATGTACATCTTACTGATTTTGTGAGTTGATGACAAAAATCTCTTCCGGGGTGTTTGAGGAAGGCCATAATAGTGTCAAGTGAGCGCGAATTTTAACATTAAAAAGCTTTCACCGAAAACTTCGCCCTCGACTTCGCCCGTCCAAACCTCCGTGTTTCCACGATGGCGTTGATTTC